>CM059189.1:86061912-86243484 GCA_030323885.1 Branchipolynoe longqiensis
AACAAGTTACCCTGTTATGTTTCTTGGCATCCTGAACCGGATGCTTGGAAAGTAGATGCGTTTGCTATTACCTGGGAAAATAATTATTTTTATATTTTCCCACCATTTAGCATTATCAGCCGAGTAGTGAGAAAAATCGGCTTGGAAGGGACACATGCGATACTGGTGGTGCCCGATTGGACACGCAACCTTGGCTGCCAGCAGTTTCACAACTGGCAAAAGATCGTATACGATTCCCAAGAAAACTCGGGAATCTGACGCACCACGGACCGCTAGTGGTTCACGGCGACGTGTCAACGACGCCCCTATTGGCATTCCTTTTCTAAGGAAGCAGCTACAGCAATTTGGATTGGACAGAATTACTGAGGATAGGATAGTATCGGATGCCTGGAGGCCAGGAACTGTCAAAATGTATACAACCTATTTAAAGAAATGGGGTGTACATTGTTTGTTAATGAAAGTTAAGCCAACAAATCCAAAGATTTCACAAGTAGCTCGGTTTCTTCGTTCTCTAGAGGATGAAGGACTTTCCTTTGGATCGATTAATGCGGCGAGGTGTGCGTTATCAATTATATTACCTAGAATTGATGGCGAAACAGTTGGAAAACATTATGTTATTTGTTATTTACTTCGTTCAATTTATCAAAGGAATCCTCCAAAACCAAAGTATAGTCGGTTTTGGGATGTTTCTATAGTATTTAAGTTGTTTCAGGCTTGGCCTCACAACTCGTGGTTAGATATAAAACAGTTAGGTTTTAAGGTCGCGGTCCTGTTATTGTTAGTAACCGGACACAGAGGACAGACGATTGTTGCTTTATCCTTAACTGGATTAGAAATAGACAAGCAACAAGCTACGTTTGATTTAGAAAAATTGCTTAAATCGAACACGTTAGGTGACCCTTTATCAACGGTTCACTTAGACTGTTTTCCGAATGATCGGAAATTATGTGTTGTGTCGGCCATACGGGCTTATATATACAAGACAAAGGATTTACGTGCATCACAACAACTATTAGTGAGCTTTATAAAGCCACATAAGGCGATTTCACGAGACACACTTGCCAGATGGACAATTACGGTGTTGAAATTGGCTGGAGTGGATACGAGTAAATACTCTTCCCACTCAACTAGAGGAGCCATGGTCTCCAAGGCACGGGTGCTTGGTATTTCTGTGAAAAGAATACTAGCGCATGCAGGCTGGAAGACGGCTAAGTCGTTTGCAAAACATTATAATAAACGACTAGAAAAGCCTACCGGCGTTGCAAAGCGTCTTCTCGCCAACTAACAAGAATAGGTGAGAACAAAAATTTAGAATGTTATAATAATAAGAAAGAATGATATTAAGGATAAAAATGAATTATGTAAAGGTCTCCCTAGCCTGAGGCTAGCCTGAGGCTGTTTACCGAGGTAAAATAGTATAGTTATACGAGTCTTACCTTGGTACAGATGATGGATAACTGTTGTTTTACCGAGGTATAAGCCTCGGATAGATGTGGGCTAGGGCCCTCCCGCCACACCCTGCCACATCTATTCCGTTGGTGTACCTTTTCGGTAAAGTAATAGTATCCATTGTTTGAAAGTCATTTTTATCCTCAATAAGTAGTAAGATTGCTGGTACCGGCGTGCTTACCTCTCCCTAGCCCACATCTATCCGAGGCTTATACCTCGGTAAAACAACAGTTATCCATCATCTGTACCAAGGTAAGACTCGTATAACTATACTATATATGACATGGCATGAGTGTGAGGTGTGAGTGTGATGTGTGTGTGTGAATATAAATCTAGTCGTAAAGTGTGAGTGGTTGTAAGTAGTAGGTGAATGTATATGTGAGTGACCATGTGTGTGGTTGAAATGTGAGGGGGTGCCTTGGAGGTGTATGTATGTATGTGTGGTTGTAATGTATGTGGTTGTGATGTGTGTGGTTGTAATGTGTGGTTGTAGTGTGTGTGGTTGTAGTGTGGGTGGTTGTAATGTGTGTGGTTGTAATGTGGGTGGTTGTAATGTGTGTGGTTGTGATGTGTGTTGTTGTAATGTGTGGTTATAGTATGTGTGGTTGTAATGTGTGTGGTTGTAATGTGTCTGGTTGTAATGTGTGTGGTTGTGAGGTGTCTGATTGTGAAGTGTGAGTGAGTGTGTATATATGTATGTATGTGTATATATATGGTTGTGAGGTGTGTGCCTGGTTGTGCACTATGTGTATGTGTGTGGTCGTGAGGGGATGGATGTGAGGTGTGTGTGTGGTTGTATTGTGTGTGGTTGTAATTTGTATGGTTGTGAAGTATGTGGTTGTGAGGTGTATGGTTGTGAGTATGAGTGAGTGTGTATATGTATGTATGTGTATATATATGGTTGTGAGGTGTGTGCCTGGTTGTGCACTATGTGTATGTGTGTGGTCGTGAGCGTGTGTGGTTGTGAGCGTGTGCGGGTGTGAGCGTGTGCGGTGTGGCAGTGCGTGTGTCTTAGTGCACTGCTAATTAAGATGAAGCCCAATTTAATTTTAATTTAGATTACTAATCTGGCTTCCCTGAGGGACATTTAGCTACTGCAGATATTGCCTCTAATTTACAGTACGCTTTCCGTTGGTATGCTCTTTGGTAATGTTTCCTATTAGGGTAATCATTATATATATATATGTAATTTTATATATATATATATATATTATATATCCCACCTTCCTGCCCATAACCACTCGACCTATGTCTTTAACAACAATGTGTATCGTAAAAGAAATCCTCCTGTGCGACTGAGTGTGTGGCGCGTCGGTTAAGGCCCGTTTATAGTTTTGATGGCATGCGACACCGTCAACTTTACGCCGGTTAGCGCCGTGTGACGCCGCAAAACGGTGGAACGTTCAACTCTGGTCAACGCTTGCGCCGTGTTGCGCCGTCTAATGGCCCTGTCACACTACGACGTAACGACGTCGACGTAGGGAGAACGTGAAGAACGTTGAACTTCTCGGCGTAGTATGCAAATTTGGGCACAAGTTGAACGTGGATGCAGCGTAGTGGACGAGAGCGTAACGTCGGTAAAGCGTAGTGATACCGTCATTCAACGAGAGAGGTCAACGTAATGACGATCACGGAACGTTATGAACGTTATTCCATCGCCAGAAGAACGTTACATGACGTTAGCTACGTCATGAGACGTTGAATGTACGTTGAATGCACGTTCTCCTGACGTTCTCCTGACGTTCTCCTGACGTTCTCCTGACGTTCCCATTAAGCCGCATGGATGTTTCCACCAGCTTTAATGTGGGTCAACGAGTGGAACGTAGTGGAACGTAGTGGAACGTAGTGGAACGTAGTGAGGAACGTTTGCCTAACGTCCGTTTAACGTCATTGACGTTCGCTGAACGTGAACAGAACGTACGGCGAACGTAAACCCTTACGTTCAAGCTACGTCGAAACTTTTGAACATGTCCAAAACTTTGATGTAACTCGACGTAACACGACGTAATCTGACGTAGATCGACGTCAGTCTAACGTCATTATGACGTCATCATAACGTAATCCAACGTACATCAACGTAATGACGAAATATCACCACGTTAGGCTCACGTTCGCTCATTACGTTGTAGTGTGACAGGGGTATAATGGGGCTGTCACATTACAACGTTTCTCACCAACGCGTGCCGACGTGTTGCCTTTTTGGGTGAAACGTCGGCACGCGTCGGGAAGCGTTACGCGCGCGTTACCGGCGCGTTAACGGCGCGTCGGTACACGTTGAGTGATAGCAATGTGTGAATGGACACGTCGGCTCGCGTCGCTGCGCATCGCCGCGCGTCGCCATGCGACGCCGCGCGTCGGGTCGCGCCGATCGTTTTGTGCTTGCACAAAACTTTCGGCGCGTGGCGATGCGCGGCGACGCATTGGAGGGGGCGTTATGGACGCGCCACCAACACGCTATTAGCACGCTGCAACCCATCGAATTTTCTCCCAAAACGCCGAAAAATTGGACCTGTCTCGAGCCCTAGCAAATATCTTGTGCGTTGGCAGCGCGCCGGGGGAAACGTCATAGTGAGACAGGGCCTTAACGCCGTCGGTAAAGTCGAAATGGGAGCGTTGGTTTGCACCGTGTTGCACAGTCTAACGGCGTCTAGCGCCGACAAAAGTGTAAACGGGCCTTTAGTGATGAGGAATCCCGGTGGCAGCGCCACCGGTCACATGGGTACAGGCGAGGAAGCATTGTACAGAATAATAAATATAAATATGTAACAGAAGAATTCCCTTCTGCACCTTGATACTCCCATAATACATCATACATCATATAAATATTAATATGTATTTCTGTTCGATATAAAGACGGGAAGGCCGAATGAGTTCAGCGTCCGTTTCCCGTTTTGGATAGATCGTGGAATTCGAACACACGAGTTCGAACTCTTGTCGAGTCAAACCAATGACTTAAAGAATTATAGTCCTTGCCCTGGCCAGGCGCTCGGCTATATTTGCCTTGTATGTTATGTGTATGTATAAATGGTTACCTTTATGCAAATATTATATAAGCGGTGAACGTGAATCTATTGTGTGCTGATTCTGGAAGGTTCTATGGTACAGCTAGAGCGGCTTGGAGCCCTGTTGCTTGTTGGGGCAGGTAAGCAAGGCAGCTAGCTGGTCAGCAAGTGCTTCCTGTCCTAACACCGGTTGGTCACTTCTACCTGAATCTTTTTTCTTCTTTTTTTATCTTTTTCTTTTATTAAAGATTGGGGTCTTAGAGGCCAGCCAGAGTCTATTTACTCATTCCATTTACATATATGTCTCTTGTCCTAATTGTGTTATATTATTATTATTACTATCACTACTTAGCGCAGATAATATATCATTACGGTGGGAACCATTAGTAGAGCCAATATAGCGCCAACATACCCAAATTCCCCCCCCCCTCTAAAAGTATTACCAAAACACGTGTTATGATTATTTCTTGTACTTTCATGCATAGTGAACAACATATTAAAAGTTGGACAGAAATGGAGTACGGAAAAGTACAAAAATTTGGACATTAAGAAATGCCCCAAATCTTCCCCCGTTTTTCACCTCAGACATATATGTCTTATAACAGAAAGCAACAAAGAAAGCAACCTCCGGAGGCACTTGTATAGCTATGACTACCTGAAGGAGGGGGTGAGAGATTGTTCCGTTAGATCGGGTACCTAGGCAGCACATGTTTACCCTTTTCTCACGCTTGTATAATTGACACGCCTATAGGCTTTGACACATACAACCTCTCTGTGCGCATTATCGTCTTAAGATTGTGTACGTATTTAATATGCATGAAGCTGGCGGTAGTCCCGGGGACGCGCGATGTGGTTTCAGCGGAGCGTCTGTGTGTCAGTTGGGGTGAGTGTGTGTGTGAGTTTGTGTCGGTGAGTGTGGGTGAGTGGGTGTGAGTGTGTGCAAGTGTGACTAAGTGAGTTAGTGTATAAGTGGGTGTGAGTGTGTGACTGACTATTTGTGTGAGTAAGAGTGTGGGTGAGTGTGACTAACTGAGTGAGTGTATAAGTGGGTGTGAGTGTGTGACTGACTATTTGTGTGAGTAAGAGTGTGGGTGAGTGTGACTAACTGAATGAGTGTATAAGTGGGTGTGAGTGTGTGACTGATTATTTGTGTGAGTAAGAGTGTGGGTGAGTGTGACTAACTGAGTGAGTGTGTAATACCCCTGTCACACTACGATGTAATGAGCAAACGTGAGCCTAACGTGGTGATATTTCGTCATTACGTTGATGTATGTTGGATTACGTTATGATGACGTCATAATGACGTTAGACTGACGTCGAGCTACATTACATTACGTTGTGTTACGTTGAGTTACGCCGAGGTTTTGGACATGTTCAAAAATTTTGAGGTAGCTCGAACGTAAGGGTTTACGTTCGCCGTACGTTCTGTTCACGTTCAGCGAACGTCAATGACGTTAAACGGACGTTAGGCAAACGTTCCTCACTACGTTCCACTCGTTGACCCACATTAAATTCGGTGGAAACGTCCATGCGGCGTAATGGGAAAGTCAGGAGAACGTCAGGAGAATGTCAGGAGAACGTCAGGAGAACGTGCATTCAACATACGTTCAACGTCTCATGACGTAGCTAACGTCACGTAACGTTCTTCTGGCGATGGAATAACGTTCATAACGTTCCGTGAGCGTCATTACTTTGACCTCTCTCGTTGAATGACGGTATCACTACGCTTTACCGATGTTACGCTCTCGTCCACTACGCTGCATCCACGTTCAACTTGGGCCCAAATTTGCATACTACGCCGAGAAGTTCAACGTTCTTCACGTTCTCCCTATGTTGACGTCGTTACGTCGTAGTGTGACAGGGCCATTAGTGGGTGTGAGTGTGCGACTGACTATTTGTGTGAGTGAGTGTGTGGGTGAGTGTGAGTGAGTGTGACTAAGTGAGTGTGTAAGTGGGTGTGAATGTGTATGTGACTGACTATTTGTGTGAGTGAGTGTGTGGGTGAGTGTGACTAACTGAATGAGTGTGTAAGTGGGTGTGAGTGTGTGTGTGACTGACTATTTATGTGAGTGAGTGTGTGGGTGAGTGTTGGTGAGTGTGACTAAGTGAGTGAGTGTGTAAGTGGGTGTGAGTGTGCGACTGACTAGTTGTGTGAGTAAGTGTGTGCGTGACTGTGGGTGAGTGGGTATGAGTGTGTGACTGACTGTTTGTGTGAGTGGGTTGGTGAGTGTGAGTGAGTGTGACGAAGTGAGTGAGTGTGTAAGTGGATGTGAGTGTGCGACTGACTAGTTGTGTGAGTAAGTGTGTGGGTGAGTGTGGGTGAGTGGGTATGAGTGTGTGACTGACTGTTTGTGTGAGTGGGTGGGTGAGTGTGAGTGAGTGTGACGAAGTGAGTGAGTGTGTAAGTGGGTGTGAGTGTGCGACTGACTAGTTGTGTGAGTAAGTGTGTGGGTGAGTGTGGGTGAGTGGGTATGAGTGTGTGACTGACTGTTTGTTTGAGTGGGTGGGTGAGTGTGAGTGAGTGTGACGAAGTGTGTAAGTGGATGTGAGTGTGTGACTGGCTGTTTGTGTGAGTGGGTGGGTGAGTGTGAGTGAGTGTGACGAAGTGAGTGAGTGTGTAAGTGGGTGTGACTGTGTGACTGAGTATTTGTGAAAGTGTGTGGGTGAGTGTGAGTAAGTGTGACTAAGTGAGTTAGTGTGTAAGCGGGTGTGAGAGTGTGACTGTGACTATTTGTGTGTGTGGGTGAGTGAGTGTGGGTGCGACCAATCGCAGGGAGAGTGACTGAGTGTGGCCAAACAGGTTACTGTGTCTGCAGACAGGGGGCGCCACAATCGGTCATGTTGCATAGTCGATGAACAAGTAATAGTAAGAGCAGTACAGTAGATTGTTTGTTTGTTTGTTGGTGTTTTACGTCCTAGCAACATCTAAGGTCATATCAGGACGGCAGTACAGTAGATGACTAAGGACAAAAATATGTAGCAACAACTTCCGATTAATTATACTTCTATAATGCTTATACGTCACATATATATAGAGAGAGAGAGAGGTCTAGTACAAGGTAAACTCACGAGTACCACCCGGTACTTAGAAAAAGAACCTGGGATTGAGATTTCGATTCCTCCAAGAAATCTCCCCAAGTGGCACTCCAGCACTTCTTTCAGTCTCCGAGACAGGTGTATTCATACCTTCACTACTAGAGATATCCCAATCTGCACACAACATATATTACTGGCTATCTTTACTTGGCTCATCTTATTTTTGTTCTTCTTTCCTTTTTATTTTAAACTTACTATACGCTGTACAAGACCATTTACAGATCCCATCGAAAGTTCTTTTTGGGTGCTAGCAATAGTGTCTTATGCCATGAAATAAATGAGATGGGATTCCGAAATAAAAAATGCGAAGTAACATGTGTGTCTTCAGATGTCTTATGTATTTCCACCGGGAGTGATATCGCTAGTGGTGCTCGCGCCAGCTCAGCGGCTGCTCGCAGTGGATTTGCCTCACTGCGCGCAAACCCAAGTTGCCCAGGCCGTTGCTGTCAGCACTTTGCGCCATAGTAGCATTCATTCGACGAGACGCTACCGGCACTCCGTTAATAATATTAATATAATGTATTTATGTAGCACATAAAGAGGTCAAAGGCATCTCACGGTGGCCTATGTGCCTAGTGTGTATGATAGGTTTGGTACATACCTACTTCAGCATTGCTCTGTCCTCCCCGTGTGTCTACCCACACACTTGTGGTAGCCCTTGGGATAGATGCATGCGCATCAAAGCAGCGCAGTAGACGTGGTGGCCGAATCGGTAAGAGCGCAGGCTACCTTCGTGTGCAGAAGGTCGGGAATCTGAATTCCGTCAGAGTCAAAGCAATGACTCACAAAATTGATTCTTGTCGCTAGCTAGCCAGGCATTCGGCATTACTCGAATGGGGCAAGGACTGGTTAGCTCAGTCAGTGTCAGGATAATGTCACTGAGTGGGAAATCGGGTCATGGTGTCAGTGGCCTGGTATCCCAGAAGGGAAGCACTATAAGTAGGATAGGGCAAGGCCTGGTTGGGTCAGTGTCAGGATAATGTGACTGAGTGGGATATCAGGTGATGCTGCTGGCGGCCAGATCTCCCAGAGGGGCAGCACTATAAAGTCACTATTAAGTTGCAACATCTAAGGTCATATAAGGATGGGTACCGACTTGTGACAGTGCGCAGTCATGGTTACTTAATAGTGTCTGCCCCACTTAGAAATCAGGCCACCAGCCACCATGACCTGATATCCCCCTCAGTCACATTACCCTGACACTGAGCCAACCAGGAAAGCGACAAGTATACATTTTTAACTCATTGGTTTGACTCAACAGAGAACCGAAAAACCCGATCTCCTGCACGCGAGGCCTGCACTCTACCGATTCAGCCACCGCGCCCTGTGTAATGGTGATGGTGATATTGATTATATTGATGATGATGATGATGATGATGATGATGATGATGATGATGATGATGATGATGATGATGATGATGAAACTTTACTTCTTTCCATTTCAGTGCAGGCATGTGGGTATCACTGCAGGCACCTAATTAATTGTGTTCGTCATCGATGGTAGTTGAACATACTCTATTTGATAGAATGTGGTACTGTGGTTGATTTAGCGGTGAATTACAACTGCACTTGCTTCCTGTCTTTCAGCGACCCTGTTCGGTGGCCGGTTCTTGCGTACCCCGGGGAACCAGCTCCAGGAGGTCCTGCCCAAGGCGCAGCTGCAACAGGAGGAGCGCAAAAAGGCAGCCTTCCTCTACCACTTCCTGGCCAATGAGTACGACGAGTAGCGAAGTACTGTGTTTAACTACCACCACACGTATGGATAGACTGTGTTGGACCAGCTGTACACCTGCAGATAGACTGTGTTTAACTCCCGCCACACGTATTGAGAAACTGTGTTGGACCAGCTTTAACGACTGCCATATGTGCAGAGAGACTGTGTTGAGCCAGCTGTAGACATGCACATATACTGTGTATAGCCAGCTGTATACATGTATAGGGACTGTGTTTAGCCATATGTACAAATGTATAGGGAATGTGTTTAACCGTCTGTGCACATGTGGATAGACCGTGTTTAACCATCTCTACACATATGGATAGACTGTGTTTAACCATCTCTACACATGCAGATAGTCTGTGTTTGACCATCTGTATACAGGTAAAGAGGCTGTTTACCTAGCTGTATACATGTAAAGAGACTGTATAGCCTGCATAGGGAATGTGTTTAAGCATCTCTGTATATGTATAGGGAATTAACCATCTGTACACATGCAGATAGACTGTGGGTAACCATCTGTACACAGGTATAAGAGACTGTGTTTAGGCAGCTGTACACATGTACAGGGAATGTGTTTAACCATATGTGCACATGTCTAGGAACTGCGTTTAGCCATCTGTACACATGCAGATAGACTGTGCTTAACCATCTCTTACACATGTAGATAGACTGCTTAACCATCTCTTACATGTAGATAGACTGCTTAACCATCTCTTACACATGTAGATATACTGCTTTTAACCAGCTGTACACATGGTTAGAGAAAGTGTTTAACCATATTTGCACATGTTTAGCCAGCTGTATACAGGTGAATGTACTGTGTTTATCAATATGTACACATGTAGATAGACTGTGTTTAACCATATGTACTCATGTGTCTATAGGGACTGTGTTTAACCATCTGTACACATGTATAGGACATGTGTTTAACCATCTGTACACATGTATGGGGCATGTAGTTAACCATCTGTAGACATGTATGGGGAATGTGTTTAACCATCTGGACACATGTATAGGGTATGTATTTAACTCGCTGTACACATGGATAGGGACTGTGTTTAACCATATGTACTCATCTGTGTGTATAGGGACTGTGTTTACCCATCTGTAGACATGTATAGGGTATGTGTATAACCATCTGAACACATGTATAAGGACTATGTTTAACTCTCTGTACACATGTATAGGGACTGTTTAACTAGCTGTACACATGCATAGGGACTGTTTAACCAGCTGTAAAAATACAGATATATGTTTAATCATGTATATATGCATACAGATGCACTGTTTAACCAGTTGGTTGCATAAAAAGAAACAGTGTTTAACCAACTCCACCGATACACAGCTCTACAGCATATATATACCCTATATTTAACAAGCCGTATGTATACAAAGAAACAGTGTTGAACAGACTCTATACATATAGAGATCTACAACATAGAGACACTCTATTTAACCATCTGTATGCAGACAAAGAAACAGTGTTTAACAAACTCTATACATACAAAGATACTGTGTTTAACCAGCTGTATGCGTACAGCGAAGCTGTGTTTAATTATATGTATGCATATATAGAGGCGATGCGTTCAGGTGGTTACATGCAGCTATGCGTATACAGAGAGGCTATTTAAACACCTGTACACACAGAACTGTGTTTAACTATTCATACCCATAAGGAGAGGCTATGTCCGACTGCTTGTACGCATACAGAAATGCAGTCTATAACCATATGTACATGTACGGAGATACTATGCTTAAAGCTGCATAGTCTGAAGAACCACAACATTTTGAAAACGAATGCAATTATCTAGAATTGATTCTAAATATCTAGCTTAGAATAAGTTAGAAACTGATGCACTTATTAAACATTTTTTTGCCAAATCGAAGGGAATAATACCAAGGCAATTTAATGGAACCTGTTAGTACATAAGTCTATGGTGTCAGAGGTTTGGCATGCTTGCCAAAATTATCTCAAAATTATATTCAAATATGTCAAAACTTACCCCATTTAAAATGAAAGTTACTCCAAACTAAAGTAAGATGGATTATAACAATCAATTTCATATATTTATCTCAGAAAAATGGCAGAAACCCAAAACCATCGGATTATGCAACTTTAACCAGCTGTACCCATTACAAAGAGAATGTTTATCCACGTGTTTGATTACAGTGACGGTGTTTAATGAACATAGGGCATGTTTTAACCATCGGTATGTGGAAAGCGAGATTGTGTTTAACTACGAACAATTATTATGCATACAGAGACGCTGTTTTTTATCCAACACACGACTACATGTACACGCATGGGCACACCGTTCTTAACTAATGCCGGTGTAGCAGGAAATCGCAAACCCTGTAAATCGCAAACCCCCACTTGTGATTTCCTAGGAAATCGCAAACCCCCTTTCCATATATGGGCATGGGGGGTTAGCGATTTCCTAGGAAATCACATATCCCCCCCCCTGGAAATCGCAAACGCCCATATTTGGTAAAGAGTAGTTGGGTTCCAGTGCCCATGTTTTCCACTAGGTGGTGACCTCTGTTGAAAGAAAGGCCAGGGGACCAGGCTAGGTAAAAAGGTGCAGCAATATCCTGGTATTATCACTCAGTTTCAGGATCAATGTCATTATCAAAATGGCCTTTTTAGTTCCAACTTCAGTCACTGAATACAGTAAATAGAACCATTTTAATATTCCAAATTCTTATTGTGCATACACCAAATATCTCAATGCACCACCATTTACTAGTGTTTTAGTTGAATATTGCAAATTGGTACAAAGCATGGGGGGTTTGCAATTTCCAGGGGGGGTTGTGATTTCCTAGGAAATCGCAAACCCCGGGGTGTGTGATGTCCAGGGGTTTGCGATTTCCTGCTACACCGGTGTGTGGACATGTTTAATGATTGTGTTTAAATCAATGACAACTTTTGCTTGTTGTGCACATTTAGAAACTGTTTAATTAATCACAAATATATGCACGTGTCAGGATTGTGTTCATATCAAAACCAAATTGTAGGTGTTTAGATATTGTGTTTAATTAATGCAGTTATGTGCACATGTTTCAATTGTGCCGGCTTGTACTCGTTTGGGAACTGTGTTTAAATTGTACAGACGGGGTGGGTTTAACCCGATATGTAAACACAACACTACAAAGTGTTAAAATAGTGTTTGCAATTCAGGGTGAGTAGGTGTGGTAATTAATACGGTATGCTTCATCTCTGTCTTATCCACTACTGAGTATGTTGGTTAAAAGCCTACATCGCTCATACGCAGCAGCGTGTAGAGCTAATATTGAAGTAGGCATTGTCCGCTCTATGTACCACTATAACTGATATAAGGTGAATGTCTGCCTACTACTGAGTTGGTCCACACTAAGACCGGCTACTGCTCACTACTGCTGAAAAAGTGATAGGTCCGTGTCTAATGTTGCGATGGATAGTAAGTACCTCGTGTGTATGTGTGATGGGTTGGGGTGGTCGGGGCACGGGTTTGGCTGGGGATGGGGTTGGGACAGGGCTGGGACCGGGTGGAGCTGGGCTGGCACAAGTCTAGGCGGGGCTGAGCGGGGGTACAGGGCGGGATTGGGACGTGATGGGGCGGGTCTGGGCCGGGACGGGCCCGGGACGGGGCGGCGCTGGGACGGGCTGGGATCAAGTCGAGGAGAGCCGGGGTTTGGGATGGGAGTATGGGTCGGGGTGGGATGGGGCGGAGCGGGGTCTGGGACGGAGACGGGGCTGGGACAGGACGGGTGGTCTGGGACGGGACGGGAAGGGGCTGGGACGGGGCTGGGACCAAGTCGAGAAGAGCCGGGGCTTGGGATGGGGGTATGGGTCGGGGGTGGGATGGGGCGGGGCGGGTCTGGGACGGAACGGGGCTGGGACCAAGTCGAGAAGAGCCGGGGCTTGGGATGGGGTATGGGACAGGGCGGGGGTGGGATGGGGATGGGACGGGACGGGACGGGCGGGTCTGGGACAGGACGGGGCAGGGACGGGATGGGTGGGGGGGGGGGGGACGCTACACTCTCGTCTAACATCGAGTGTGTTATTTCCTCTAGAATCCAGACTATTGTTGGATTATTTCATTCTGGAAGTTGTCTCATACTGAGACTGTAATTTCCTTTAGGATGATATATGAAATATAAGATGACGCCGTAGCCAACGCTATGTTTAGCCTTTTTTTTCGTTATCTCATGACAGAAGTGCAGATGCTTATATTTAGTTATATGAATGCCTGTCATGCACGCACCCCCTCCCTCGAAGCCCCCCCCCCAGTACCCCCACCCCCACCCCCACCGCCCCACCGCCCCACCAGCCAGGTGAGATGGGAGTGAGTGGGTGGGGGTGAGTGGGGGTCGGTAAAGGGGCGGGAGGCGATCCTGCGGTGTGGGGGCCAATGGAAGCGTGCATTGCCGGGAAGGTGGGAGGGTGGAGTTAGTAGGGTGGGTGGGTGGGTGGGCGGTGGGGGAGGGAGAGTGGTGGCGCAGTCAGCTGGGTGGGTGGGTGAGTGGGAGGGTGCGAGGGTGGAGATGCACAGTCAGCAGTATGGAAGCTCACCGGCTGCGCGTGCACGTGTGTGGGTGTGGGGTGAGTGGGTGGGGATGTGGCTGGTGGGGGGGGGGTTATGTGGGGGTGGGGTGGACGTGGATGTTTGTGGGGGTGGATGTGGGGGTGGGTATGTTAGGATTATGTGTGGGTGTGGGTAGATGTAAAAGAATGTGTGTGGGTGTGGCGTGGATATGTGTTGCGCCTTGTCCAAGCCCGGCTGGTGCATTTACGCCTGCGTATGTATCAGCTACATTATATGTATGTGTGTGTGTAGCAGGCGTCTGGTAGGATGGCAGTGATGTCGCCGTGACTGACGGGGCGGGGTGTGTGGATACCGCTGGCGGGGTGGGGGGATGTGGCTGGCAGGACGGGGCGGGGCGGGACGGGGGGGGCGGTGTGTGCCCGTGGGGATTGGGTTGCTGGTGGGCGGAGCGCGGCTCGGGGGAGTTCCGGTGACGCCGGTGACCCCTTACCCGGCGCCGGCCAGTGTCCAACCCGCCGCTGCCGCCTGACCGCTCCGTGTGTGCCGGTCGCCGGGACGAACGCCGGCCGTCACCGCCCCCCCCCCCACCCCACATTCAAAGCGCCGGACACCCCCCATCGTAATTCCGACTTTCTCTTTTACTTTCTGTATCCCATCACAATCTCCACCCCCGCCCTCTCCCACTCCGTCCGCCCGTTATCTCCTGACCCCAACCCCAACAAGGACTGCTAGCAATGCATTGCCGACGACTGCCAGCTTCCATCAACAACACTGCTGTAGGATAGGTCATTCTGAACGCTGTCCATAATAACCTCTCCACTGCTCCACTCCTCGACCATCTCACAACAGCTCTCACCCCCACAACAGCCCTCCCCCCCTCCCCAGCTCCATCTTCACCCCCTCCCATCCTCCTCTTCCCCCCTTCCTCCCTATCCCTTCCCTATCACCCCTCCCCCTCCCCCTCCTCCTTCCCCAATTCACTCCCTCCCCTCTGCCACATGTCTTAGACACTCTCCATCTTCTGCCCCCTCCATCCTCCCCCTCCTCCCCTCCCTCTCCCCTCCGCTTCCCTCTTGCTGCTCACCATCACCACCCCCTCTCCCCCACCCCCATCTCCTTTCCCCCTCCCCATACCCCCATCATCCACTTCTCCCCCTCTCCCCCCCCCTCGCCCCTCCCCCTCCCCTCCCCCTTCCCCTCTCCTCCCCCACACACCCACCCACATTTACCCTGTCCCATTCCAAGTCCGAGGAGGAGCAGCCCAGCATTCCCAGGAATGCATACACAAAGAGAGAAACAAAACCAATCAAAACAAGCAAACACACAAACACAATGCCGAACCCAGGTGGACTGTTGTGATCTGCTGGCCAGCGGAAAGGGTTGCGTGATGAATTAGTATCAATGGTTCTCGCTCTTTTTCTTTTTACCGACGTTGCATTACAGTGGTAAATAATCAGTAATCGAGAAGATCCTCTGCCAGTTATTAAACTCCTCTCACATCATCTCTTCCTCCTTGTCATTCACATCCCAATTCGTATCCCCTCTCACTTCCACCATTACCTCTCCTCTTCCCTTCCTTCTCTTACTTCTGCCTCTCATCTTCCCTTCCTTCTCCTCTCCCCTCTGCCTCTCATATTCCCTTCCTTCTCCTCTCCCATCTGCCTCTCATCTTCCCTTCCTTCTCCTCTCCCCTCTGCCTCTCATATTCCCTTCCTTCTCCTCTCCCATCTGCCTCTCATCTTCCCTTCCTTCTCCTCTCCCCTCTGCCTCTCATCTTCCCTTCCTTCTCCTCTCCCCTCTGCCTCTAATCTTCCCTTCCTTCTCCTCCCCCCTCGGCCTCTCATATTCCCTTCCTTCTCCCCTCCCTCTGCCTCTCTCTTCCTTCCTTCTCCTCCCCCTCTGCTCCATATTCCCTTCCTTCTCATATTCCCTCTTCCCTTCCTTCTCCTTCTCCTTCCCCTTCTGCCTCTCATCTTCCCATGCTTCTCCTCTCCCCTCTACATCTCATTTTCCCTTCCTTCCCTTCTCCTCCCTCACCTCTCCTCTTCCCCTTCCTTCTCCTCTCCCCTCTGCCTCTTCATCTTCCACCCTTCTCCTTCCCCCACCCACTCTACCTCTCATGTCCATTTCTTCCCCTTCCCCAAACCCCCTTCCCTCTTCTTTCCCTTCCTTCCCCGGTATCCCCCTTTGATACTATCCCCCTCATTTCATTGCTCCCTTCCTCGTTCCCTCCCTCAGCCCTCAGCCCTTCCGTACCCCTCCTTCGCCTGACAAGGCTTCCACCTCTCTCCTCTTCCTGTTACCACAGTCGTTCCATCTGTTCCTCATTGTCTATCCACTCTTCCCACCCCCCCCCCCCCCCCATTCTGCTACTATACCCCTCCACTTTCTTCCTCCTTCTCCGCCCACTTCAGACAACCACTTCATTATCTTTTCCTCTCCGGTCGTGTTACTGCTGCGGCTGCTTTTCATCACGTCCCTCCAGTTCTTACTTGTGTGTGTGATGTATTTATGTCTGCGGGAATTCGCTGTTCACTATTTCTAAAAAAACATAAAGCTACAGTTCTCTGTGTTCTCACACGATAACGCCCTGGATCACGCAGTAGTCCAGTGAACATATAGCACCAGAAATCTTTTTTTTAAATTGGGGTTGTTTATATATATGAATTTTACCTCGGTATGCCGCCTCTGGCTAGCCGTAGGCTAGGGAGAAGGAAGCACATCCGGGTCCAGCAATTAGCATAAGTAACTCACAACGGGAGGACGTTTGTGAGTTGCTCCACAGGATTTATCTACTACTACTGCTTTTATCCAAAAGTAAGTACTGTTTTCTTCGATAACTTTGTTTATCATGCTCTATAGCATCTTTTTATGAAAGTTCAGAACTTTCTTCAGTCCTGTTTGGACTTTGTACGTTTTTTAACTTACGGATAGAACATTGCGTGCCGCTGGCACAAACGAAACCGATACTGAGTTCTATCGACACCTGTTTTTCAGACAGGGAGAAATGGCAACCCGAGTTGCTCATTTCCTAAGAAAAGTCTCCCGGATCCTAATAGAGGATGATGTTGGGGATGCTTCTGGGTGTTTTTTATAAACACCCCTGACCGGTTTAAGGCGAACCTCCGAGTTTCGTAATATTTTCTCCAACTTGTTGGCGCTGTAGCCACAGGTGGGAGAAGTGTACGGAACAGAGAGAGGGGCCGATCTCACGATCGATGCCCTCCGTTTGGTTGGTTTCGTTACCACACACCTACGGCAAATTTAGCTTCACGCCTGTACTGACACGTTGCAACACACGTTCTCTGTACCATGTTCCTCAACCCAGTTTACTGGCTTACACTTGTGTAGTTGAGATGATTCCGGGTTAGTAACGCTTTGGTTTCGTTACAGTTCCCGATGCCCACTCGCCGGAATAAGCCGCCCGCTGCAGCGGTGGGGGTCCCCCCGACGGATTACGATTCGTCTCCACCGGCTACGGCTCCGCCGTCCCCACATCCTGGGGCTCATGCCTCGGATCAAGACAGTGATCACGCCCCTCAACCAGTGGGGTGGGAGGCGAAAATGGCGGAGATGATGGAGGAGAAGATGCGCCTTTTCCAGGCGCAGACCTTTCCAGATCCTTCCCAAATCCCTGATGAGGATTGGGAAGACTTTTCTGAGGACGAAGAGGACACGCTTTCGGCACCTGAGGTTCCGAAACCGAAAGCGCGGGGCAAGAAACGCCGCCCAGTGAGCAGTTCTGGTGACGAGTTCACAAAGAAAGCGAACTCTAAGCGCTCCAAAAAGTCCAAAAAGAAGAAGAAGAAGAAGAAGGACTCTTCTTCAGACTCGTCGTCCGACTCTTCTTCCACCGAGTCGGATTCCGACACGGAACGAGCGGGTGTCTACGCCAAAATAGGCGTTAAAGCTGGCAAGAAAATTGTCAAAAAGAAAGCTCAGAAAGTGCGCACCACTACCATGATGCGCAAAACGGTGAATAGCCATTTCACTACGTTTAAACCGATCGAAGTCATCAACAAGTTGACTGAGCAGATTTCAGGAGTTAAGGGCATTCCTGCTTCGGTTTTCAAAGAGATGGATTCCGGCATTCATCTTTCCGACGAACGCCGTCGTTATGAAACTTCCCTCTGCCTTATCCATAAGGCAGTTTTGGGTGCCTTGACGTCTGTTATCCCTGTGGCTAACAGGATGCAGACAGAGAACAAGTTCTCGTCTTTGGCGCGGGTTATGGACCGGGGCATAGCTTTGTTAGCAGCCGCTAGTAACTACATGACCCATCGGAGATTTGAAAACGTTTTCAAATCGGTCACCACAGATGCCGGAAAAGAGGTTGCCCGCTCGAACAAGGTAACGGACCATGATGGTAAGGAATACACCGTGTATTCCGGACCTACCCCTATCAAGAGCAAACCGCTAGATAAATCCAAGATGTTTGGGGGTCAGCTAGCTTACCTGTACAAACAGGTAGAGGTCGACTACAAGAGTGCTAAAAACACTGAAGCAAAGAGTCGTCGCTTCCAAAACCCAGCAGGGTTCAGAAAGTCTAGGACGGATTTTCGATTCCGCAGAGGAGGAAGGCCGTTCAGGGGCGGACCGTCCTTCCAGTTCAACCAGCGAGGAAGGGGCCGAGGCGACAGGCCGGCCTCAAACTGGAACGACAACCGCGGCTACAAGAGGGATTTCGTTCCCAAGCCCCAGTTCCCGAAACAAGGGAACAAGTAGAGATTTCCACACAAACAGTGCAGCCTCCTGACCCTACAATGGTCACGGAGGAAACTCAAACTGAAGTAAGCCTTTTTCAAGCAGGGAATGTTTCTAATTGTTTACATCAATGGCAACAGTTAACCACTAATCCAGAGGTCCTGAATATTGTTAAAGGCATTCACATCCCTTTCACACAATTGCCTATACAAAAGAGAGCGCCTTTTCCGTATCAGTTTAATTCACTAGAAAAATCTCAGCTAGATCACCAGGTTCTACTGTTTGAGTCTAAGGGCATTGTCAACAGAGTTGAACATACTGAAGGGGAATATATTTCCAATATCTTCTCTACTCCTAAACCTGATGGTTCAATCCGAATGATTTTAGATTTAACTCAGTTGAATGAAATCATTGAATACAAACATTTCAAAATGTTTTCTTTAGAAACAGCTCGTGATTTAATTACCCCAGGGTGTTGGCTAGCGAGTGTTGATTTAAGGGATGCGTACTACACCGTTCCTATTCACCAGACAGATCGGAAATACCTACGTTTTCTCTGGAATGGCCAACTTTTTGAATTTACATGTTTACCTAATGGTTTGGCCTGCGCACCGCGTCTGTTTACTAAGTTGTTGAAACCAATTTTTGCACACATGGCAAAATTGGGGCATTGTATGTTTCCATACATAGATGATTCTTTTATTATGGGCCAATCTTTCACGCAATGTGAACTCGCTGTTAAAGATTTATGCAACATTTTCACCAAATTGGGTTTCTTCATACATAACAAGAAATCGGTTTTTTCTCCTACTCAGGAGCTTAAGTGTCTCGGGTTCATTCTGAACACCACGGCTATGACCGTTTCGCTTACACGCCAAAAGAAAGATAAGCTTTACCGCACAGCGATACAGCTGTTAGACACTTCTAGGCCAAAGATTAGACAGGTCGCGGTCCTTATCGGGGTCATGGTTTCGTATAGTCCAGCTATTCTATACGGAGCGGCACACATAAAATCCCTCGAAATTGATAAAAATTTGGCGCTGGCCCGCGCAAAGGGAAACTTTGAAAAGACCATGTTTATTTCGGAGAACGGCCTAGCCGACATTGATTGGTGGCTAAACCACTTTGACCATTCCCCCAATCCCATTAGAATGGGAGAGCCTGACACTACCGTTACCACTGACGCGTCTCTCCAAGGGTGGGGAGCACATCAAAATGATGTAGCAACGGGAGGAAGATGGCTAGAATCGGAACTCCCCGATCATATTAACGTTCTAGAACTAAGGGCCATTTACTTGGGATTAACCAGTCTAGTAAAAATACCCAAAAATAATGTACGTATCCTCACGGATAACACCACAGCTATGGCTTATGTCAGAAATATGGGAGGTACAAAATCGATTAAATGTAATGCAATGGCACTTCTCATTTGGAACTGGGCTCAAACCTTTGATGTCTGGTTAACTGTTAATCACATTCCAGGCACACAAAATTGTCTAGCTGACAAGATGAGTCGCCAGTTCCATGATCACTTAGAGTGGTCACTTAATCCATCCATTTTCAAACACATTTGTCACACATGGGGTTCACCTCAGATCGATTTGTTCGCTTCGCGTAATAACTTTAAAATTCCAAAATATGTTTCGTGGCACCCGGAACCCAATGCTTGGCACATTGATGCCTTCTCCCTAAAGTGGCGACATCATTTCTTTTACATTTTCCCCCCCTTTACTATCATTAGCAAAGTCGCCAGAAAGATTCAAATGGAGGGGACACACGCCATACTCATCGTCCCCGAGTGGCACACGCAACCGTGGCTACCGACGTTACTAGCCACAGCCAAAAGCAGCCTTCGCTTCCCAAGATTCCGAGGAAACCTCAAACATCAGGGACCACTAGAACGCCACGGAAACGTGTCGACAACTCCGTTAGTGGCATTCCTTTTTTAAATAAATATTTAGAACAGTTTGGCTTAGACAAAATTACACAACAGCGTTTGGTTGATGATGCGTGGAGAAAAGGAACGGTGAAAATGTATACTACGTATTTAAAGAAATGGGGTATTTATTGCCTGCTTAAGAAAGTCAAGCCAATGACTCCCACAGTTTCCCAGGTAGGACTCTTCCTACGTTACCTAGAGGACGAAGGCCTAGGTTATGGCGCTATTAACGCTGCTAGATGTGCTCTGTCGATAATCCTACCGCGGGTTAATGGACAAACAATGGGTAAACACCATGTTATTTGTTGGATCATACGATCAATTTATCAGAGGAATCCGCCTAAACCCAAATATAATAGGTTTTGGGATGTTTCTCTAGTGTTCAACCTCTTCAAGAAATGGCCAGAAAATAAGTTTCTGGACGTTAAACTTTTAGGTTTCAAAGTCGCAGTTTTGCTTCTCCTGGTCACTGGACACAGAGGCCAAACTATAGTTGCCCTGTCGCTGAATGGTCTAGAAATTGACAGTAAAGAGGCCACGTTTGATTTATCAACTTTATTAAAATCAAACCGATTAGGTGACCCCCTTTCTACGATAGGGGTGTCCAGTTTCACTCAGGATCGCAAGTTATGTGTCGTATCTGCGATACGAAATTATATATCCAAGACAAGATTAATAAGAAACTCAAGACAGCTATTGGTCAGCTTTATTAAGCCACACAAGGCCATTTCCAGGGATACCCTCGCCCGATGGACAATGAATGTGTTAAAACTGGCGGGAGTAAATACAGACAGGTACTCATCGCACTCTACACGTGGTGCAATGGTGTCCAAGGCAAGATTGCTAGGCATCTCCGTTAAACGGATCCTAGCTCACGCGGGATGGAAAACCGCTACTTCGTTTGCTAGACATTACCACAAACGACTAGAGAAGCCTCAGCCTATAGCGCACAGGCTACTCACCAACTGAAAGAGAGAGGTAAGAAAAACATTGGTTTTTCCTCTTTTTTGCCATACAAATCGCTTTTCCATTGTTGCATACATAAGACATAATCACTAAAGAATAATAACAAAACAAGAATATCAGGATAAAAATTATTTTACGTAAAGGTCTCCCTAGCCTACGGCTAGCCAGAGGCGGCATACCGAGGTAAAATAGATTAGTTAGACGAATCTTACCTGGGTATAGATGATGGATAACTATTGTTTTACCGAGGTAGAAGCCTCGGTTAGACGTGGGCGAGGGCCCACCCACCACGCCCTGCCACGTCTAGTCAATCACTCAATTTAGCATGAGGTCACTTGACCTTAGGTTGTTTTTTAGAATCATTTTTATCCTGAATTAGTAGGTAAAGATTGCTGGACCCGGATGTGCTTCCTTCTCCCTCGCCCACGTCTAACCGAGGCTTCTACCTCGGTAAAACAATAGTTATCCATCATCTATACCCAGGTAAGATTCGTCTAACTAATCTATATATATATACATATATACGTATGTATATATATATCTATATGTATACTTAAATGTATGTGTATACACACATGAATATATATATCCTTATGTGTATGTATATGTCTATGTATATACATATACATATATATATCCATAAATATATATAGATACACATATATATACACACATATATATATATATATATAGATCCTCTAGATATGAACTAAATCAGATATATATAGAGAGAGAGCGAGGGAGAGAAATTCTTTTTTAATCGTCATAGTCCCAAGCCCATCCTGTGTATAACCAGGTGTAGAACCGGTGACGTCCAGATTGATTTTTAGTTCCCGGGAAGCCCGCGTGGTGGCGGGCGTCGGCGTGAGCAGCTCGCCTTCTGCCTGAGCTGCTCTGCCTGAGTGTGGCTAACAGTGCCTCTCTGAACTCATGTTATGTCTCGCTGTGTCTGTCAGCAATACGTGATGAACGGACCAGAATATATATATGAGTCAGAATCACTTAAAGAGGCCAATTCGGGAAAGTTGTCGGCGTCGAGCATGGATGTCGGCATTGATCAGTATAATTATAATTTAGCATTGACAGAGGTGTTGGAAAGTCCTTAAATTTATCCTGAATGTAAAGGTTGAGAAAATACAACAACCTTATTTATTTCTAGGATAATTTAATATAAAACAAAGAAATGCACTACACTTTTAAGAATTGCGACGCCAACATCTTCAATTGACCACCAATTGGCCCATTGTCGTGAGGCTGACTCATATATATATATATGTATATATATATATATATATATAAAATATATATATATATATATATACATATATATATATATATATATATATATATAGGTCACTCGCCTCAAACCTGGGTAGAAGTGTGACATAGAGGGGGGAAATCTAATATTTCATTGTGTTAAGCATTTTTGGGTTACAAATGAAAGCTGGATATCTCCTCTTTTCATATATGCAAAAATAAAATATTGGTGAGATGAAAAAGAAGGGTGTAATCCGTGATTAAATGATGTCACCCGGCAGGTAACATAGGACACCTCTCCGTCTCACGTGAAACTCAGACACCACACAGTCTAGAACACTTCACAACACTTCACCACAAAACAGACATGTAACTTATTTTATTTCTTTTATTTCTAGCATCAAATCTGAACAGGAATATAAAAAATATATGAAAAATAAATAAGTAGAACGTTTGTTATTGATGTTTTAACAACCCATACCAGGATGACCGGGTTTGTGGAGAGTGACCCATATATATGATATATTATATATATATATATATAATATATATATATATATATATATATATATATGTGACTGATGTTTTCCGGGTATACAAGTACCGGGGAGCGTCGGAGGGGTCGCCACCAGTCATGACGTGAAGGAGGCGGTACAATGTATAGTGTAATAATAAGGAAAGAATTTCCTTCCGCGCCTTTATACTCGCATAATGCGTTATTCGTCACGTATATATGTATATATATATATATATATATATATATATATATATATATATGCATATATAGTGAATGAGCTGTCTATTATAACTAACACTTCAGAAGATCTCTGCTCAGTGAGCTGTAAGGGCGACCCAGACGGGTACACGACTTACGTGTAGTCTTTTTGCTGTCTGATTATCAAATGATAAGATAAGATTACGATTATTTTGTAATATGGAAGCGTGTGTGTCAATATAAGCGGTACACGACATCGGGCTATTCCTACTTAGGACATTCCGCCCTCTTGCGATGAGTGTGCAGATGATTTAGATATTCCGTCTACAAAAGAAACTGAGTTCTTTCTACATGGTGTTGCCTTGTTAAGGAATTCAAGACGTGGCTTAACAGTTGCTGTGTTTGTTTTAGCGACTTAAAAGATACTGAATGAGCATCAACGGTTTGTAATGCTCGCAGATCTGTCAGCATACCGCGTGCACCTATACCTTACCGGTGCGTCGTTTCATAATTAGTTGCGCGTGTGAAGAAAGAGGCGGTTAGTTGTCAGGGCGTTCTATTTAGTGTAAGTTGTGTTTACGTTTCCGCAACCTCAGTTGTAAAGGTAAGGCCAACTAAAAAATAAAAATGGTGATCGTCCTTTTGAAATAAAAAAATCCAGGTCGGGCTGGCGGTTTAAAATTTTGTTTTAATATTTTTGACGTAGATGTAATATGTAACCAGACGCGATGGTCGAAGGAGTTGAGTGTCCACCTCCCGTTCTGGTAGGTCGTGGGATTCGAACTCCTTTGTCAAACCAATGACATAACAATTGATACAAAAATTGAATCGATGCTAGTCCGACGCATTTTCAGCAGTTAAAAAAATATATATAAAGTTCAGAGGCGTACACTTTTTCAGGCACGAGTGGGGATGATCGCCATTTTTGTTTGTTTTGCCAAATGGCGAGAAGGCGTTTTGTGGTCACAGAAATTTGGTGTGTAACTTGATTATAAATAGACCGCCAGCTATACATGTATGCATGCATGCATGTATGCGTACATGTACATGTTCGTACTGCTATTGTATGTAGCCACGTGAAACTGTCAAATAAACGTCATTATTCATTTAATTGCCGTGTTGCTTTTGTACTGATTGCAACAAAAGGGTTTAATTGATGGGGCGGTCGGGGGGGGGGGGTGTAGGAGGAAAGATGATCGATCGGTAGCGATCGTCGTGAGCATATTAGCCGTCCTGTCATAGTATAGTCTAGAGAGCACCTGTCAAATATATGTATTTATTTGAATATATATAAACATGTACATTTGTGTGTTTATATTTATCTATAATCGAATATATATAGTCTAGAGAGCACCTGACAAATATATATATTTATTTGAATATATATAAACATATCTACATTCATTTGTATATATATATTTATCTATATTCTATTATATATATATAAATATATTATCCACTCTGACATAGTATAAGTCTAGAGAGCCCCCGTCGACTATATATATGTATCCGAATATATATACATATATCTGCACGTGTATTTATATATGCGTTTACATGTATATATTTATATATATATATTCGAATATATATATTACCCGCTCAGGCATAGTATAGTTTAGAGAGCACCTATTGAATATATATATATATACATATGTATGTGTATTTATATATGTATGTATTTATATATATATACATATATATTATCTTAGTATATATACATGTATATGCATATTTATATATACTCGCATATATATATTCGATTATCTGGCTCTAGATTGAACTCCATCGGCGTTTATGGCGGATTGGAACGCTCGCTCTACCCGTTACTTGGCTGTATGATGTGTTTACACGCGGCTCCGACAGAGGGCACTGCGCTTTAGGGCAGGAAGCTGATGGCCCGCACACTGCTGGTTACCGTCGAGGCGTTCTTCTGCTTATGTGATACCATCGGAAAGCCATGGACGTTGCCGGCGGCTGTGACGCTTATTGCCGGCCACGAACCGGCGGGATCCTCACCGAGAGTTGGTTAGTGATGGTGGTGGGACTGAATTGTAGTTACTGTATGTGGTGGAGAGAGTTGGATGTGTGCTGTCATACTTCATCTGTCTCCCACACATGCACATACACCCTTGCTCTAGGGGAGAGTTGGATGTGTGCTGTCATGCTTCATCTGTCTCCCACACATCCACACAACACACCCTTGCTCTAGGGGAGAGTTGGATGTGTGCTGTCATACTTCATCTGTCTCCCACACATGCACAGACACCCTTGCTCTAGGGGTGAATTGGATGTGTGCTGTGATGCTTCATCTGTCTCGCTCACATGCACACAACACAACCTTGCTCTAGGGGAGAGTTGGATGTGTGCTGTCATACTTCATCTGTCTCCCACACATGCACACACACCCTTGCTCTAGGGGTGAGTTGGATGCATGCTGTCATACTTCATCTGTCTCCCAGACATGCACATGCACACACCCTCACTTTATCAATCAGCCAATGTGTTCTCTTTCTCTCCCTTTGCGCTGCCTTCCTCAGTACCTATAACACCCCGCCGTGGAGTGTGCGAGTCGATGTCTAACTACTCTGGAGGCTCCCTCCTAGTGGTGGTGGTTGTGCTAGTGGTGGTTGTAGTGTTACTGTACCGACGGTACCGGCCAGCACTGGGCTGTGGGCGGGTAGTACACAGCAGTGGGCAGCCCTCCGTCACCGGACGCTGGCGCTGACCGGATGTGCGCGGCCCCAGCGCCGTCACTTCCTGTTGCTACATACCCTGTGTTAGGCGTGTCCATCTCCGTCCGGCTCACCGCCCCCCCTCCCAGCCCCCTCCCAGCCCGCCGGTCGCCAGCTCGCCGCTAACCCCCCAACCCCCGGGGCATCGTAGTCGTGGTGGCGGCGTCCGCTCCACTCACTAGAGTAGCGAAGGGGCGAAGTAGCGAAGGGGCACCCCGTGTGAAGAGTTCCGCGCGCCCGCGCTGCCTGCCTCCTTCTGACCGCCTACCCGGCCTGCTCCGCCGCTCACCCAGCCAGCCAGCCAGCCAGCCAACGAGCGAGCAGCTCGGCCCAGCTACCCGCTAACCACCGCCCCGCCGCCCGCCACCGCCCCGCCACCGCCCGCCCGCCGGGCCACGTGGGCCGCCGCGCTTGTGTTGGCGGGCGCCTGCTGTGCGCGTAGAGGCGTTGTGCCAGTGACAGGCGGGCGCGGCCAGGAGCCACCTCCAGCAGTGCAGTGCCAATCCGAGTACACAGGCACCGCTGTCACCTCCCGGGCGGCGATCTTCCACATTCCATATTCCACATCCCACGGCCACCTCCTGTTCCTCCTGCACCTTAGAAACTGTCACTATAACTGGTACTGCTACTACTACTACTGCTGCTGCTACTGCTACTACTACTACTGCTGTTGTTGCTGCTACGCCACACACGCAGTTGTGTCACTACTGTTGTGTCCTGCTACACCATCTCCTTCAGGGGGGGAGGATACGCATCGCCCAGCCCTGGTTGGCCTCCTCCGAGGGGGGGAGGGATCCGGCCCGGGGACACGTCAGTAGGTCCGGGGCACCACTCGTCACCTACTGGAGAGTGGGTGTGTGGGTGTATGGGTGTGTGGGTGGGGGGTGTTATGATTACCCCGAGCAACACCACGTGTGGTAGGGCTAGGATCCGGGACTCCACCGTGTCACTAATACTACTACTACTACTAAATCAACACAGTAGTCACTGGATAAGGATTGTGACAACAGCAACACCACAACAACAATAGTATCATCATCATCATAGAGTGTGCGCCAACACCACGTCACCGTGCCACTACTACTATTACTACTACTAAGTTAACGCAGTAGGTTGTTGGTTGTTGGAGTTTTACGTCCTGGTAATATCTAAGGTCATATTAGGACGGGACACAGTAGTCCCAGTATAAGGATTATGATAATATCACAACCACAACAACAATATTATCATCATCATCATCATCATTATCATCACCATCGTAGAGTGTGTGCCAACATCACTAACAGCACCACAAACAACAACATCAATAACATCAACAACATAAACAACAAGAGCACTACTGGTGTTGGTGATGGTGAAAGCAGCAGTTCGAGTGGAGTACAGGCGGATTGAACTGTGGAGTTTGTACGTGGAGTAACCAGGGATAACGCCCTGTTTGTGTGTGCTACTTACATCCCGGCGGCTTGGTATTTACACCTGTCTCCTCCCGCCCACTCCTCCTCCTCCGCTGCCGCCTCCCCTCCCCATCTCCCGTCAGGTGCGGGACCCGACACGGCACCCTTCCCCCCAAGGAGGGTGTCACGTGACCTCCGGGAGCTGTGTGTACTCAATGTGAGCGCGGTGTGATGGTGTATGTATACCCACACCTCTCGCAGCCGGTCCCAGGCTCCCCTCATCCCAATCCTCAACCTCATCTTTTACACACGGCGCCAAGGCGCTAGGCTTCCGTTGCCGGCTAGCCTATTTAATTCAGGCTAGGGAGGGAGGGAGGAAGGAGGGAGGGTGGCTGGGGGGAAAAAACCCTGAAAGAACTAAAATCACCAACTAGCCACCACCACCAACCTCTTCTTCCTACTTCTCCTACTCCTCCTCCTGTTGCAACTCCGCCCCCCCCCCCCCGCCCCCCTCAAATGGCCAGTGATGGGAGAGAGGCTGGAGTAGACCCGCCCAGCCATGTCTGATGCGGCGCTACAGTATATGAGGCGAGGCACCCGGCGTTATCAGCAACCGTAGCCGGGCCTAGTTGACCCCCCGTCACCCGCCGGTGCCGCCGCTATCTCCGCTCCCCTGGCGGCCTCTCCCGGAGAAGCGGGCGTCCCGGCCGGGGACTCGACTCACCCCGGGCCATCCATCTGGCCCCCGACGACGGCGGGCGGCTGGATTCAACCCGTCACCTTTCTTCTCCCCGTCCCTCCATCCCCCCGCCCCCCGCCCCCCTCTCCTTCTTTCTCCCGCCTTTCTCCTCTCCATCTCCTACAACTATTTCTATTGCTATTATTCTCTGCCCTGTGTCTAGCCACGGTCTATATTCTACCGGCTGACTTGGCTGCTTCTCCACCCTGCCCTCCCTGTCCTATCCTGCCCTGTCCTGCCCTGTCCTCCATCGCTCCACCCCACACCGCAGTCCGCCCGCCTGCCCGCCCGCCCGCCCGCCCGGCCTGTGGACCGGCCTGTGGACAGGTCGGCATCCACCGTATACTCCCCGTTGCGACTCCGGAAATAACGCGTATACTTTGGGAAGACGGCACTTCTAGACGTGCTTGGTACGCTATATCTTCTAGACAACGCGAGCAGCTGACATCGCCACAACAAGCTTCTAGACAACGCGAGCAGCTGACATCGCCGCCACGCCGTCCGACATCCGTCATCCAACATCCGACATCCGTCGTCTGCAGTCCGGGAGTAAACCCTTCATAGAATACCACAGTGTTACGACTAGTCGGCGCAGGAGCAACGTGTGCTTTATTATATTATTATCTTCATCAAATCTGCGAGTAATCCCCAGTGCTGCCCTCTAGGGCTCAAATTGAAAATCTGAATCAATCAGTGAGGGGATTGTATATATATATATATATATATATATATATATAAGTGGCTCAATAAGCGAGGTCCCAAACCGCTGCCTGGATCTGTCTATATATATATATATACATAAATATATATTTAGCAATAAATGAAAAGTAATATTTTGTAATGTAAACGCAGCCATTGGAAGGAGAGTAAATATAAAGTGAATCGCGTGGCACTTATCATGCAAATAATAATAATAATAATAATGATAATAATGGCTTTCTGCAGTTTGATGATGCCAACAATAAGGCTAGAAAGTCTTTATAATATTATCTAACCTGTGCATGAAAAAAAAGGAGCTAGCGCTTGATTAATCCATTAGCAGGTGCCAGTCAATACACCGCCCTCTGTGAGCAGCTCGGGGAAGTAGGGTATTGCGGTGTCGGCATCAGGCTGCTCAGGGATCAGCCTAAATCTAGTGGCATCCCTTTGGTAGAGCTTGTGTGTATATATATAGGGAGAGGTGTATGTGTATATATTCTTCTTAATTGCCCTGCCATGAAGGAAACAGGCTTATACCCTATCACCTCCACCTTAACCTCCCAGCAGCATTAAGCTGCCATCATCGCCAAGGTGACAGCGAGGCATTAACCCCCTTCCCACCCCCTCAACCCCCTTTGCCCCACCCCACCCTCCCTTCCACCTCCAGCCACCGACCGAGTCCCCTTTCTCAACAGTGGGCACGTGCAACAGTGGGAAATGAATGCACAATGGTGGTAGCTTCGAAGCCGGGTTCCCTAACCATTATGTGAATGTGTGAGTGTGTGTGTGTTTGTGTGCTGTGTCAAATTCTCCACAGCTTTCGTTGTTATCTGTATTGTACAGAGCGACAAAACCCACCACCACCCACCACCACCACCACCATTCACACCCCTCACTGATACTACCGGTGATAAGGAAGTGCATATTTGTATCATATTATGAGCGTGTGGCCTATATGTGCATATGTTTCGAGATAGTAGTTGGCCCACGGTGTGTGGCAAGTGCTACGCTGATCGGCCTGCATACTAGTAGTTGTGTGTTTTCCCGCGTGGTGCGCGTTGTAGCTCTACTGGATGTGTTGCTTCTACAACAGAGGCTGATATATATATAATATATATATATAATATAATAATATATGAGGCTGTGAGTGCGCCCCATCCGTCCTCCTCCTGTGTCCAACGCTACAACAGTGGGGACGCAACTTCGAGGGAAAAGCAACAACAACAACAACACCAAACAGCAACAAAACTACCCCCTAACGATCCGCACTTGTGTCGCCGACTTACACGGTGGAGAGTTGTAACTCGTTGCTATAGTAACGGTAGGGGTCTCAGAGGATGGTCCCAAAGGATGAGGCTGGGATCGCGTGGAGGTAACAACCAGACCGCTCGTCGGGGGTTTGGTTTCTGTTGTCACGTGGTGTGTGTAGTGTAGTGTAGTTTTAACCTCTTGTATTTACTGAACCTGTCAGTCGCAGCTTGTTCCTTCATGCCAGCCAACCCAGCCCACCTTTATATATATGTGTATGCTATATACATATATATCATGAATCTATGCTATCCATCACCACCTTTATATATGTATGCATTATACATATATATATATCACGAATCTATGCTGTCCATCAGCACCTTTATATATGTATGATATATACATATAAATATAGCATACATTTATGCTGTCCATCAGCACCTTTATATGTATGTATGCTATATACATATTTATATAGCATGAATCTATGCTTTCCATCAGCGCCTTTATATATGTATACTATATACATATATAGTATGGATCTATGCTGTCCATCAGCCCCTTTATATGTATGTATGTTATATGCATATATATATATAGCACGAATTTATGCTGTCCATCAGCCCCTTTATATATGTATGCTGTATACATATATATAGCACGAATCTATGCTGTCCATCAGCACCTTTATATATGTATGCTATATACATATATATAGCATGAATCTATGCTGTCCATCAGCGCCTTTATATATGTGTGCTACACACACATATATATATAGCACGAATCTATGCTATCCATGCATCAGCACCTTTATATATGTATGCTATATACATATAAATAGCATGAATCTATGCTGTCCATCAGCGCCTTTATATATGTGTGCTATACACATATATATATAGCACGAATCTATGCTGTCCATCAGCACCTTTATATATGTACTATATGCATATATACAGCACGAATCTATGCTGTCCATCAGCGCATTTATAATATATACATATGCTATACACATATGAAGAGTTCAGGCGCAAAACCCACAAACACAAATCCAAAATTTGAGATAAACATTGTAGTCAAACATTCAAAAGGTTCATTTCTTTTGCATTCATATTTTTGTTGGTCCATTGCTCAATAACCATTTCACCACAAGAAAAGTGGTGGAATTAGTGAGAATGAAAATTACCCTCAGGTAAATTTCTTTTATTTTAATTAGATATTTGGATTAATCTATTACAGGATTTTGCGCCTGAACTCTTCATATACATAGTCTATAGCATGACTCTATGCTGTCTATCAGCGCTGATGCTTAGCTGATCTCTGTTTTAGACTATCAGTATACACCTAGTTAGTTACATTGCACATGCGCACATGTAGGGTTTCCGCGTTAGTTTAGGCATGGTGGTCTCTCTCTCTCTCTCTGCGTCTCTCTCTCTGCGTCTCTCTCTCTCTCGCTGCCCTATCGGAATGTATTCATTAATCACTGGCTGTTCACATCCTGCGTATACCCTGCTTCACGTCTAGACACACCTCCTCTACCCTCCACACATACCCCCTACCCCCCCCCCTCCCACACTTTCCCACATAGGCCGCCCCCGCCCTCTCCGCCCCCCCCCCCCTTCCCCTCACCCTCACCCCCCCCCACCCTCTACCCACCCCCCCCCCCCTCCTCCCGCTCCCACCATCTCCCGCCTCCCTCTCCCTCTCCCCCTCCTCCTCCCCCCCCCCCCCCCCTCCCCCTCCCCCTCACGCCCCTCTCACCCCCGTCCTCCTTCCCTCTCACTGCCGCTCCCCTTCGCCCCCCTCCCCCTTCACCCTCCCCTCGCCCATCCCCTCCCCTCCACCTCCCATCTCAACAACCCCTTCCATCCACCCCCCCCCCTCCGCCCTACCCATCGCCCCTTCCCATGCGCCCCCCCTTACCCCCCCCCCCCCCCTACCCCTCCCCTCTGCCCCCCCCCCCCCCCGCAGAGTGGCGTACGCCGGCCGGCGCGCCGTAATCGGGGTGGCGTTGGCAGCGGCCGGCACCGTAAGACCCGCCTCCCATTAACCCAGCTGACAATCCGAGACATCCGTCCCCGATCACGTCACAAGTATCACCCCACCCCACCCCACCCATCCAACACCCCCATCCCCACACCCATACCCATACTACCACCCATACCCCTACCCACACCCATGTCCACACCCATACCCCCACCCATACCGCAACCCATACCCCCACACCCATAGACACACCCGTACCCCCACCATCTACAGCTCCTCCACCGCCCACCATGCCACCATGCATACCCACACCCATACACACACCCATACCCAAACCCATACACACACCCATACCCATATACACACACCCACACCCATACCCACACCCATACCCACACCCATACCCATATACACACACCGACACCCACATTCATACCCCCCATACCGCCACCCACACCCCCACCACCCTATAACCCCACCCATCCCCTCACCCATATCCACACCCTTAACTGCACCCATACCCACACCCATACTCATACATTCACCCGAACATTCCCAGTTCCAGAAGAGAGGACGCATGATCCGGTGTAGATTTCACTGAAGTCAGCGGTCAACTTGTGTTACAATAACAATCAGTGCACTAGTTATGGGGCTGAATATATCAGATGTGTATATATATATATATATATATATATATATATATACATATATATATATATATGCACACATATAACACATTGTTTGTTTGTTTAACGACACCCTAGCACAAAAAGTAAACATCGGCTATTGGGGGTACATATAAAACAGTGCATTATTATATATGCTACATTGTATATAATGCTTATATATTATATATTTGTAGTATAGGTTATGTATATTAATCATTCTGAAAAAAAACCAATAGCTAGCTAGATAGATAGACATATAGCTTATGATGTATGGCCCACATATACATGAACCTCGCTCTCATATGACCAGTTATGTTGCTAGGACTTAAAAAGCCAACAAAACAAACAAAGCAAATGCACAACACCCACATCCTCCCAGCCCCGTCCTGATATGACATTAGATGTTGCCAGGACGTAAAACTCCAACAACCATCCAGCACCACACACCACACACACACCACACACACCACACACCACACGCTACACGCGCGTTGCAAGCCGGTACCAGTGGTTGGTGTCATTCTCTCCGGGATTGGTTGTGTTCCTGCAGTCCACACGCCAGACACCCTGACAAAATGCCCTGTCATGTTGACTCACGTCAATGTCTCCACGGCTGATGTTTTTTAAATGCACTAAAAACAAAGCGCACGAAGAAAGCAACTATCAGCTCACTATGAATATTATCGAGCTGTGTAGTGACATTGTCTGGTACTTTGCAGTGTGCGTATTATCGCTCATTATCACCGCGTTATTTGAATCTCTAGTTAAATTACATTAAGTTGGGGAAACCCCGTGTTATCCACCTAAACCCGTAAACCTACCAGATTGTGCGTATATATATATTTATAACATATATTTGTTTGAATAAAATAGGATCGTGAACCACGGTGAAAACAAGTGTGTGCACTTAACCGTTATGAGCAGAATAAACAAACAATCAGTAAAAAAAAAAAGTGCCACAAGCGAGGTTTCACTGTACATTCACGTGTATATATATATATATATATATATATATATATATATACATGACCAATGAGCACGGCGCCGGCTTACGGCCTAAGCCGGACTAGCATGGCGAGTCCTGGAACAGGCGCGGGGGCGGGGCCGATATCCCTGGCGGCGGGTAAGCGTCATGTGTAGGTAAAGGTACCCGGCATCATGCGCCACTCAGGCACGTTAACCCCCTAGGCCCGGCACCCCGCCCCCGCCCCCCCCCCCCCGATGGACCCCCACCGGACCCCGCCCCCGCCCCCGTCCCCCGTCCCCGCCCCCAGCCGGTCCCCCACGGGACCCCACCCCCGCCCCGTCTCCAGAGCCGCCAACCTACTCACACCCCTCCCCAGGGTGCGCCCACCCCACAGCTCCATTAGCCTCCAACACACACGCCCTCCAACACGCATTCAGACACCCGCCCTCTACCCCCACTTCCCCCTACACATACATACAGGGACACCCCACCCCTCCCCTCCCCCCAACACACACCCATGAGTTGGGGTAGATTGAGCACGCTCAGATCCAGCCAAAGACATGAAGCAATCTCCGATCAACTGGTCGAGATCCAACCCTAGCCTAGATCAACATTTAACATGCACTGCTCTGGCTGGGAGCTGGGAGATGGGGGGCATGAAGGATGGCGGGGGTCACCTACTCTTCTCCCCCCTCCTCCTAACCTCTCCCCCTCCTCTCTCCCCCCTCCTCCTACCCTCTCCCCCTCCCCACTTCCCCACTCCCCCTCCTCCTACCCTCTCCCCTCCCCCTCCCCCTCCTCTCCACCTCCTCCTACCCTCTCCCCCTCCTCTCCCTCCCTCCTCCTTCCCTCTCCCCTCCCTCTCCCACTCCCCTACTCCTACCCTCTCCGCCCCTCCTCCTTCCCTCGCCCCCTCCCTCCTCCCCACTTTCCCCACTCCCCCTACTCCTACCCTCTCCCCCTCCCTTCTCCCTTCATCTCTCCTCCCTCCTCCTACCCTCTCCCCATCCTCCTAACCGTCCTCCCCCTCCCCTCCCCCCTCATCTCCCCCCTCTCCTACCCTTCCCCTCCCCCCCCTCACCTCTCCCCTCCTCACCTTCCCCTCCCTCTCCACCCTCCCTTTCTCCTTTCACCCTCCTCCTACCCCCTCTCCACCCCTCCCTTTCATCCTCCCCGCCTCCCGCCTCCTCCTACCCTCCCCCTCCCCCTTCCCCCGCTTCTCTCCCCCCACTCCTCCTACCCTTCCCCTCCCCCTCTCCCCCTCAACTAACTCTCCCCTCAACTCTCCCCCTCGCTCGCCTTTTCCCCTCCCCTTTCAATCATTCACCCTCCTCCGATCCTCCTCCTCCTACCTCTCCCCCTCCCCTTCAGCTCTCCCCCTACTCCTACCCTCCCCTTCCCGCTCTCCCCCTCCTCTCTTCCCCCCCCCTCTCCCTATTAACCCGCCCCCTCTCCTCTTCCTCCTCCTCGACCCTCCGCTTACCCTTCCTCCCCCTCTCCCCCTCCTCTCTCGCCTCCTCCCTACCCTCCCCCCCTCTCCCTCTCTCCCCCTCTTACCCTTACCCCTCCCCCTCTCCCTCCTCTCGCCCCCTTCCTCCTCCGCGTCCCCTCCCCTCTCCCCCTTCCTCTCTCCCTCCCCAACCTTCTCCCCTCTCAACCCTCCCCCTCCCTCCCCTCCTCCTAACCTCTCCCTCCCCTCACCTCCTCCTACCCTCTTCCCCTCCCCTCCTCTCCGACCTCCTCCGACCCTCTCCCCACTCTCCCAATCACTCTCTCCCCCTCCTCCTCCCCTTCCCCTTCCAGTTTCCCTCCCCCTCTCCTTCCCTCTCCCCTTTCCATCCCCCCTCCCCTCCCGCCCCCTCCATCTACTGCTCCCTCTCCTCCTACCCTCTCCCCCTCTCCGCTCAACCTACCCCTCCCTCCTTCCTCCACATGACCGCTCTTTTCTCTTCGGCTATCGGATCTCATGTATCCGTTGGTTGTGAGCAGTGCGTCCGCTACCGCCTACACACCCACCAACACACACCCCACGGTCTCCCTCCTCCGGACTAGGGCAGCCAAGCCCCAGGCCCGGTTGGCAGAGTAGGACGGGTACTACCACCCATCAACACCCACACCCACCCTGTCATTATCACTCGGCCCGCCCCCTTATCTACTGTATACACACCTGCCTACCACTGGTGCCCGGCTGCCCGGCTGCCCTGCTTCCCGGTCCGCCTAGTGGCCGGAGGCCGTATCTCCGGCCACATCGCCATCACACCCACCTCACACCCGCACACTCACCATGAGCACAGCTAAACTCACCGATAAATATTCATACACTCACCTACAAACACCCACCCACCTCACACCCACACACTCAGCTATAAGCACAGCTAAACTCACATATAAACACCCATATACTCACCTACAAACACACACCCACCCCAAACCCACACACTCAGCTATAGACACAGCTAAACTCACATATAAACACCCATACATTCACCTATAAACACACACCCACTGCACACCCACATACTCAGCTATAAGCACAGCTAAACTCACATATAAACACCCATATACTCACCTACAAACACACACCCAACTGACACCCACACACTCAGCTATAAGCACAGCTAAACTCACATATAAACACCCATACACTCACCTATAAACACACACCCACCTCACACCCACATACTCAGCTATAAACACAGCTAAACTCACATATAAACACCCATACACTCACCTACAAACACACACCCATCTGACACTCACACACTCAGCTATAGGCACAGCTGAACTCACATATAAACACCCATATACTCACCTATAAACACACACCCATCTGACACCCACACACTCAGCTATAATCACAGCTAAACTCACTTATAAACACACCCACACTAACCTATACTCCCACCCACACTCACCTATAAACACAGCCACACTGACATATAAACACACCCATACTCACCTATAAACACACCGATACTCACCTATAAACACACCCATACTCACCTATAAAAACACCCATACTCACCTATAAACACCCACACTCACCTATAAACACGCACAAACTCAGCTATAAACACACCCACACACTCAGCGATAAACACACCCACACTGATCTTTAAACACAGCCACATACTCACATATAAGCACACACACACTCACCTATAAACACGGCCACACTCAACTATAAACACCCACACTCACTTATAAACCCACCCACACTCACATATAAACAGTCACACTCACATATAAACACACCCACACTCACATATAAACACACACACTCACTTATAAACCCACCCACACTCACATATAAACAGTTACACTCATTTATAAACATACCCACACTCACATATAAACACACACACTCACTTATAAACCCACCCACACTCACATATAAACAGTCACACTCACTTATAAACACACCCACACTCACATACAAACACACACACTCACATACAAACACACACACTCACATATAAACACACCCACACTCACATATAAACACACCCACACTCACATATAAGCACACCCACACTCACCTATAACTTAACTTATAAGCACACCCACACACATATTAACCCACCCACACCAACATATTAACACACCCACTCTCACCCATAAACACACCTTACCTCACACCCACACCCCCAACTATGAACACATCCACACTCATGTATAAACACACACACTAACCTAGAAACACAGCCAAACTCACCGAGAAACACAGACAGACTAACCAATAAACACCCACCCACACTCACATATTAACACGCCCACCCTCATATCGCCCTCCGACCCGGACGTACATCTTCTAACCCCGGCCCATCGCCGATATTACAGTAATAAATAGTAGGGCATATTTTCCTGCCACACTTTCACCATACTCTCACGATACTTTCACCATACTCTCCGGCCGGTCGCCAACCGCACCACATACCTTCCTCCTCTACCATCCTCCCGCACACCCACACACCACCCACCGGGCGTGGTGGCCTAATCGGTAGAGCACAGGCCTCTCATGCGGAAGGTAGGGAGTTGGAATCCCAGCCGAGTCAAACCAATGGGGACCTATCAAATTGATACGTGTCGCTACCTAGCCTGGTGCTCGGCATTATTAGGATAGGGCAAGAGTTGGTTAGCTCAATGTCAGGATCTCAACTGATATCGGGTCATGGTGCCCGTGGCCCCGGTCTCCAAGTGCGGCAGCACTATAAAGTCATGATGAGTGTGGACCCGTCCTGATAAGACCTTAGATGTTGCTAAGACGTAAAACAAACAAACAAACCCTCCCACCTTCCCAATACACACCCACATCCACCTACACCCAAATCCGCCCTCCCATCTCTCCACCACACACCCACACACACCTACACCCCAACCCAAACACACCTACACACCAACACACCTTCCCAAATCCCCACCTCATACACCCACACTCGCACCCACCTACACCCCAACCCACCCTCCCATCTCCCACCACACACCCACACACACCTACACCCTAACCCACACCCACCTATACCCCAACCCCCCCTCCCATCTCTCCACCACACACCCACACACACCTACACCCCAACCCACACCCACCTATACCCCAACCCACTATTCTCTCCTACAACTATTCCTAAAACCCCCTCCACCTCACACCACTTAATACCCCACACCCCCACCCATCTCCCCACCACACTCCCAACACACAACATTTCCCACCCCAACACTCAACTACACTCCTCTTTGCCCCCACCCCCTAATGCCCCAACCCACCCTCCCATCTCTCCACCACACACACACACCTACACCCCAACCCAAACCCACCTACACACCAACACACCCTTCCATCTCACCACCTCATACACCCACACTCACACCCACCTACACCTACACCCCAACCCAGCCCCGTGCTGATATCGCCTTAGATTTTGCCGAGCCGTAAAACTCCAACAACCACCCAACCCTCCATCTCCCCCCCCCTAGGTCCTGATATGACCTTAGATGTTACTAGGACGTAAAACTTCAACAACTACCCAACCCTCCCATCTCCCCACCATCATACACCCACACTCACACCCACCTACACCCCCCTCCACCCTCGCACCCCCCCCCCCCACCACCACCACCACAGCAGCACACACACACCTCCCTCACCGGCCGGCCATAGCCCACGTGACCTTGTGCTGCCCGCTGTATAACGCGCCAATTACTGCCATTATGTGACGCTCAGACATGGGCTCCCCAAGTCATCATGTCCGCAGATCGGTCAGCGTGACACCCCCCCCCCTCCCCTATCACACTCCCCCCACTCCCCCCCGTCCCCTCTCCGCTCCCCTCCTACCCCCTCCAGCTCCCCTCCCACTCCTCCCCTCCCACCCCACTCCCTCCCCTTCCCCCTTCTCCCTCCTCCCACATCTCCCCACCCCGTACCCTCTCCACACTACATAATAAATCCTACTCCCTCTCCTCCCACTCCTCCCACCCCACCACCTCCCATCCCTTCCCCTCACCACTTCCCCTCACCCACTCCCTCTTCCCCCTCCCCTAGCCCCTCTGACCCCCCCCCCCCCCCCCCCCCCCCCCCCCGAAATGTTACATACGCGGCGGGGAGCCCCCTTCGTTTTCATTACCGCCGTCCCCATGGCTGATCAGTGTCCGTGTGTTCTGGTGCTAATAATTCACCGACCAACAATAAGTTATCGAAGTCACTAGAAGTACTATTAACTATTAACATTAACAACTCAAGCAACATCGGCTCATCGGCAGCAAATGAATTCTTTCTCCACATGACAGTATATATATGTACTGTGTAATTTATTATGTGAATATAAATAACGGCAGCTCCTTAATGTTTCTCTCTAACCACCTTAGCCTACATGATTTTCACCGCGGAGCGTAGATATATCCATGGTTAATATGCACACACATATATATATATATATATGTGTGTGCATATATATGGTCATATATATAGATATATATAATCATCGATGGGTTTAGTGGGCGAAAACAATAGTTGTTCCTGCTCCAATCGGGGTTAGTTAGCAACAAGTGGTTTCCCATTGTTGGTCGAACTGCTTCACGAATTGTTAGCAAAACACATTGGGTGGTAAAGCGCCTTAGCGGTTCGTTATGTGTTCCAATCTCGTTAGTGCACAGAGCAGCTCACTCCTTCTTCTGTTTCTTCTCTCCCACCTTGGGGCACTGTCTGGCATCGCCCCCCCCCCCTTACGTCCTCCCCCCCCCCCCACCATCACCACCACCCACACACACTCCCCCGAGTCCAGTCTCATCAGCCCAACCCTAGTTACACCGAGCATGTACCTGCATTTTCTCATTTCCATGTGTTGAATTTGCGCATGCGCATGCTCGTTCACTTGTCACGTGGTAGTGTGTAGAGCGCCGGCGCATTGCTGGTTAGACTTGCATAACCATGTCGGTCTCCTTTTATAGGATATAGCAACGGACTTCAAGACCCGCCGCGAAGGTGAGTGTATTTAAAGTTTATTGTCTGGGTGGTAATTTGATCCCTCCGTGATTATATGTATGTATGTGTGCGCCTTGTGAAGGTGCAATGTCTTTATCAGCAGGTTGGATTACGCTTACCCAGACGGCTTTATCGGATTTACCTTTCAATGCAGTTAACTGTGTGCAACGTTTGCGATGTGTTTTCTTTTCAGAGATGCATCCTGTATAGGCCTATGTATTTATATATCAACTTCTGTTTATAATACCACAAAACCAAGTATAGGCATGTCGTATATATTATGCGTATAATATATAACGTATCTAATATATATAATACATATATAACATAATATATATTATATATATATTATCTACAATGTATACTATATAATATTCAATATATTTAAAATATTTAATATATTTAATCTACTTAATCTACTTGATCCACTTAATCCACTTAATATATTTAATATATTTAATATATTTAATATATTTAATATATTTAGTATATGTAATATATTTAATATATTTAATTTATATTAATATATTTAATATATTTAATTTGTTAATATATTAAATATGTTTAATATATTAAATATGTTTAATATATTTTAATGTATTTAATGTATTTAACGTATTTAACATATTTAACATATTTAATATATTAATATATTTAATGTATTTAATATATTTAATATGTTTAATATATTTAATATATTTAATATATTTAATATATTTAATATATTTAATATATTTAATATATTTAATACATTTAATATATTCAATATATTCAATATATTCAATATATTTAATTTACTTAATATATCAAATATATTAAATATACTGAAAGCACTAAGCTATTGAATATATTATATATATTAACTATGCTAATTATACTGAATATATTGAATATATTGAATATACTGAATATATTGAATATATTGAATATACTGAATATATTGAATATATTGAATATATTGAATGTATTAAACATTTAATATATTGAATATAGATACGATATTTAGTGTACAATACATACTATACTATGTATGAAATATATAATGGATATAGTACATAATTATAACTATATAACAGAATATATACATACATGATATGTAGAATATATACACATATAATAGAATACAGATTATACAGAACATAGAATCTATAACATGTTTAATTTATAATCTATCATTTATATCATATATTGATTATATATCGCAAGATGTGATGGACCATACCTATCTAGTTTGATTGATTTGATTGATTGGTGGTTTCTTTACACCGCGTCGGCAGCATAGGCCATATCCATGGCGAAGCTATCTGGGAATGCCATATAAATAGATCGTGCAAGTGATATATCGGTGATGAGTAAATTCCTTCCAAGTTTTAGTCTCATAATAACCATATTTAGTTATTAATCAGGATGTACCTTAAATACAAAACTAGCACACTAACTATTATACCTCGTTGATATATGGCAATTAATAAGTACGGATATATATATATATGTATATATATATACGTATGTACAACCTCCTGTCAAAACATATTTTACACTACTTATCTCTAGGTGATGCTAAATTATATATCTTTTTATCAGTGCAAGTTAGATTTAATTAAGGCTAACAGAAATAATTACGATGCAGCAATCTCTGAGCTTGTTATCTTCATACTTAGAACTGCTAACAATCTGTGCCGTGCAAACTTAGTGGAATATACCTATATTAAGCAGTTATTGTTCGATATGGAGTTTGAAGCCCGAGGGGTTTAATCCCCTCTGCCAATTTGGATTTCCACCACCGTGTATAAGTTACAGCATCATCAAAGGCCAGTTGCTCTCTCATACCATATCTGTGTGGTGTGGGAGGTTAAAAATCCCTTGGGTTGGTAAAACTGTAGGCTTAGGCGTTCTATCGACCAACTGTTTAATGGGGGAAACAAGACTAGTCTATTCAGACTTATCCACGATACGCAGTATATTTCTTCAAGAGAAAAAAAAACAAAACTCAATATTGATGCTATGAAGCTTCTATTATTAATTACGTCAGTTTTCTAACTTTAGACATTTTTACTTCAGTGAAATTACTTTTGGGAAAAGTAATATGGTCTCCGATTGCAATACAATATGGCTGTCAATCTCCCACTGAGGGCCCTGGGTTGTGTTACAAACTATGCTACAGCAGCACGCTAAGCGTACCCGTAGATATATCCATGGTAACTATTAGTGAACCCTACTTCTATTCTTGATTTCTTTTTTCTTCTTCTAAGGGCACTTCTTTCAAATCTTCACTGGGCATGACAGCCACGGAGGCAGCCGCTGATCACTGGCATTTATCGATTGATTTTTCTGCATCATTAATGGAATCACATGAGCTGGAAAGAACACAAAAAAAGAATCCATTTTCACAATCTGAGGGTGAAGATTTGTTTCATCCATTGCCAGGGTGGCTTTGTCATGGTGTGAGGGTGTCTGGGTGTGGGTGTGGGTGTTAATAGGGGGGGGGGGGGTATCTGATGTGGCCAATAAGCCAAGCCTACTGCTATAGGTATATGTGAGTGGGTTACTAGATGGCAGTGGGCTTCAATGCGGACATTCCAAGTCCAGCTGATCCCTCAGTAAGAACTGAAGCTACGACCCAGCCAGCACGCAGGGTCGCAGCTTCAGCTGACACAGTGGAAGGTGGAGGAGGTTGGTTAATATACCTACCTACATGGAGTGGTATTTTATCTCATGTAAAATAATTGCCAGGGTACTTGCACTGATATCTACTTTAGAAATAACAATACATTGCATGGATCCCCACCAACCGAGTTTGGGCATCGGAAAGCATATAGGTGCAAAGTGGGTTTTAAAGTTTGTTTGTTGGGGTTTTGCGTCCTAGCAACATCTAACGTCATATCAGGATGGGGCGCTTAAAACGGACCAGGTATAGGCTGCTGAGATACGAACCGTACTCCGACAAATGCTCTCCAAGCATACCTTTGCAGGTTTTCAGTTTATGTAACTGTATACATGGGGGGAGAGTGCTGAAATTGGTTGCTCCTGTTGTGTTGTAGTTAGTCCAGCAGCACTGACAAGGCTTTTAGACAACCATATAGAGAACAAATTTAGAATTTGCAATTTAAAATGCTAAATATAAAGTTCAAATGTTTATTTCTCATAAACAGCTACTTTTTGTGTGAATAATTGATTAAATCATGTAGATTAATGGACTTTAAAAGTTTAATTGAGAGCTTTCTGTGGCTGCCATCTTAGTGGTGTCCATGGCTTCCCCTGTGTGTGGGGAACCCTTCTAGGTCATGTGATGAAGGAATCCCACCTATGATGTCATTCATACATCACAGACCTCAACTTTCCTCTGACATGTTCAGTTGCATGAACTGAACAAACTAAGCAAAGGTATGCTTGGAGAGCTTTTGATGCTGGATTCGTTGGTATCTGGGTGATTTATACCCGGCGACTTTAAAGTACATGAAGGAAGGAAGGCTGGACGTTCGGAGCAACATATGTCTTTGCTGAAGCTGTGACCCGGCATTGTCGGTCACACCTTTTTGGGGGACCAGCGGAACTTGGAATGTGTGTATTGGGTGAGATAAGCCTTTAGCAGGCATCTACTGATGAATGTACAACGACAAAGATGCAGATGTATAGGATCTACTTGTATATTATGACCCTCACCTTTGGATCTATACAAATAATCAAATAATGAGATCTTAAGAAATTAAACTATATATCTGCAGTATAAGCACTTATACAAATGTTATTTTGAATGGAACCAGTCGTATATTAACTTGTCTCAGCGAGATTAGAACTCACAACCCTCACGCCGGCACACTGGTTATGTCGGTACAGCAGCTACAGCAGCCTGGCGCTTGGCCAGCTGCTCGAGACGGGGGGGGGGGGGGTCGGGTTTGACGTGCTTTCTCCAGCATCCAACGGTTTTCCCCTCCAGTGGGCGCATTTGGTTTTGAACTCTAGCTTTAAAAATGTTTGTGTTTAATAAACAGTAGATCTTTTGGGCCAGCCAGAGTGTCTACTCAATCCCGCTACATATGTCTCCTGTTGTAATAACTTGTAATAACTAAATAATACATATATATAGATATCTTCAGTAGTACCTAGCAATTAATTATATATATGCAGTAGTACCTGGCTTCAAGGAATAACTTTACATCCATACCAATATTGTCCAATTGTTTTTGGAGGGAAAATAAAATGAATCAAGAGCAGCAACTATATTTTCATGACAGACAGGGTCTCTGGCTTTCTTGCCCAGCTCTACTCAATGCAGCTGTGAGTAACCGGTAACAAGATCAGACTTGCAAGTGACATTATGCGGTAATATGAATATAATTAATAGAGTAGATGACGAAGCACAAGACAGCTCAATAATAATCATAATACATTTTATAGCATCAATAATCACAATGAATGATGCTGCATCAATTAATTCAATAATAACACTGCATTGATATCTCCATGCCATCATCCCTACCAATGTCGATTTCCACCCCTGTGTATAACTTACAACATCATCAAAGGCCAGTTGTTCTCATACCACGTGTATGTGGTGTGGTGTGGGAGGTTAAAAATCCCTTGGATCGGTAAAAAGTATAGGCCAAAGCTTTCTATCAACACACTGTCTAAGACTATTCAGACTTATCCATGATAGTCAGTATAAATGTTCTTCAAATGTTCTTCCATATCAGGTCAAATATTTTATTAGGTCTATTTCTTATTTTTTTATTTTTCGAAGGTGTGGGAGGTAATAGCATTCTCCAGTGGGGTGGATTGTTGGTGTGAGTGGCAGGTGGGAGGGGCTGCTCAACTGTCTTCTGCACCCCCAGAAATGACAGAAAATAAGTGCCACCCGCACATTTAATTTGAACCATTTGCACCAAGCGTCACCATTAACTGTATGTGGGCGCGTCACTCACTTAATTAGGTCGTCTGTGTTATTACAGTATTTCTTTTAGCAATGCTTCCCACTGTTAGATGTCATGTCTCCAGCAAATACACTGACAGTAGAGGCGATATGAAGGCAGTGGGGGCTTAACAGAGCATGGTGCTTTGGACGGCCCCCGAGGGGTTTGGCCAGTAATGATGGATTTGATATAGGCTGCTGCAGTCAGATTATCTGATTATGTCTGATACCTCTGGGATTCTCAGCCAGCCTCAATGGTACACTTATATAAAACCATATATTTGGTATATATGTATATGTGGCTAGAAAGTGGCTGAGTGGCTGGTTAGAGGTATGGGGACCAGACTGCATAGATACAGCAGTGCGTCTCGGTTGGTGTGGTTTCCTATCGGGGGTGAATAATTACAGAAATACACAACATGTTGGTACCTTTGTTATTGATATCCACATATTAAGTTATGCAGTACATATATTTTTATATCATATGTATCGTACATTTTAATGTACATATATGCGTATATGTCTATCAAATGTATTGTATATGTGAATGTACATATATACATATATGTATATTAAATGTATGGTACAACTGAATGTACATATATAAAATATGTATAGTGCATGTGAATGTACATATATCTCATATGTATTGTACATGTGAATGTACACATGACAGGTGCTGGCGCAAAACCCTGTAAATGACAACCCAAAAATGTCATTAAAATAATAGATATTTTCCTCAAGGTAATTTTAATTATCACTAATTCCATTTTATTTATGATGATATGATTATGGAGCAATGAACGAAAAATAGGAATGTAAGACAATTAATTGTTTAATGGTTTTATTCCAATGTTTATCTCTATTTTGGGATTGGCGTTTACAGGGTGTTGCGCTTGAATTCTTCATATATATATATATATATATATGTCTGTCATATGTCTTGTACATGTGAATGTAGATATACATGTATATCATATGTATTGTACATGTGAATGTACATACAGTTATATATGCCTATCATATGCATTGTACATATGAATATACATATATATATATATATATGTCTACCATATGCACTATACATGTGAATGTATGTATATATGTATATCATATGTATTGTACATGTGAATGTACATATATATGTATATCATAGTTTGTTTGTTGTTGTTTTACGTCCTAGCAACATCTAAGGTCATATCAGGACGGGGGTATCATATGTATTGTACATGTGAATGTATATATATATATATATCATATGTATTGTACATCTGAATGTACATATAATTATATATGTATATCATATGCAATGTACATATGAATATACATATATCTATATATGTCTACCATATGCAGTATACATGTTAATGTATGTATATATGTGTATCATAGGTATTGTACATGTTAATGTACATATACACATATATGTCTATCACATGTATAGTGCATGAGAATGTACATATACATGTGATGTATAAGTATTATGTGAGTATAAAGACGCAGAAGGGAATTCCATTATTATTATTTTTGTTAGTATATCTACCCATGAGCTACTCTGTGCATCCTGACCACCATAACCGGACCAGTGGCGCCGCCCCGGCCCTCCCTGTCCCTAACGGACGCCCACATCTGTTCATTTTTCTACGAGGAATATATTTACACACATTATTAAAATAGAGAATACTGCACACGGGTAGAAATAGAATTATCCCACACCGTTGGATTGTTCCATCAGACCTCCCGTTGTATTATTTTTTATTGAGGCAACAATTGGGACGAGTGAGTGGGTTAGGAGCTGGACCGGAAGTGGATCGAGTCAGACTTGACCTGCTTGGGTGCAGATGCCTGTTCCTCATGCCGCTAAAACAACGATAACAATAATAAATGTACAATTATACCAGAGAGATAAGCGACTCCACGTTTAAAAGCATATGTATAACATGTTATATCATACATAAGAATATTTGTATAACATGTTACATCATACATAAGAATATATATATATATATATAACATGTTATATCATTCATAAGAATATATGTATAACATGTTACATCATACATAAGAATATATATATATATATATATATATATATATATATATATAAGACTTCCCTACGAATGAGAAGGAGACCAGCAGATTGGGTTCGATCGTTATTCGACTCCGGGCTGAGCGATAAATGCCCTACCTAATTCAAAAGCAAAAAACTGGAGGCAAGTGACAATTTGACCATCTCGTGAGCAAGCACCGGAGCCAAAGGACGCAGCCAGAGGCCGGATGACGGCGATTGGATAATATTTAACTCGAGCCAAATCGAATAAATAAATAATAAATAATTCTCCGAGCGTTTATATGTATATAATAGATTATATATAATATAAGACTTCCCTATGAATGAGAAGGAGACCAGCAGATTGGGTTGGATCGTTATTCGACTCCGTTCTGAGCGATAAATGCCAAAGGAAGCCGAAAGCTACCACCCAAACCAATGAAGCTGTCTCAGTGCACAAGGTGGCTGCGACCCTCATGTCGTCCATAATCCGGACAGATAAGGGGGTTTTTAGATATGCATAGACTGTCTCCGAGGCCCAGTACCCCCATACTTTGATCTCTTCCACAGTGGCCCCACATAAGGATAAGAAGGTGCGGCCACCCCGGTGCAGGGAATGTGAAGATAATCCTCCACATCCATACTGGCCCTTGAAGCAAAAGTCTTTAGCGTTTGCTGGTAAATTGCATAAGTCATAGGTGTCGAACCCCCCTCCCCATCAGGAAGCCTGAATGCTTCCTCCGAGGGTCCAGCGGGAAGCTGAGTGAAATGCCGTTCGACCCAATGCACAGCGCACCTCCCCGGATCCGCACAGCGAGCAACGGGGCGTAGAAATTGTCCTGATAACCCTTTTGCTCACTTCTCAGCTGAGATATCTCTGTAAGAAAGTAGAGTGTAACACAGTTTAGCCCTACAGCAAAGGACGCCTTCCGGGTCAGCGTTCAAAATTCTCGTGTTACTAGTACTGTCATCAAGGCGGCTTAGAGAGTCACAAATGACATTATCGCTACTGCGAATATAAACAGACTTAAACTCAAAATTCCTCTCAACGGCCATCCAAAACAACCTCCTGAGATAGTACATGATCCCAGTTGATCTAGATCTGCCTGTGCTCAGAGCGGCCCGCACGACAGCACTATCCGTAACCATAACAACAGTTGCATCCGACCATTTATGCGACCACCTCTCGCAGGCTGCGTACACTGCCGCCACCTCCTGAACATTTATATGAGCTGAAGCGACATGGCCCTCGGGGCTCGAGTGGTGGTGACCAACATAGCCAGCCAACAATCTATCATCAGCTTCGGCAAAGGAGCCGACTAACCAGTCGTTACCATGGAGAGCACCGAGGCCCCATCCAGATGCATCACTGTAAGAGGAGATCAGGGGGGCAAAGTGGCCAAGAATTTTGGCCTAACCGTTAAAGTGGCTAGCGAATGTGATCCACCATTCCAGGTCTTCATGTACCCCCTTGGTCAGCCTAACCCTATGGTGACCCTCCCGGAGTTTTGCGGACATATCGAATATCCTTCTCGTAAAGGTTCGCCCACCCCTGATCACCTTTGCACAGTGGGCTAGGATTGCCTCATTGTCTCAAGTACCCGTCTCATCTTGTCTAATTTATCTATCGGGAGGGTGAGTTCTAACTTGTTGGAATCAATTATGATCCCAAGAAACCGCACCCGCGGGGCAACCTGGCTCACTTTCTTATAGCTGACATAGAAACCTAGCCTGCGGATAATGCCTAACACTATCTTCTGGGCGCCCATCGCCTCGAGTTTATTCCGTCCTAATACACAGAAGTCATCGAGGTAATTAATTACCCGAGTAACTCCCTCTCTTAGAGCACATCTGACAATGAAATCCGAAATTTTGGAAAATATCTAAGGACTGGAGGAAAGGACCATGCTAAGTCTATTGTCTAGGTAATAGGCTCCATCGTCAGTAAGCGCCCTAGCAATGGCAAGACCCTGACGAGGCCTGTCACATGGATGGATGGAGACAGCTCTGTAAGCATCTTTAATGTCTATTGTAGATAGAAAATCTCCTTTCTCCATGCAGTCAGTGACAGTATCGATGGTTTTGTAGCTAAAAGTAGTGGCTATGCCTCGTGTGAACTGGTTTACAGAGTTGCCCTTTGGTCTACTACAATCGACGACGGTTCTACCACCGCCATCGTCCTTCGGTACGACAAACACCGAATGTGTACATTTTGGCTGATTGCATACCCTGGATATGTTCCCATCAGCTAGCTCTCCCTGAAACTTCTCATAAATGATATCATGCTCCCAATTGTTCCTAGGCTTCCTCTCCCTGGTGTTATAGGTTATATCACAATCATCATTTATAACCCTGAAGCCATAGACAACTCCTAACAATAGAAACATAGCGTCAGGATCATTATCTCCTCTAAAGAACAGCTCCACTACAAATCTACAAGGCTTAAGCTGGGAGCGGTTTCCTGCAATAAAGTGGGCACACTCAGAATTGCCACGAAAACATGATCCATATACTTCAAAATGGACCTTTTTCCCACCTATCAACTCGGATAAAGATACCATTATATGATCTCCTACATCCCAAATGTGCAATCGGCCCTCAACATCTTTTATATCAGCCGTACCCCAAATGCTACATGTCTCCACGCCTCCCTCCTGTACATTTGAAGAAGCAGTCAATGTGCACAGAATGTTCGGCGTTTTTCTCAACATGAAAGTCCAGGCCACCACCGTCTCCATTGTCAGTCATGTCACCCATGTCCTCACCAAAGTCCACAAGTGTATCTCCGTCATAAAGTGTGTTGCTGCTCTCAGCCATAATGTCGGTTGGTGTATCACTGTCATTCCATGTGTTGCTGCTCCTGCTCACGCTGTGTACGAGCCGCTGGCTAGTCACAGGGGCTGAGTACTCCCCATAGTTGCTAGCCCCAAGCTGGCTAGCCCCCAGTTTAGCAACCTCCCTGTTGACAGTCTCCCTGTCAACCAAGTCCCTGTCCAACACACCTGCCTTGGGCCACTGAGTCAGCTGGGCACTAGTTTGCCCACTGACCCACTTACCTGCATGATATGCGAATAAGGATTCTTGCTCAGCTACAACAGAACTTGCTTCAACCTGGTCAGTGAGATGTTCCTGTCCCAGTCACTCCTTGCACTTGTAGCGTTTGTGGCCTTTCCCACCGCACTTAGAACAGGTGTGTTTAAAGCGGCACACGTCCTCTGCGCGGTCGCATCCCCCATCCGAGTTCCAGGCGTAGCAGGAGCGCTTCCCAGGTCCGGATGGCGATTTCCTTTGTGATGTCGCTGAACCGTAGCTCGTCTTCTTCTGCCTGTGGTTCTGGTCGCTGTAGTGGGACATGCTCTCGCTCTGGTAGTTGGATGAGAATGCAGCGAATCCAATCGTCTCCGCTAGCTACCGGATCTCCAAATCGTACTTGACATGTGCAATGTCTTTGTAATGGTCGTCCCTCGCACGATTTGTGATAAACTTCAGATGCTGCAAGAATGCTTTGTAGTCTTGTACGGACAAGTCCGCTATGGTGAGGCACCAGGAAGCACTAGCATTAATTAGCTCATAGGCATTGAGCTTCCTAACATCCTTTCCCCCCAGAGTATGTTTTTTCAGAGCCCACTTACTCCGTCTACGTCAGGAAGCACTGCTGTCGCTCCACGAGTGTGTTGTCCGTCGTTGTTGTCCGGTTTCCCTCGATCTTCTCCGTGACCGGCCATAGGAAGAGTGGCCTTCGTCTTCTCTATCCTTTGTCTTCCACTCTGGCCATGCCTCCTCGGGAATCACGTAAATGTCAGTTCTGTGGGTGGACTTCTCCGTCATGTCGTCCTCTTTTTCTGGCTCGTCCCTAGTCCGTGGATGACCGGACCTTCTTCTGTCCCTCTCTGCCTGCAAGTCACTCAAACGGTCATGGAGGTCTTGTAACCGTAACTCCGCCTCGATTTTTGCGATCGCCATTCTTGCTTCATCCTCCTTTTCGTCAATCGATAAATCAGCCATTGTCGTCGTCACCTGGCCCGAATCGCAAAGAAAATCGAAAATCGAAAATCGAAAAGCAAAAAACTGGAGGCAAGTGACGATTTGATTGAGCGTCTCATGAGCAAGTGCCGGGGCCAAAGGACGCAGCCAGAGGCCGGACGATGGCGATTGGATAATATGTAACTCGAGCCAAATCGAATAAATAAATAATAAATAATTCTCTGAGCGTTTATATGTATATAATAGATTATATATAATATATATATAACATGTTATATCATACATAAGAATATATGTATAACATGTTATATCACACATCAGAATATATGTATAACATGTTATATCATATATAAGAATATTTGTGTAGTAGTCTGTACATGAGCCCTACTACAATGTGGATAAACCAAGGTGAAGCGTACTCGTATTGGATCTTGGCGTTCTTCCGTGTGTGCGTGGCAGCGTGGGAGTCGGAGGGCCGTGGGCCATTACATATGTATAACATGTTATATCAAACATAATAATATATGTATACCATGTTATATCATACATAAGAATATATGTATAACATGTTATATCATACATAAGAATATATGTATAACATGTTATATTATACATAAGAATATATGTATGGCATGGTATATCATACATATGAATATATGTATAACATGTTATATCATACACAATAATATATGTATACCATGTTATATCATACATAGGAATATATGTATACCATGTTATATCATACATAAGAATATATGTATACCATGTTATATCATACATAAGAATATATGTATAACATGTTATATCATACATAAGAATATGTATAACTGTTATATCAACATAGAATATATGTATAACATGTTATATCATACATAAGAATATATGTATAACATGTTATATTATACATAGGAATATATGTATGGCATGGTATACCATACATATGAATATATGTATAACATGTTATATCATACACAATAATATATGTATACCATGTTATATCATACATAGGAATATATGTATACCATGTTATATCATACATAAGAATATATGTATGCCATGTTATATCATACATAAGAATATATGTATAACATGTTATATCATACATAAGAATATATGTATAACATGTTATATCATACATAAGAATATATGTATGGCATGGTATATCATACATATGAATATATGTATAACATGTTATATCATACAAAATAATATATGTATACCATGTTATATCATACATAGGAATATATGTATACCATGTTATATCATACATAAGAATATATGTATACCATGTTATATCATACATAAGAATATATGTATACCATATTATATCATACATAAGAATATATGTATATACATATCATATATCAAATTGTAGATGCACAGAATGAAATGGCCTACTTTTCCCACTTGCACTGTGCATATATATATATTTATATATATATATATGTATACCAGGCGCGGTGGAGAAATCCGTAGAGCCTCGCATGCGGAAGGTCAGGAGTTTGGTTTCCGCTCGAGTCAAACCAATGACTTATAGAATTGATACTTGTCGCTTCCTTGCCTGGTGCTCGACATTAATAGGATAGGGCAAGGACTGGTTAGCTAATGTCAGGATAATGTGACTGAGTGGGATATCAGTTCATGGTACTGGCAGCCTGGTCTCCCAGTAGGGCAACACTATGAAGTCACAATGAGTGTGCACTGTCACAAGTTGGTACCCGTCCTGATATGACCTTAGATGTTGCCAGGACATAAAATTCCATATGTATGGGAGAGTTAATCTGTATATATATTCTGGTATTCAAGCAGAAGGTCTCTTTCGTTTCGCCATACTATATGCCCAGCGCTCAAATGAAACTACTTTTTGCTATTAATACAAAGTTGCCATGAGAACTGTTCCATTGCCATGGTGACCATGTTCAAGCATGCATCCGATGACTACAGGTGATAGATGTTCACAGACGCGTGACATCATAACATGTACCCGATCATCTTAAACGAACATAGATTTATATTCTATTGAGCTTTACATTGTATGTTATATAGCATATAAATTACAGTTAAATCTCGCTAAATCAACCAACCATCGACCGAATTTAAAAGGTTAATTTATGGAGGTGGTCGGTTTAGAGAATATTTTTATCGTTACAATGGTATCGTATGGTATTGTTTGTGACCCAAATAAGGCAATCGATATCGGGGAGTGGACGATCTGTGGTGGTGGTCAGTTAGAGAGGTTTTACTGTATATGTTTAGTTCACACACACCGCCCACTGAATTAAAGCAATTGACAGGCACTGATCGGTGGATTATGTTAGACAACTCGCGTAGGAAACATTGCAGCTTGGTAGTTCGGTGAAAAAAGTTGTTGAATTGTTAGTGAATAGTGGACCGACTGGAGCTGTTTCCGGAATGTGTGATGTACACTTCAATAGGGGGTGGCGAGTGCGCGTGTGGGTGGTGGGCAGGTGTGGGGATGTGGGGGTGGTTTTTATGAAGTGCACAAAGTGGCGCTTCCAACCCACCACAACGCATCACCAACACCCCGAGCTAGGTTGGTTCAAAGACCCTATAACACTAAGAGGGCTCACTCAGCCCGTACTGTGTAATCAAGAGAACAGCCAGAGCACCAGGTGGTGGGTTTGATCATTTGGATAGCATTGGAGTGTCAGAAGAAACCCTGCTGTCGCTTGGTAGGTGTGTGGTGGGGGTTTATGGATGTGGTGGGGGTTTAAGGATGTGGTGAGTGTGTAGGTATGTGTGTGTTGGTGGTGTAGGTATGTGGTGGGTGTGTGTGCTGGGGGTGTAAATATGTGGTGCGGTGTGTGTGCCATGGGAGTGTAGGTGTGTGTGGTTGAGGTGTAGGTGTGTGTGGTGAGGGTGTAGGTGTGTGGTTGGGGTGTCATGGGGGTTTAGGGGTGTGGTGGGGGTATAGGTGTGTGGTGGGGGGTTTAGGTGTGTGTGGTGGAGATTTAGGGTTGTGTTGAGGGTGTAGGTGTGTGGTGAGGGTCTAGGGATGCTAAAGATTGTGAGATGCCACTCTGCAAGACCCCTACAACTCCACCACAAACCACCTAAACACCCACCACACACACCCTACATACCCACCACACATACCTACATCTACACCCCCACCATACCCACCTACACCCCAACCACACACACTGTCAACCCCCACCACACAGAATGTGTATATGGTGGTGGGGGTGATTTTGAGAGGTGGAGGGGCAGAGTGGGGGTAGCAGTGGTGGTGTGAGTTCTATATGAGTAGCAACACGCAACCAGTGGTGACCTCCCTCCCCCCCCCTACATCAGGGAGGGGGAAGGGGTCGTGAGGTGTGGTGTGAGAGCACCGACTGAGGTGGGTGAGGAGGGGGAGCGGGAGGGGGAGAGGGAGGGAAGGGGAGGAAGAGGAGGTGGGGGGAGGGAGAGAAGTGGGAGGGGAAAGGGAGAAGGAAGAGGGAGATGTGGTGTGAGAGGGCCCAGAGAGTGGTTGAGGAGGGGTGGGGGGATAGGGAGTGTGGGGGAAGAAGTAAGGGAGGGGCGGAGAGGAAGGGGGAAGGAGGAGGGGGCAGGAAGGGGGAGGGGAGAGAGGTGTGGTGTGAGAGCGCTGGGTAAGGTGGATGAGGGATGGGAAGGGGAAGTGGACGGGAAGGGCAGTGAGGCCAGGGGAGGGTGGGACGGAGGGGGTGGATGGAAGGGGAGTGAGGAAAGGGAAGGGTGGGGGCGGGAGGGAAGGGGGAGGGCCGGGGAAGGGCGGTGAAGCCGGGGAGAGGGAGGGAGGGGGGAGGGACGGGGAAGGGCGGTGAAGCTGGGAGGAGGGAGGGTTGGAGGAAGGATCGGAGGGAGGGTCGGAGTGAGGGTCAGAGTGAGCAGAGGGTGGGAGGGGGTACAGGGGGAGAGAGCAGGGGAATGAGGTAGGTTGGGGCAGAGGGAGGTGGTGACGAGGCAGTAGGCCCAACATCGGCCAAATCCAAATGACAGGCAATCTCTCTTTTTTTATTTTAAACACACCCTTTTGCCTTGAAGGCCTATGTGTTTACATGTGAAACACCAGCCAGCAGCCGGGCTGATCAAACCCACCACAAGATGGCACTGCAAAATTTACATTACCATGGGAGAGATAGGGAGTGAGCTGTCTTAGTGTTATAGTGTCTTTGGTTGATTGTTGGAGTTTCAAGTCCTGGCAACATCTAAGGTCATATCACGAGACCAAGCTGGAAGCTGCACGGCATCCCGAATACGGAAACCTCCTCGCCGAGTCAGGTTGGTTGGTTGTTGGAGTTTTACATCCTGGCAACATCTAAAGTCATATTAGGACGGGTACCGACTTGTGACAGTGCGCACTCGTGCTGATTTAATAGTTCTGCTCCACTGGCAAACCAGGCCACCATCACCATGGCCTAATATCCCACTCAGCCACATTATCCTGACATTGCTCTATCCTTATAATGCCGAGTACCTGGCGGGGAAGGGACAAATATCAATCTTATAATTCGTCGGTTTGATTCAGCTGGGATTCGAACTTCCGCACGGGAAGCTAGCGTTCTACCGATTCGGCCACCACGTCCGGTCCCAAACATATAGACAGATACAAAGACAAACTAGATTGTCTGTAGGCGTGAGTCTTTTTCACCGAGTTCCACACACACATATATAAACAGACACACACTCGCATGCACACTCTCACATACACACGCTGACATGCACACACTCACATACACACGCTGACATGCACACAGTCACATACACATGCCGACATGCACACACTCACATACACACACTGACATGCACATACTCACATACACACGCCGACATGCACACACTCACATACACACACTGACATGCACACACTCATATACACATGCTGACATGCACACAGTCACATACACATGCCGACATGCACACACTCACATACACACGCCGACATGCACACACTCACATACACATGCTGACATGCACACACTCACATACACACGCTGACATGCACACACTCATATACACACACCGACATGCACACACTCACATACACACGCTGAGATGCACACACTCATATACACACGCTGACATGCACACAGTCACATACACACACCGACATGCACACACTCACATACACACGCTGACATACACACACTCACATACACATGCTGACATGCACACACTCACATACACACGCTGACATGCACACACTCACATACACACGCTGACATGCACACATCAGCACCAGCACGACTCCACCGTTCCATATCCGCAGGGACAACATCCGGCCATCTTTAACAAAAATACATATATTTATATATCGTTAACCCCCTTGAGTTATTGAACTCAATAATTCCCCGCAAGGTGGCAGGCAAGTACGGATCGATGCGGATTCCAGACTGGACGAGCGAACACCCCCACCCATCCTTCACTCCGCCATTGTTATCTGGTAGGACACAGGCACTGACTGAGCGAGTGCGAGTAAGTGTGGGATTGTGTGTGTGAGGATCCTACAAGAGTGGGGTGTGTACGTGTGTGGGTGTGTGGGTATGGCTATGTTTTCGTGGATGTGGGTGTGGGTGTGGGTGTGGGTGTGGGTGTGGGAGAGGTGTGGCTGGGTTTGAGTGGGGTATGGGTGTGGGAGGTGGGTGTGTGGGTGTGGGTGTTGGGGTGTATGTGCGGGTGTGGGTGGGTGTGGGAGAGGTGTGGTGAGGTAGGGTGGATGTGGTGTGGGTGGTGGGGTATGGGTATGTGTATGAGGTGTGGTGGGGATGTGGGGGTGTTGTGTGGGTATCTTTGGTGGGTGGGGTGGGGTGGGGGTGTATATGGTGGTGTGTGGGTGTGGTGTGTGGGTATGTGTGGTGTGGTGTACTGTGGTGGAGGTGGTGTATGTTGATTTGGGGTGGTGGTGTGGGGGTGAGTTCGCTAAGAGGCTAAAGGGGTGATGACGCTTAAGTTGGCTGAACACTGGGAGACTGCTGGCGCCCCTTAGTGGTAATTACCTACTGGAGAGATATCACATGCATCCCTAGCAGCCAGCGCCCCCCCCCCCCCCCCCCACCTCCAATACTTCACAAAGCACTCGCACTGGCCCCATTCCCCTCATCCCGCCACCGTCAGTACCAGCACCAGTTCACAGCTTCACAATTCGCCAACTATGCACCCGCTCTACATTACTGCAGATATATATGTATATATATATATATACATATATATATAAACGAGAAGTTCAGACGCAAAACCAAGTAAACGCTAATCCAAAAATGTACTTCAAATAACAGATTTCTGTCTGAAAATAAGTTTAATTCTAATTAATTCCACTTTCCATATGATCATAATGTTATGGTGCAATGGACAAAAAAGTAGGAATATAAAAATGTTTATCTCCAATGTTTATCTCTTCAACTGTGCTGCTCATGCTCACAAATCTTCTCAAACACCTCTCACGCTCATCCTCAGTATGTTCTGCCAGATGTTTCAGCTGTGCAGTCACGAGGCTTGGAGCCTGGGGCCTCATGAACCCATTCATCCCCAACCGCCACCGCCATCGCCATCGCCACCGCCACCACCACCGCCACCCTCACCCTCATCCTCACCCTCACCCTCACCCCCTCACCTTCACTCTCACCCTCACTCTCACCCTCACCTACATCCTTACCCTCACCTTAACTCTAACCCTCACTTTCACTCTCACCCTCACCCTCATCCTCACCCTGACTCACACCCTAACCTCCATCCTTATCCTCACCTTAACTCCAACCCTCACTTTCACTCTCACCCTCACCATCATCCTTTGTCCCTCACCTTCACTCACTTCACTCCTTACCCTCACCTTAACTCTAACCCTCACTTTCACTCTCACCCTCACTTTCACCCTCACATTCAGTTTCATCATCAACCTAAACTCCCACTCTTACCGCCCCCCCCTCACCTTCACCCTCACCCTCACCCTCACTCTGAAGCCATCGCGTCACCCTCATATCACCGTTTCAACCCACCTTCACCCTCAACCTCAGTTTCTTCCATCACTCCAACACATATACAGACCCTCCTATTAGCTAATATCTAATCCTCATCCCCCTCACTGAGCCTCTGTCACCCCATCATTCTGATTTCACTTCACGTAAAAATTGTAAGCTTTTCCTCAAAGCACATTCTAAGCACACCTCAAAATACTAGGGCATCATTACACTACAAAACCAGGCTATACAGTAACCCCCCGAAGGGACACCAGGCATATGACAGCCCCAGTGCTACTGACAGCAATAAGTAACACACAAATTTAGAGAAGTGTACTGGCCATGAAAAGCACACGGCTGGAATAATCAACCCACACAACAACGGGCAATCGAAAGCCTGGACCATTATCAAAGATCCTTAAAGAAAACACGGCTGTATACAACCACCTACTGAAGGAACAATATCTCATCTGACCATGGCCGCAGTCACTGCTTGCTGTGTTCTGGCACAAAAAGCAAAAGACAGGCCAGAAAAGTTGGTAGATATTACAAATATGGAAACTAGCCCTCCTAAGTACTAAGGAAATCCGAATGACTATCACCATATCACGCAGTATGTCTGGGTATGTGTAATGACACAAACAAAAGCAGAACAGGGCAGGCCATTGTCAAGCATCAGAGTCACCCTGAAATACAAAATGGCTAAGCATACAACACAACCATCCTACCTAGCCACAGTCCTGAAGGGTCCGGGTGTGTTCTAGCACACTGGTGCACTATCTAAGGACAGGGCAGGGCGTGGGTGAAAGGATGCTGTAACAAACCACAAAAGGGACGGGATCCTCTCCCACAGGCCTGTATGTCTTCCGGGTAGATGTACATAGTAGGCTAAGGTATCACACTCATATTAGGAAAAAACTTTGAAAAATACAAAAAAACTAATATGGAAACTACTAACACCCAAAGCTCCAAACGGTTGGCCCAAGCAAGACCAGGTAAACACTCCTGAGTGTGGGACCAGACCAAAACAGAATCGCAGCTGCCCAGCGTTGAAAACAAGCACCCTCACAGGAGCGCATATGCTATGGACAGAATAAATAACTTGTTACAAAAAAAAAGAAGAAAAAAAAGTCAACCATCACCTCGCCCTCCCCACATCCATCCCCTTCGCGCTCATCCACCTCCCCCTCTGCATCTCCCCTGGCCCTCTCTTCACCCTTCCCCTTCCCCTCACCCTTACCCCTCCCATTCCCTTCCCCCACCTCTCCCTCAGTCTATCCCCTAGCTCTTCCACCCTCACCCTTCCCTCTCCCCATCCCCCACCATTCTCCTTACCGTCTCTCCTTCTCCTTCTCCTCCTATTCCTCCACCCAATCCATTCCGTACCCTCAGCGTTACCAGGACAACGCGCGATGCATCTACCCCCCCCCCCCCCCCACACACACACACACACAGTGACAACCATCACTCACACCCAACACAGAAACCACCCCACCTACACACCTCCATACAACCCCCTCCACTCCTACCGGGCGCGGTGGCCGAATCGGTCGAGCACAGGCCTCGCATGCGGAAGGTCGGGAGTTCTAGTTCCCGGTCGAGTCAAACCAATGACTTACAAAATTGATACTTGTCGCTTCCTAGCCAGGCACTCAACATTAATAGGATAGGGAACGGACTGGTGAGCTCAGTGTCAGGATAATGTTACTGTGGGTTATGGTGCCGGCGGCCTGATTTCCCAGTGGGGCAGCACTATAAAATCGGCATGAGTGCGTACTGTCACAAGTTGGTGCCCATCCTGATATGACCTTAGATGTTGCTAGGATGTAAAACTCCTCAACAACGAACCAACCAACACCCACACTCACACCCACCTCCCGCACCCACACCCACACCCACACCCACAACCAAACCCACACCCACACCCCAACACACCCACAGCCCAACACACCCACACCCACACCCACACCCACACCCACACACCACACCCACACTTACTCCCACACCCACACCCAAACCCACACCACACCCACACCCATCACCCACACCCACACCCACACCCACACCCACACCCACACCCACACCCACACCCACACCCACACCCACACCCACACCCACACCACCCGGTGCGGACTGGAGCGACATGGCACAGGCTCCTCCACGGTGGACGATTAACATCCTCCGCCTCCTTAATGAAAGGCGGGAGGAGCCATCAGTCACCGGCTACAGGAGACCCCGACAATGGACGAGTCTCCATACAAAGATTATTACTTAAAGAAAGCCCGACCGGAGGTGGTGCTGATTGTACGAAGGGGCCGCTGTATTAATTGTAAATTACCGCTGAGCTGGTCTATGTAAGGGAGTAATGGATGGATGGCTGTTTATTACGGCTCGAGCTGTGCATACAGCACTTCCGGTTCATTATTGCGCTGGTAGCGGTAGGTACCGGCGGATGTACATGTTTAGGCGGGGGACGGGGGGTGGGGTGGAGTCCCGTTACGCCGAATTAAAACACGCTGGCCCGGCGTGAGCAGCTCGGTGTGGCCGATGGTATCAGATCCTCGCCCTACCCCTCTGGAGGTGGACCATTCCATGCTCCCTTCACCCCCGCCTCCACTCCCAGCCCCCACCCCCACTTCGCTTACCACCCCACACCAACCCCTCCGCAGCCCCACTACCGGGTGCTCTGGTCGAATCGGTAGAGCACGGACCTCGCATGCAGGAGATAGGGATTTTGGTTCCCGGTCGAGTCAAACCAATGACTTATCAAATTGATACTTGTCATTACCTAGCCTGGCACTCGGCATTAATAGGATAGGGAAAGGACTGGTCAGCTCAGTGTCAGGATAGTGTGACTGATTGGGATATTGGGTCATGGTGCCGGCGGCCTAATTTCCTACCAGTGGGACAGCACTATAAAGTTGCCATGAGTCCACACTGTCATAACTTGGTAACCATCCTGATATGACCTTAGATGTTGCAAGGTCTTAAAACTCCAACAACCAACCAACCTGACCCCACCCTCGTTTCCCCCAAGCACACCCACCCACCTCCATTCTCTATTTTATTCTGTGCATTGGAAGAGGTCGCCCTTCAAGGATTTTAATGTGGAACTGCCCCACCCCCATCCACTCATCCCTCCTTTCTCCGTTAATGTGTCCCTTGAATGTACCCCTACCCCCACCCGTCCCCTTTTATTCTGTGCATTGGAAGAGGTTGTCATCCAAGGATTTTAATATGGAACTGCCCCACCCCCTCCACTCCTCCCCTCCTCCTCCGTTAATTCGTCCCAGTGTGACTCCTCTCAACTAAGGGGCTCTAATTTGCTCTGGCCTCAGCTTCAGAAGTAAGGAAAATTGAACATGGCAAGGCCATTCCTTTTTCTGAATGTAGTCTCTGCACGCTCCGGGAGGTTTGGGTTGTTCCTTGGTGACCTGTCGATTGGTGAGCTGTTGATTGGTGAGCTGCTCATTGGTGAACTGCTGATTGATTAATTGGTCATTGGAAAGATGTTGATTGATGAGATGTTGATTGGTGAGATATTGATTGGTCAGATGTTGACTGATGAGCTGATCATTGGTGAGCTGCTCATTGGTGAGCTGTTGATTGGTGAGCTGTTGATTTGCGAGCTGTTGATTGGTGAGCTTTGATTGGTGACATGTTGATTGGTGAGCCCTTGATTGGTGAGCTCTTGATTGATGAGCTGTTGATTGGTGAGCTGTTGTTGATTGATGAGATGTCCATTGGTGAGATGTTGATTGGTGAGCTGTTGTTGATCGATGAGATGTTGATTGGTGAGCTGTTGATTGGTGAACTGTTGATTGGTTAGCTGTTGTTGATTGGTTAACTGTTGTTGATTGGTGATATGTTGTTGATTGGTGAGCTGTTGTTGATTGGTGAGTTGTTGTTGATTGGTGAGCCATTGTTGATTGGTGAGCTGTTGATTGGTGAGCTGTTGATTGGTTAGCTGTTGTTGATTGGTTAGCTGTTGTTGATTGGTGAGCTGTTGTTGATTGGTGTGCTGTTGTTGATTGGTGTGCTGTTGTTGATTGGTGAGCCGTTGATTGGTGAGCTCTTGATTGGTGAGCTGTTCATTGGTTAGCTCCATGTTACTGGCGGTGTGCTTGTAGACGTATTCAAGTAAGGGTGGCTATTAGTGGAGGAGAGGTTAAGTACGGCAATTTCCTGTCGTTATTAGTGGGAGTCAGGGTGCGACAACAAATTGTTTATTTCTTACAGGGAATGACCAATTGACAGCTGGTTTTCACTGGTGCTTGCGGGACGACTGTTAATGGTGTTACCTGACGATGGTAGTGGTGGTGGTGGTGGTGGTAGTGGCGGTGGTGGTAGTGGTGGTGTTAGTGGGGGTGGTGGTGGTGGCAGTGATGGGGTGATGGTGGTGGTGCGGGGGAATGGTAGTGGCGGCGGTAGTGGGGGTGGTGGCGATGGTGGTGGCGGTGATGGGGTGATGGTGGTGGGGAGGTGGTGGTGGGAGGGGGGAGTGGAGGTAGTGGCGGTGATGAGGTGATGGTGGTGGTGGTGCAGTTGGTGGCGGTGGTGTGGTGGGAGTGGTTGTGGGGGTGTTGGGGGTGGGAGTGGTGGTGGGGGTGGAGTGGTGAACGTGGTGGCGGCACTGGCGTTGTCCAGACGCTGGTAGTCGATCGCGTCCTGGATACAGCCTCGGAGGTGACTTCTAAGTCAAAACCTTCACATTGACCTCGACCTTGACCTTGACTTGCCAAGATGACTAGTGAGTCCCCTATTAGACTCTTTAGAGCAATCTCTCCGGGTTAAATCTTTCTGGGGAAATTATTTTGTAAAAGACATGCTTTTATGTATACACAAATAATTAAATAAACGTATTTGTTTTAAGAAAGAAAGGTAACTGAAAGCCAATCAAATCTCCTATTTCCGGCCGCCAATTATATTACCTGAGCACTCCTAGTGTGCAGATAATGGGTCAACGCGTGAAGGAAACTTTCTTCTACTGTTAAGTGCGCTTGAATAATGAAATAATGATTTACATTCCTTTGCCCTCTTTACGTTAGTTTAACTTGATTGAGAACAGTCGGCGAATGTTACTATATAATGCGACAGTCCCCCGGTCTAGAGAACACTGCAGGGAAAAGGACCGGTAAGGATTGGTAGTGGAGGTCAGTACGGGGATGGGGCGGGGGGCGGGGGCGTGTGGGGCGGGGGAGACGGCAGGATGGGCCGGGAGGAGGGGTGGGGTGGCACACCCGCCAAATGACCAAAGCAAATGTCGCCATCACCACTAAGAAAAAAAACCCAGTCACCATCGCGTCGACAGTCGGCACAGATAGTCACCGACCAGCATCGCCGACTTCTCCCGACGTGAGACCGATTCCACGGTCTCAATTAGAAACGCCTTGTTCCACTACGTTGTTTATATAAGACCCTGTTTTGGTTTAGATTCCTTCTCAGCGACATTGGATGTTGTTGATGTTTTGGCAGTTGGCAAAATAACAAAACTGTAGGATTGTGAAGTTAAAAGGAGTGGAGTGGTAGTACTGGGGACAGGCTGAATGTCGGTGCAAAGCCGGGACAAAGGGTAACTGCACACACAGCCTCCGATAACAACATGCCAACCGCCGGTTAACGTTGCCGGTAGCTATAAGCTTCCCGGCCGCATCAATGCGCCAGAGACTATCTATTGAGAGTGACTCTGATGACTTGTCCTTACTATCACCACTGGTAACAATACCCCCCGCAGCTCTCAAACAGGGCTTTTATCAGTCGAACAATCCATGGCAACACAAGGGAGGCCATCACCACCACCGTTAATAACAGTGGCATCACAAATAACCAGCAGTAACAACACCAGCAGTATCAACACCAGCAGTAATAGTACCATCTGTAATAGCATCAGCAGAAACAGTACCTCCATCCTACTCTCATACTGTTTAACACATCACGCCAAATAAGACTGATGCAATGGCCATGAGCAATAACTTCACCATCGGTGAGTACAATATTAACAGGGGCAGCAGAATGTGTAATAGCATCAGCAGTGATAGCAACAGTAGTAGTGACACCAGCAATACTATCAGCAGTCGTAACAGCACCAGCAGTAACAGTACCATACCAGCACCAGGAGTAACAGTACCATAACAGCACCAGCAGTAATAGCACCATCAGTAACAGCACAAGTAGAAACAGTACCGGCAGTAACAGCATCGAGAATATCATCATCAGCAGTAACCGCACCATAAGAGCACCAGTATTAACAGCACCAGCAATAATATGAGCAGTAGCGACACCAACAGTAACATCACCAAAACAGCATCATCAGTAACAGCAACATAACAGCACCATCAATACAGCACCATAATAGCATCATAGGTAACAGCACCAGTAGTAACAGCACCGGAAATAATAGTAGCAACACCAATAGTAGCAACACTAATAGTAACAACACCATAGCAGCATCAGCAGGAACAGCACCAGCAACAACAGCACCATAACAGCACCAGCACTAACATCACAGTAACATCACCAACAGTAGCATCACCATAACAGCACCAGTAGTAACGACACCAGTACTAATAGCAGCAGTAGCAACACCAGCAGTAACAGCATCACGACAGCATCAGCAGTAACAGCACCAGCAACAACAGCACCATAACAGCACCAGCATTAACATCACAGTAACATCCCCAACAGTAAGATCACCATAACAGTACAACACCAGTACTAATAGCAGCAGTTGCAGCAGTAGCAACACCATCAGTAACATCATCAGGACAACGTCAGCAGTACCAGCCCCAGCAATAACAGCACCCGCAATAACAGAACAGTTAGAAACAGCACTATCAGTAACAGAGCCAACCTTAGCACCAATTGCATGAAGTACTATTCATGCTGCTGGTGCTGAAGTTACTGTGGTTCCGATTACTGCTGATCTTGCGAATATTATATCTTCAGAAATACAGTCGCCTGTCCCAAACCGGCCCTTACCAAATGATCCCCAGACTAACAAAAACTAGAATCAACCGAAATAACTATCGATAACAACAGAAATACAATCATTAGAGAAATACCGAGATCACAATCAGTTACAACAATTGCATCACCGTCAGTGTCAACAGTAAACATACCATCAGTGACAACAATGACATTAGCAGCATCAGTGGCAGTATTGACTTCAGCAGCAACAATGAAAATATTACCATGAGCAAGAAATCAGGCCTGCGGCTCAAGAGCTCTGGGCACGATTCTAGCCAAAAAGGAAGGTTTGTTTTTATTTCATGATGCCTCTAGAGCGCATTGATTTTTATCATCAGCTAGTGGAGATCAAACATGGTCATTCTGACATATTTCTTTGGAGGGAACCCACTGCTGCCCCATAGGCTACTCTTTCTGATAAGCAGCGCGGGGGCTTTTATATGCACTTTCTCACAAACAGGACAGAACATACCACAGCCTTTGACCACTGGTTGGAACGGAAAATAGCCCAAACTGCAAATGTGTTCACTGAGCAGGATAGATAGGATGACCGACACCTTCACAGGTGGACATGCTACCGCCTGAGCTACGTCCTGTTGCCACGATTCTAGCAATGAAAACATTATGATAAGCAACAAGAGTGATATGAATAACATCGCCATCAGGCAGACCCGACGACACCATGAATATAAATCACAGGAAGCAAAGCAACACGGCAGTACTAATAATAGCACTCTCGTCAGGGAGAACAGTTATATAGCCATCAAGAGTAACAATGGCATCACCAGCTATCACACCACGAACATAACCCACACTAAGTTATAGGTGCATAAACAATAGTAATAATCGTAACAATAATGACAGGACAATTGTACAGCAGCATCACCATTAGCAGATTCAATAATCAGAAAACAAAGTATTACCAGAAATATATTTATAACCATTGTAATTAGTGTCATGGCGGTGATGCAAATGGGAAATTGTGTGCCTAGAGCGGGAATCGGACCCACATCTCTTGCATTCTGGGCCAGTGTGCTAAACCATTGCACCACCTAGGCTCCGTGATGTCACCACCCTGCCCACGCTCAACTGTCTTTGCGGCCCCTTTTCTAAGAGGTCAGTGCAGACTACTAAATCTGTCCCTCTGAAATTGTAAGGATTTTAAATGGTCATTTAATGCTCACAATTACACACATACAGGCAATGCACTTACACAGGGTAGGTTTAACAACCCATACAGCACATAGGTTGTACCGAATCCTGGGCACGACACCAGTGTGCTAACCATTACACCACGTAGGCTCCCTGATGTCACCACCCTACCCACGCCCACCTGTCTATGCGGTTCCTTGCCTGAGAGGTCAGTGCAGACTACTACACTAGCAAGAATAGTAGTGTTAGCGCCTGTCGAAAAATTAACATCATCAGCAACATTAATAGTAACGAGAGCAGCAACGAGTGGCATACCTGTCACTGTGCCACACACACACAACCACACTCCCACCACCACCAGAACACCTCTACACCACCACACTCCCACAATCTCCTCACACCACCACCACCAGAATACTGCTACACTCCCACCCTCCCATACTCCCACACTCCTACACTCCCACACTCCCCTCGCACCGTCACTACTAGAGCACTTCAACACAATCACACATACTAACTACCCTCACACTACACCCACATTATGACACTTCTACACACCACCACCACATTCCGACATTCTACTCGCATTACCACACTCCCACACTCCCTTCACACAACGACCCCCAGTACACCACAACACTCACCTCACACCACCATTACCAGAATCTACCCACACTACTATATTACCACCACTACAATCACACCCCACACCCACATCTATACCAATATACTTTGCGCTACCCCATTCACACCCAACGCCACAATACCACACCAACTAAATTATTATATCACCACACTGCAGCAACACCACACTGCAACAACACCACACTGCAACAACACCACACTGCAGCAACACCACACTGCATGAACACCACACGCATGAACACCACACTGCAACACCACCACACTGCAACAGCTCCACACTACCACATCACAACACCAACACATCAACACAACACCACCACAACACCACCACACTGCAACAACACCTCACCGCCACATCACTAGACCACTACACCACCACATCACCATACCCCATATCACCACAACACCACCACACCACACCACAATAACACCACACCACCAGACTACAAGTAAAACACCAACACACCACTACAACACCCCCCACACACACACTTCCAAACCCACCGAGTGCGTAGGTGCGACTTTATTAATCCGTACATTAGATTACAAACTCGCTCAGCGCAGACTCAGATGGTACTTAATCACGATTATCCGCGCCCCGCCCGGCCATCACAACCACCATCACCACCACCACCACCACCATCACTATCACCGCCACCGCCACCACCACCACCACCACCACCGCCACCACCATCACCGTTATCACGACCACGACCACCGCCACTACCACCACCCCACCAGCACCACGGCCACCGCCACCACAATCACCACTACCACGACCACTGCCACTGCCACCACCCCCACCATCACCATGGCCACCACCGCCACCACCGCCATCACCATCACCACCACCCACCACCACTACCACCATCACACACTACCACCACCTCCATACCACCACCGCCATCCCTCCACCACCACCATCACCACCACCACTGCCACCACAATCACCACTACCACGACCACGACCACCACGACCACCATCACGACCACCACCACCATGGCACCACCATCACCACTACCACCACCACCACCCACCCCCACCACCACCCCCTCCATCACCACCACCACCACCACTGCCACCACCATCACCACCACCACGACCACCACTACTGCCACCACCATCACCACTACCACCACCACCACCGTCACCACCACCACCACCACCATCATCACCGCCACCGCGACCACGACCACAACGACCACAATCACCACTACCACGACCACGACCATCGCCACCACCACGACCACCCCCATGGCCACCATGGCCATCACCACCACCACCGCCATCACCACACCACCACACACTACCACCACCCCCATCCCCCCATCACCCTACCCCCACCCCTACACCACCACCACCACCCCTACCTCAAACACATCCCCCCCCACACACACTACCTCCACCCCCACCACCGTCGCCACCACCACAACTGCCCAAATATACCACCAATATCGGACAAGACATGCTCCTTGTCAGTGGCTCCGCCGGCGCCATTACCCGGCGATAAATGACCGCCCGGGAGCCATTCGTCGGGCAGTCCGAGGTGCTCTGAGCCGCTCGTCTGGCCGGACTGGACCGCGCATGCGCATTCATGTATGAAGCCCTGCGCGGCCGTTACTCGCCACCAGGCGGCGCCGCTGGTGCCTCCGTGTCGCGGTGCGTGTACGGCGTGAGCGCCGCCGTCCGCCGCCGTATGGACGCAGCTTTATTTGCATTTAAGTTGTGTCGTATACATATGTATATATTGTGTCGTATCCACATATATATATACATATATACATGTATACATATATATGTATTTATATACATACATATATACATATATGTATGTATATACACATATGCATATATACACATGTATAGATATATATATATATATATATATATATATATACCCGCTTTTCAAAGCCGGTGTAGAATAGTTGTTGTTTACGTACTGGCAACATCAGGATGGGTACTAACTTGTGACAGTGCACATTCATGGCGACTTTATAGTGATGCCCCACTGGGTTGGTTGGTTGTTGGAGTTTTATGTACTGGCAACATCTAAGGTCATATCATGATGGGTACCTACTTATGACAGTGCACACTTATGGAAACTTTGTAGTGCTGCCCCACTGGGATCCCACGCCACCAGCACCATGACATGATATCCCATTCAGTCACATTATCCTGACACTGAGCCAACCAGTCCTTGCCCTACCCTAATAATGCCAAGCACCTGTCAAGGAAGTGATAAGTATCAATTTTCAAGTCTTTGGTTTGACTCGACAAGGGTTCGAACCCATGGTCTACCAAAATGGGAGACGGATGCTTAACTAATTCTGCCATCCCGGCTGGTCGGGAGTAGAATAAGAATACTTTGTCCGAGAGCGATGTATTTAATGTGCCTGTGTTACTCCTTACCATATCCTATCACCCTCAAGCACCATGCTAGGTTGCATCAGATATAAACTGTTAAATTATTAATTTAATTATCAGAATCGTTTGGTTGTTCTGGTTTGCATTATAACATCCTCCAGTGCGACTGACACTTGTCGACACCAGAAGGAGGGCAGGTGAGTGCAGGTGGCGCCACCGGTCAAGTGCCGAGTTTTACGGAGAATGACAATGGTATCAGGTAATATAATAATATAATATTATAAAGGAAACAATTCCCTTCGTATTTTTATACTCGCATAATACGTTATACATCACATAGGCCTGCATTAGATATATAATGCTGTGCGTTTTCCAGCAGCACACTGAACATATGGATTCGCGAGATAGCATAGCACTGGCAGAAAGAGGCATTGCATGTATATAGTGTTGCATGCATGTATAGAGGACTACATAAGATATCCTGCTGGGCTTTGGCCGTGAGGAAATATTGCCTCACTAGAGAGCATAGCGGACACAGAGGTAGGCATTGCCTGAGGTATCATGCTGTGCTTTGCCCAGTTGCACACAAGAAATATTGCTTACCAGCGACAAAAAGAGGGGTCGCATGAGATGTAATCATATTGTAAAGACTAGGTCTCCATAAAGTAAAGTTGAATCCTTCCTCCAACTAATAGATTTACCACCTGTTGTGGTCACCAGTATGTAAAGTCTATGGCTCGAATCTGTGGTTGTGTAGGCAGGCTATAATGAAATCAATACACACAAAGAGAAAGGAAGAGTATAAACTGTGAAAGAAGAGAGAGAGAGAGAGTCAAGCCCTCTGGTTTATTATTTATATGGTACATGGATTCAGTGTAGAATATCATCCCACTCTATTCCCCCAATCGGAAACAAGCATTCTTAGCTCTACCAATAAGGATCCAGCATTCCTGGTCCCCATGTTTACCAGTGATCTGCCCAACACCACCAAGCTGTGTGGCACCCCTGGCCACCACCTGCCTTGAGCCTGAGTGTGGTGATCCTAACTAGCAGAGGGGTGAGGGGGTAGGCTCTGAGTGACCCTTACACACAGCCCTGCCAGCACCACTATGTCTATTTACATCTCAATCAGGCACCACCAGAACCTACATATACACATACATGCACCTGGTCACATATACACGATCAGTAATAGAACATTTGCATTCCCCCACCAATGCATGACATCGGAAGATTTTACAATATGGTACAGAAAGAGGGGGTTGAGTTATATATAATGCTGTGCTTTGCTCAGGAGCACACTGTAATGTGTGTAGGGTATGCGGACGGGAGACCGGGCTGACGATGTGAGAGGTCACGTAAAGGGAGTGACGTGAGCCAGCAATAAAGTCAGTTACTGAACAGAACTCACGGTGTGCACTTCGTCATTCACTACAAGAAATGTTGCTTAGTGGCAACAGATAGAGGAGTTGCATGAGGTCAAATGTTGTGATTTTCCTGGTAGCACACAGGAAACATTGCCTCACTAGAAACTATAGAGCATGGCAGTGATAGAAAGAGGGTCTGCATGAGATATCATTTTGTGCAATAGAAAGAGAGGGTTGCATCCGATATAATGCTGTGCTTTGCCCACTAGGAGGGAAGAAATGTTGCCTCACTAGTATAGACCCCTTTCAATGTTTATAAACATTGTGTATGCGTGCGCACCTCGGCTACAGAACCGAGACACACTGCCATTCGGTTTGCCGATACGTGCAGTGTAAAACATCAGTTTTATCCAAGATTAATAGAAATGCAGAGCCCTTACCTTATACATTTAATATAATCTGGTTGGTAAACATGTTATCTCCTTGTGTGCCAGGCGGTTTCTTTCTAGATGGTGTGGCTTTATAGATATTTCACTTTTTCTGTAGAAAGATAATTCAAGATTGCTCATGGCCATTGACAATTCACTGAGTTAGCCGATATGCGCAGTGCAAAACGTCAATTTTATTCAAAATTAATAGTAATGCAGAACCCTAACCGTATGAAATTAATATAATCGTTTTGTTGAATATGTTTTCTGTATGTGTGCCAAGCGGTTTGTTTCTAGGTTGTGTAGTTTGAGAGATATTTCACTTTTTCTGTATGAAATAATGAAGATTGCTCACAGCCATTGACAATGCATTGAGTTTGCCAGTACATGCAGTGCAAACCGTCAGTTTTATTCAAAATTAATAGAAATGCAGAAGACTAAGCATACAAATTTAATATAATCTGTTTGGTAAACATTTGATCTGTTTGTGTACCAAGCGGTTTGTTTCTAAGTTGTGCTCTTTTAGAGATATTTCAATTTTTCTGTATGAAGATTGCTCACATCCATTGACAATGCATTGAGTTTGCTGCTACATGCAGTGCAAATTGTAAGTTTTATTCAAAATTAATAGAAATGCAGAACTTTAACCTTATAGATTTATTATAACCTGGTTGTTAAACATTTGATCTGTTTGTGTGCCGGGCGGTTTCTTTCTAAGTTGTGCGGTTTGAGAGATATTTAACTTTTTCTGTATGAAGATTGCTTACTGCCATTGAGATTGCTGTGTGACCGTTTGTTATCCTGCAGCCAAGTTCCGCGCACACTGACCTAATTTGGTATGCTGACGTCATATGAAATAGGTCTTTAGAGAGAGCATAATGTAATATATATATAAATTTACGCACGAAGCCATGGGCGACGAGCCAGGGGTCACGTGACTAGTGACTCAGAATAAACACTCGTACATTAGACATCACCATGAGTGAACCTTATTATTACACATCTCGCATGCAGGAGATCAGAAGTTCGGTTCCAGGTCGAGTCAAAACCAATGACTTATAAAATTGATACTTGTCACTTCCTAGCCTGGCGCTCGGCATTAATAGGATAGGGCAAGGACTGATTAGTTCAGTGTCAAGATAATGCGACTGAATGGGATATCGGGTCATGGTGCCAATCACCTGATTTCCCAGTGGGGCAGCACTATAAAGTTCCCATGAGTGCACACTCTCACAAGTCGGTACTCATCTTGATATGACCTTAGATGTTGCCATGATGTAAAACTCCAACAACCAACCAACTATTATTACACATAGGAGTGACAGAAAGAGGGGTTGCATCAGATGTAATGCTGTGCCACAGAAAAAGGGGTTGCATCAGATATAATGCTGTGTTTTACCCAGCATGATTGGGGCCCAGGCTAGGCTCGGAACCTTTACAGTGTTCGCCATATGACAGGCGATCTGGGCCTGAATGACATTGGACATTGATGTGGTATTAACTACCTTGGCGGTTATATCACCTTTCTCTCTATTATCGCTCTCTTTTTAATAACAAAAAAACCTAGATAATTTAATGCTGAAAGGAGTTGGCTCATAAAAATAGTACCCACCGTAAGCTACTGGATTATTTTATTATTTTTATTTCATTCTGGCCTTGTCCTTCTTGGAGGGGTTTTTGTGTGTGCATAAGAGGTTGTATGCATTGTTTCTCACTCTGTCATTACCTTAGGGCGTAATCGATTAATCGACTCTGGTCACCCGAGCCACTTTTTGGCACATGCGCACATCCTGCAGACTCGGGTCGAATAATCGAATATGCTTCTCCATGCTCGGGGTGACAATAATGGTGGCCCTTTTATTTGTTTTTTAATAGCCGATATAATTACCTCAAAATATGATTTAAATATTTTTATGATGGCATAGTTTTGTGATATTTCCATTTCATTAATGTTATTACCAAAAAAAATAATGTATGACTGGTACCGGTAGCTGTTATCCTGCAAGACGGTACCAGCGCAAATGTGATCTCATCGCTCCTTGCAAACCCCAGCCAAGAGGTGGGTTACTGGGGTCGGGTTGTTTTGCACATGTCACATGTATTTGTCAACTCCACTTGCGGTGTTCTATTTGAAATTCTGATGACTCGGGTGACCCGAGTCGCCCGGGTCGTGTTAATCGATTATGGCCTTAGTGTTTTTATATGCACCTTTGTTGCACACAAGCACCGGAGATACACAAAAAGAAGATTTTAAAACGAAGAAACCACGGCAGTAACTTAGATGTGCTACCAGCAGGTCATCACAACAGGTGCGCTTTCAGAATGAACCCGCTTTTTTAGGGGAATAGCTGAATATCCATCCAGTCAGTCCATAGATTTTTCTAGCAAGTAAGACCCCAACAACCAAGCGATTAGCCATGGTGCAAATATAGAAAATAAGTATGTCCTGAATGAATGAATCCCCCTCCCCTAGACCATTGTAGTTATTCCGGGAAATCCGGTAACGTCTTGTCAAACACTGCATTAGTTATTTCTTTCGGTGGCTGTATTTACTAACCCATCAAGTTCCATGAAGGCATTTCAGTCTGGTCCTGTGCCATTCATTAAGATCCACGCCTGACTGTGTTTCGCTGTCTTCTTCCATCGATCTTCTATGTAGAATGCGATTTGGTGTCGAGGTTATATATTTATAAATAGCCTCGATTCTTGGCTGATGATGTGATCACGTAGCGGGGAAACTGTTTTACCAGGTCACAAACAAAATAGACGAGGTGGTTAGTAAATCCTCCAGGATGCTCCAGGGGGCGGTAGTTGCACAAGTAGTCGGAACGGAACAAGTGCAATGAAATGGAATCTGTTAGAGATGCAGGCATACGGTGATAGGATAATAATTAATGTCAGATACCTTTGTTATTTTTATTCACACAATAAATTACATATCGCATATATATATATATACAAGATATGAGATATATGAAATTACATTCATTTTGAATGATCATATTTGCAGATACTAATATCACCAACCTCATCTGAATAGTTTAATACATCGGTCACATATGTGAATCTTAAGAAACAAAGACAAATCAGGTAGATTTTTTTCCACTTGGGAATCACCCATCAAGACAGTTAAACCCATTTAAATCATCATCATCATCATGCTGTTGGTCGCGATGCGACAAAGACTGCTTTCATTACTTGACTGCCGCTCTCCATTGTGCGGTTATACATTTTCTGAAAGCTGCCTGCAAAAGGGTTGAAGTGCTGCTGGCTTTTGCAAGTTACCAGCGGCACTCTCTCGGGGAGCAAATAGAGGTTTCACACCGGCAAGAACATGTCAAGACAGGCGCAAAACTATTTGTCCCTGCAGTGGCTGGTTGGGAGATGTTGGGAGTTCCATACATCAACCACCCTTAATGCCACCACAGTGACATGGTTTTCTCTTTAGGGTTTGCTCCCTTTGCCTTCGCTTCTGTCAAGAACCTGTACCACAAGGCAGTGGTTTACAACTCTGCAGGGCAGGGGCGTCAAACTCCCTGAGGTATTGCTATACCTGTAATACCTGCATCCCATTTAAATCATGGATGCACTATAACAGATTTGTTGTTGTTGTTGCTTGTTGTTTTGCGTCCTAGCAACATCTAAGGTCATATCAGGATGGGTCCCCTCTTGTGACAGTGCACACTCATGGTGACTTTATAGTGCTCCCCACTGGTAAATCAGGCCACCGGCACCATGACCCGATATCCTACTCAGTAAGATTATTCTGACACTGAGCTAACCAGTCCTTGCATTATCCTATTAATGTTGAGCGCCAGTCTAGGATGCAACAAGTATCAATTTTGAAGTCATCGGTTTGTCTCGACTGTGAACCGAATTCCCGACCTTCCGCACGCGAGGCCCGCGCTCTGCCGATTAGGCCTGTAAAAACAAGTCATATGTATACAAAGAAAATCAAATCTCCGACCCCTGTCCCTGAAAGTAGCAGTTATTCTTGTAATCCTTCCCAATTACTCGCTATTTCTAAATAGAGAATTCCTCTGTCGGGCAGGAGTCGTGGACTTGTAATTCCATTGGTCTTCAGATTCCGAAAGACAAACCCTATAAAAGGCGATGAGTGAGAGTCGTTGTTGTTTTGGGGGAGTTTTCAGTCGCATTGGTGCGCTGAAGGCTGCAAATCTGCAGCACAGTATGGGCACCGCTAAAAGCAGTCCCATGTGGTTGGAAGTTGGCTTCCGATGGGCAGCCTAATACCCCTGTCACACTACGACGTAACGAACAAACGTAAGCCTGACGTGATCACGTTTCATCATTACGTTGACGTACATTGGGTTACGTTGTGATGACGTCAGAATGACGTTAGACTGACATCGAGCTACATCACGTTATGTCGTGTTACGTCGGCGCGCTTAAAAGTTTTGAACCTGTTCAAAACTTTCGACGTAACTCGAATGTAAGGGTCTACGTTCACCGTATGTTCTGAACACGTTCAGCAAACGTTAATGATGTTAAACGGACGTTAGTCAAATGCTGCTCACTACGTTCAACTACGTTCCACTACATTGACCCACATTAAACCCGGTGGAAATGTCCACGCGGCGTAATGGAAACGTCAGGAGAACGTCAGGAGAACATCAGGAGAACGTCAGGAGAACATCAGGAGAATGTACGTTCAACGTACATTCAACGTTTCGCCACCGTCTCATGACGTATGTAACATCACGTAACATTCTTCTGGCCATGGAATAACGTTCATAACGTTCCGTGAGCGTAATGACATTGTTCTCTCTCATTGAATGACGGTATTACTACGCTTTACCGCCGTTACTCTCTCGTCCACTACGCTGCATCCATGTTCAACTTGTGCCCAAATTTGCATACTACGTCGAGAAGTTCGACGTTTTTCACGTTCTCCCTATGCTAATGTAGTCACATCGTAGTGTGACAGGGCCATAAGAGCCCAACCACAGAAAAGCAGGCTCCACCTCGTCCCCATACCTGACTTGACACCACTACCAACTAACCACTAATTTTCACTAACAACTAACAGGTAACCCCACCCACTGCCTAACTAATTCCATCCTCACTTCACTTCTTCCTCTGGTCTTGGCCGGACTTACTGTGCATACCTGTGAATCTGGAGGGACTGAAGTTTTGATCCTGGTCGAGTCAAACCAATAACTTATAAAAACAGGTACCTGTTGCTGCTTGTCGCTTGAGGTCAGGACAGGGACTGGGCGCACAGTGTCAGGATAATGTGACTGTGTGGGACATCAGGTCATGGTGCCGGTGGGCTGATTTCCCAGTGGGGCAGCACTATAAAGTTGCCATGAGTGTGCGCTGTCAGAAGTCGGTGCACGTCCTGGTATGGCCTAGGGTGTTACTGGGGCATAAAACTACACCAACCAACCAGCCTCCCCCGGCCCTCTCAGAGTGAGATACTACTAGATGGATCTGTCCGATGAATCTTGCGCGGTGTGGCTCGGTGGCTGTTTTAGTTTTACGTCCTGGCTACATCTAAGGTCATATCAGCATGGGTACTGGCTTGTGACAGTTCACACTCATGTGGACTTTATAGTGCTGTCCCACTGGGAGACCAGGCTACCAGTACCATGACCTAATATTCTACTCATTCACATTATTCTTAAACTGAGCCAACCAGTCCTTGCCCTATCCTGATAATGGCAAGCATCTGCTAGGATGCGATCAATCTTTAACTTTAAGTCATTGGTTTTACTCGACCAGGGATCGAACTCGTGGGCTCGAATCCCACGAGCTATCAAAACGGAGACGGACGCTCAACTCATTCTGCCATCCCGCCTGGTCCTTGGGAGGTGTGTGCATCGGACACTTCGTTTTTAGCTATTGGGAATACTCCGACTGCAGCACCATTATGACGTCAGTAGTGAGGTCCATTTGCTGTTCTACAGTGTCAAAAACTATGACAGATTATTATTGTCACAGCGCATTAATGTCATTATCGTCTCAGTCCCACGGCGTTAAACTAAAGTTGCATAATCCGAGGAAGCATACAATTTTCACAATCAAAGCAATTATCTAGAATTAATTCTACATATCTAACTTAGATACTGATGCACTTATTATGCATTTGATGCCACATAGAAGGGAACATTGAGTCAATTTGATAGAACCTGTTACTGCTCAAGCTATGGTGTTAAAGTTATACGCCAAGATTTTCGACGTGTTAAATTTATTTTCACGTTGTTCCTATGCTGGCGCGTTACATCGTAGTGTGACAGCGCCATGACTTGTAAGTTCAAATATGTAACGACAAATAGTTAATAAATGTACCAATATCTAATTTGGACATGAAACTTCTAAGTTCAAATATGTAGCAACAAATAGTTAATAAATGTACCAATATCTAATTTGGACATGTAACTAGTAAGTTCAAATATGTAGCAACAAATAGTTAAGAAATCTACCAATTTGTAAGGTCAAATCTAGATAAGTGTTCTTTAAAAAAAAATGTGTTGGCTTCATCGGACTATGCAACTTTAACAACAAAAATGTGCTCTAAGCGATATCGCAAAGCATCGGTGCCATTTATCAGTGTTGGACATGGCATACAATATCCATCTTCAGAAGTACGAAATAGAGGAAATACTTTTTTTTTTTTACTCTGGCATGACTTGAAATGTGCATGATTGCTAATAATAATGTTCACTATAATGGTTCAGTTGGCAGCTCAACCAAGACAAAAGCACTCACTTCATATGGGGGAAAGCTTCAAGTATATCACATAATTCGTGTACATCACATATATATTGTGTGATGCAGCAGGATTATCAATACGGCGAGGGAGATAAGTGACAAGAACTGCCGGTGGCGGTGCCACCGTAGGCCAGTGTGCCGCAGTTAATCAACATTCATCCGTAATTGGACCTTAAATATAATATAAGAATGGTAATAGTAATAGGAAAACCTCCTACCGATGATTTATATCCGTATATTTATATACTAACTATATATAAGATGTACACGAATTATGCGAATATAAATCAATGGAAGCTCTATCAACTTTTCACTTCACTTCTAAATATTCTATCTTCTGACTGGTGGCGCCCCCCATCCGGGTCACTATCGCGCAGACAGCGACTGGTCTACTAAAAAAAGCCCCAAAGTGATGTATAATGTATTATGGGAATATAAAAACCTTTGGTTCTAACTGATCACTTTTCTCATTTTGAAACTATGTTTGTTTATTGTTGTTTTACGTCCTAGCAACATCTAAGGTCATATCAGGATGGGTACCAACTTGTGACTGCGCACTCATGACCACTTTATAGTGCTGTCCCACTGGGAAACCAGGATGCTGGCACCATGACCTGATATCCCACTCAGTCACATTATCATGACACTGAGCACACCAGTCATTGCCCTGTCCTAATAATGCCAAGCACCCGGCTAGGAAGCGACAAGTGTCAATTTTAGAGTCATTGGTTTGACTCGACCAGGGTTCAAACCTACGACCCCAAGATCTACCAGCAAGGGAGACGCTCTAACTCATTCAACCATCCCGTCTGGTTCCCTTTTGCTAATATATATTTCTGGATGCGAAACTATAGATGGCATGTAATAGCTATCCACCTCTATATTCATATTCGACTAGCTCCTTTACTCGCTGCACACTTAGATATTTGTTAAGTCCTCTGGTACGACTGACACTGACTGGTCAACAGCCTGGGTAGGTGAGCTGGGCCAAAGGTGGCACTACCGGTACAGCGTTGGGTCTTATCAAAGACCCTATAATACTAAGACGGCTCGCTCACTATCTCTCCCATGGTAATGTAAATTTCGCAGTGCCACCTTGTGGTGGGTTTGATCAGCCCGGCTGCTGGTTGGTGTTTCACATGTAAACACATACAATTATATTATACATGAGATAGGTAAGTATGAATACTCATCAACATGAAATTGCTATGAACAAATATCCATCATCATCAGCATCATCATCAGCATCACCATCATCACACATCTTTCACATTCATATATACATTTATACATATAATATAGCACCTGTTTAACCAAGAGAACAGCCAGCACACCAAGTGGCGGGTTTGATCATATTGATTACACAGGACATGCTGAGTGAGACGTCTTAGTATTATAGGGTCTTTGGTCTTATGGAGTATAACAATATGACAATTGTCTTTAGTATCTTTATACTCGTATAATACATTATGCATTCACATATATTTGTGCATATATATGATTATATATATATATATACACACGCACACTCACCTCTGATGGCATTGCAATGTTGAACCCCGTCCTGATATGACCTTAGATGTTTTGCTAGGACGTAAAGCAACAAAAACAAACAAACAATGTTGAACAAGTCAATGTTAAAACCAAAACTAAATTCTAAAACAGGCCATTTTTTAAACAAGTACAAAACCAACATTTTATTTTAATGACGAAACAAAATGGTCTCGGGTAATTCGGGAAACGGTTAAAAGGCTTTTAAATGCCAGCTCTCTGTGCCTGCGCACACGGTGGGTGCTTCACGCGCGGCGCTAATCTGTGCGCATGCGTCACACTGACGGTTAGTGGTTCCGGAAACTGTGCTCGGCACACGCGGGCAGCCATTACGGACCGGTAACGCGTTTCCGGTGTAGGTAGTATAGCCGGCTGGCAGTTTGGCGCTGACTTATCGAAGGGGCGTGCAAGAAATGCTCCTCATAGACGAATAGGCCTTGGAATCAGAACGAGGCTTGCGCATTGTCGTTAGCAGTCGGAAGCAAGTGGCAGACGTGGTTACTGACGCGAACCAAGCGAACGATACGTAGGTTGGTTTGTTGGTCGTTGGTGTTTTACGTCCTGACAATATCTAAGGTCACATCAGGACGGGTACCGACTTGTGACAGTGCACACTCATGGTGATGTTATAGTGCTACCCTACTTGGAGACCAGGTCACTAGTACCATGACCCGATATCCTGACTTTATAGTGCTTCCCCACTGGGAAACCAGGCCGCCAGCACCAAGACCCAATATCCCACTCAGTCACATTATCCTGACACTGAGCCAACCAGTCCTTGATCTATCTTAATAATGCTGAGCGCCTGGCTATGGAGCGACAAGTACACATTTTTAAGTCATCGGTTTGACTCGACTAGGGTTCAAACCAACGAACCCATGGGTTTGGATCCCTTGATCTCCCAAAACAGGAGACGGACGTTCAACTCATTCGGCCATCCCGTCTGGTCATGGATCTAGGTTAACATCTGTCCAAAAACATAGTGTGAGTAGGATATATTTCTGGGTTGAGGAAATTTGCCTGTTGCACATTGATGCAGGCAATTTGGGAAATCACTGACTCGAGATTGAGAGCAGAAAACGCAGTTATTTACTGCTTCATTCTTCTGTAAAGTCGCTATGAGTGCGCACTGTCACAAGTCGGTACCTGTCCTGATATGACCTTAGATGTTGCTAGGACGTAAAACAACAACAAACAAAACTGTTGTCACATGGTGTGCACGAGGTCGTGGGTACAATCCCTAACCAAGTCCAACTAGGCTTTACATAGATTAGTACTTGCCTGATATTTAACCTTATATGGCAAGGATTGGGTGTTTCAGTGTCGGGATAATGTTTTTTGTTTGTTGTTTGTTTCTTGTTGTTTTACGTCCTAGCAACATCTAAGGTCATATCAGGACAGGTACCGATGTGTGACAGTGCGCACTCATGGCAACTTTATAGTGCTGCCCCACTGGAAGACCAGGCTGCCAGCACCATGACCTGATATCCCACTCAGTCACATTATCCTGATACTGAGCCAACCAGTCCTTGCCATATCCTAATAATGCCGAGTGCCATGCTAGGAAGCAAAAAGTATCAATTTTTAAGTCATTGGTTTGACTCGACCAGGGTTCGAAACCACGACCCCACGATCTACCAACACGGGAGCCGCACGCTCTATCTCATTCGGCCATCCCATCTGGTCATGTCTGGTCATGTGACAGAGTTTTGGCAGTGCAGTTCCTCATCGAGTGTAGTCCATAACTGGTTCATCAAAGGCTTTGGTATATGCTGTCCTGTCTGTGGGAAAGACCCCTTGCTGCTTATCGGAAAGAGTAGCCTATGTGGCGGGAGCAGGTTTCCTCCAAAGCAATATGTTAGAATGACCATATGTTTGAAGTCCAATAGCTGATGATACAAAAATCAATGTGCTCTTGAGGCGGCATTAAATACAACCCGCTTTATTTTACATTTTCATTGAGTCCGGGCTCTCACAAAGTAAGTCCTCGTCCAGGTGATCCTAGGACACAAAACACCAATCTATGAGTATATTGAGTTCTTTCTCAGCCTGTTCAATATTAACGGGCAGAATTCACCAGCATCAGACGCCAGCTGGAACCAGGAACCGTTTTAAACTGAATTTAAAGCGCAGGTAGCAGAAGAAATAACCGGACGAGGATAATCCGAGCTGGGTGGTTTGGGCGGACGTTGCTCTTTGTAAGCGCGTTTTTCATTGGTCGAGCAAAGCGTCGCTGCAAACGACTTTAACTAAAGGCATACAGTAGAAAGAACTGGAGCATTCGTTGAAAAAGGTTTCATCGGGTTTTTTTCTTGTCACATCACTGGCATTGTTGGGAAAAAAAAGCCAAACATTTCAATTGTCAGACGGGTGTGTTGTCAGCTATAAAAGCTTAGACGCGAATGGCACACCAAGATTAGCTATATTTAGTATTTATGGATCTACTCTCTATGTGTTAGCATATATTAATTGTATGTGTTTCTTATTTCACAGCGATTTCAGAAGCCATTAAAAAGGTCGAAGTGCATGTTATATATAATACATATATATTTTTTACTGGCACCATGTTTTACCTTTGTATATTATATTTATATAATATATATGTCGTTGAATACAAATTCAGCATGCACTTCAATCTTTTATATATATAATAGATCATGTATACAGTCAAACCTCTCTAAATCGACAAACCTTGGGACCGACTTTAAGTGGTCGATTTAGGGAGGTGGTCGGCTTAAGGAGTTAGAATATAGTTACAATGGTGTTGTTGGGACCCACATAAAGCGATCGATATAGGGGGGATGTCGATCTGTGGAGGTGGTCGGTTAGGGAGGATTACTGTCTATACATTATAATTGATATACAGTGTATATGCACTATAGGTACATTATATACATTTTGTATATACTATATATATGCATTAGGTGCATTATGGATATATATACATTATTCCTTTGTATATAAGATAGTCCAGACTAAGCTCAAGTGGATTATAAAAGATTAACGATATATTTATCTAAATGAGATAATGCAAACTCAGAACCATCAGCCTATGCAACGATAATTGTTGATCCCATTTAATCCCACGTACACTCCTTCCTGGGATCCGAGCGCATTCCCTCCTGGGTTAACTATTATATATATAATTATATATATATAATTATATATATATATTTAATGGGATTATCACTATCCATATATACCTCTACCCCCTCACTTAATCTCAATTTTTGGATTGGCGTTTACGGGGTATTGCGTCTGAACTTTTCATATATATATATATACAATATATGGCTATATATATATATATATATATATATATATATATATATACATGTGTGTGTGTATAGTAATTTAACCATAATGGATAAATGTGTAATGATAACTTCCCCAATTAAAAGAAAAAGCGCGTCGGCTGTTATTTGGCTTTCGCTGTTTCTGATTTTGGAGTGCTCATTGAGTTCTCTATGCAGCGTATTCCCCCCACGCTCTGCAGAGTCAGCGATACTGTCAACACTGACACTGTACCCTGATTGATTCACTTACTGACCGCCCCCCCCCCCCCCCATCCTGTCACTGTCATATGACCGATGCTGGAAAGGAGGCATCCTTGGTCTAATTGATTTTTATAATCCAATAGTCCCTGCAAAATTGGTGTCAAGTGCTGCCCTCTATTGGAGCGTACAGTTACCACGTCCACACAAATTGGTGTTTATCACCGCCAGACCACCATCACTACACTATAGGCGGAACACTGTGTAGGAGGAGGGCGTGGGATTAATCCCAAACTGAGTCAAACCAGAGATTAGCAAAAATTGGTGTTTGCTGCTTACCGTACATCTCATTCGGTATTCCTAGTGTAGCAGTCTGCACTGACCTCTCAGGCAAGAAACCGCAAAGACAGGTGGGCGTGGTTAGGTTGGTGATATCAGGGAGCCTTGGTCGTGTGATGGTTCCACATGATGGGGAAAAGGCATTTGTCTGCAATTGGAATTTGCCTCTGGTTATTCAGTGAATATCTACGCAAAAAAGAGAAGACCCGCCTGACAATGAACTGCGATTTGACATGCGTCTTGTTGACGGGAGATGTAAGTAAGTTTTTTTAAACACACTATTTACCTCTCGCCATGTCTCATGACCATCTGTACCGTGAGAGAGGTTGGAGGCTGGGATAAGCGGAGGTAATAGAAGAAGTGGGAGACAGAAGAAGTGGTAAAGAGGAGTGGTAGAGAGAATAAGTGGGAGACAGAGGAAGTGGTATACAAAATAAAAGGTAGGCAGTATAAGAGGCAGACAGAATGGGTGGTAAAGAGAAGTGGTAGAGAGAATAAGTGGGAGACAGAGGAAGTGGTATACAAAATAAAAGGTAGACATAATAAGAGGTAGACAAAAGAAGTTGTAAGAGAAGTGGTAGAGAGAATAAGTGGGAGACAGAGGAAGTGGTATACAGAATAAAAGGTAGACAGAATAAGACGTAGACAGAAGGAGTGGTAGACGGAAGGAGTGGTAGACAGAAGAAGTGGTATACAGAAGTGGCAGACAGATGGAGTGGTAGACAGAAGAACTGGTAGACAGAAGAAGTGGTATACATAAGGAGTAGTACTGGTAGAGATACGGAGTGGTAGCGAGAAGAAGTGGTAGACAGAAGAAGTGGTAGACAGAAGAAGTGGTAGACAGAAGTCGTAGACAGAAGGAGTGGTAGACAGAAGAAGTGGTATACAGAAGTCATGACATAAGGATTGGTAGACAGACGAAGTGGTAGACAGAAGAAGTGGTAGTCAGAAGAAGTGGTAGACAGAAGGAGTGGTAGACAGATGAAGTGATAGGCAGAAGTGGTAGACAGAAGGAGTGGCAGACAGAAGAAGTGTAGGCAGAAGAAGTGGTAGGCACAACAGGTAAAGAGAACAAGTGGTAGAGAGAATAAGAGGTAGATAGAAGAAGGTATAGACAGAAGAAGAGGTTAACAAAAATAAGTGTGGACAGAAGAAGAGGTAGGTAGAAGAAGTGGTAGACCGAAGCACGACTAGATAGCGGAAAGGGTAGACAAAACAACAGTGAATAGCGACAACATGAACAAAAAGGGAGAGGATTGGAGTTCACTGACTCTCAGATAGCTATGGAACAATAGAGAAGATGGAGAGAGCTGTTTTATTAAATTTTTTAATTAAGAATTCCGCAGTGCTGCCCCGACGATTCTAACGGATTATCGACAAGTGAAGTGAAGAAACTTCCCTGGTGCCAGTGTGCGATGGAGGAGGATCGATTCATCATCGAAGTGAACCCAATAGCCGAATGCTGATAGCCATCAATTGCTTCAACCTATACTTTCTCGCCGGAGGTTGACAACGGAATTATCGATGACGGACTAGCATGGTTAAAAAAAGGCACTGCCTAGTGTGGTGCAGCGTCCCCTCTCCCAACACTCGGTTTCGCGTTGAGCAAAGTCGCATGGATATGACCTCCACCCTATATCGTTTAATTATAGAGTAAGTTGGCGTTTTGTTGTTGTTGTAAATGCATTTTATTTGTATGATGTAATTTATCAGTGCAATAGCACTGGTCTTCTGGATTACCTGTAAAGGGGCTGTCACATTACGACACATCACACAAACGTACGCTGACGTATGTGATTTTTGGCCGCTACGTCAGGATATGTCGAAATGAGTTACATGTGTATGTCGATGTATGTCGATGTACGTCGATGTACGTCGATCTACATCGATGTATGTCGATGTACGTCGATCTACATCATAGTACGTTGATGCTCGTCGAAAGTTTTATGCATGCACAAAAATGTCTACGTTCGACAACGTATGGGTGCTATGTCAGCCGTACATTATGTATACGTTAGGCATACATTAGACGACGTTGTTCACTATGTTACACTATGTTGACCTACGTTAAAGGCAGTGGAAATGTACAGTCCACGTACTGACAATGTATTGATAACATATGTCAAACGTACATTGGGCATTTCTCCACCGTGTCTTGATGTATGTAATGTATGAGGCATAGTTCTGCCGATCGAATAACATATATAACATTCACCGACGTTCTGCGAACATACCATGAACGTAATTTTAGCATTTTTCGCTGGGAGGCACGTTAGTCATATGTTGGCCATATGTTAGCCAGATGCTATGTATATGGGATGTATATGTCCAACTTTTCCCCCCGCGCTGAAAAGTTTGATGCATCTCAACATAAAAAAATGATTTTACGCGCTGGCCACGCGCTTGCGAGATACGTCATAATGTGACAGGCCTTAAAGAACGATATATGTATATATATATAACCTTATATACAGGCTGTAAATCATGACGGTGGGCCATGCCTAACGAAGTTGGCAGCTATTACATTCTGTGATGTGCTCCTCGCGCAGGCTGTTCCACATAAAACCCGCACTCCCTCCGGATTAGTTCGCCTCTAACACTCAGAGGGGGAGCCACGGGCATGGGGTTAAATAATGCATCTATAGCTACTCCCGCAAATATAAATATAGATATATGCATATAAACATATATATATACACATATATATATACATGTGAAATATAGAATATTATGCGAGTATAAAGATACGGAAGGGAATATTACTTATTATTATGATCATTGTTATACTCCGTAAGATGCCACACTGTACCCGTGGCGCCATCTTTGCTACCTGACCTCCATCGGATGTTGACCAGTGTCAGTTGCACCAATGGATTTCTTTTGACATACATATGCATATATATACATATATATGAACAGATATAACCTTAGATATCTGATATGACCTTATATGTCGCCAGGACGTTAAACCTCAACAAGCAACCAACTACATATCTATATATATACATGCGTATATCCTTGATGTACCGGTGTCGGGGCGGCGCAGAGGCCTTTCTGATGTTAATGAGTTTAACCATTGCTCGTCCGGGTTCGAGTCTGTCAGGTGGCACCTCAGCGCCACCATTTTCTCGTTCCCCGTCCGGTTCACCAGAGACAATTTCTACGTTTGGCGTCGCCGGGTCAACAACTCCTTCTGATTAAAACAAAATTGAATGAACGGTAGAGCGTGTTGCTCAGCCAGGTACAGTTCTGTGGAGATTAACGGCTATGTTAATTAGCAATTAGCAATTGTCAATAAAAGATAACTGTATCCGCCTATTAGTGTCTGTGTTGTCTGCGCTTACTACACACATATATGCATACATATATACATATGTACATATATATATATATATGTGATGTATAACGAATTATGCGAGTATGATGCGCGAGAAGGAAGAACAGAGGCGGAGGTGGGAAAACTGAGGCGTTTATTGTGACGCCTCGGGCAACAGACAGAGAAACAGTGAACATAACAATAAATGAGAAAGTAAGGTACAAACAGGGTAACTGAGGAGGTAAACAGGCTGAGGAGGCACATAGCAATACAGGGGGCTCATGAGGAGCAGGGGGCTCGCGAGGAGCAAAGAGTCAGGGGCTCATGAGGAGCAGAGGATAAATAGTGAGGGGCTCATAAGGAGCAGTGTCAGAGTTGGTAGAGGGGGGGCCGAGGAGCCCTCCGCCGCAGAGGGGGGAGGGTAGAGGAGGGAGAGTTGGGTGGGTGGGTGGAGAAGAAAAGGGCAGAGAGCTGGAAGGCGGCTGGAGGCTGAGTGCCTGAGGGAGGCCGGCGGGCGGCCTTATAAGGGGGGAAGTGAGCAGAGGCAGGAGGGGGGTGAGTCGCTCAGGGGGGAGGTGAGCAGTGGCAGGGGTGAGTCGCTCAGGGGTGGGGGGAGGTGAGCAGTGGCAGGAGGGGGGGGGTGAGTCGCTCAGGGCCGGGTGAGTCGCTCTCCCTCCCCTCGCATCAAACGAAATGCTTCGCATTACGACCGATGCGCGAGAAGGAAGAACAGAGGCGGAGGTGGGAAAACTGAGGCGTTTATTGTGACGCCTCGGGCAACAGACAGAGAAACAGTGAACATAACAATAAATGAGAAAGTAAGGTACAAACAGGGTAACTGAGGAGGTAAACAGGCTGAGGAGGCACATAGCAATACAGGGGGCTCATGAGGAGCAGGGGGCTCGCGAGGAGCAAAGAGTCAGGGGCTCATGAGGAGCAGAGGATAAATAGTGAGGGGGCTCATAAGGGGGGGGGGGGGGGGGGTGGTGGGGGTGGGGGGGGGTGGGGGGGGGGGGGGGGGGGGGGGGGTGGGGGTGGGGGGGGGGGGGGGGGGGGGGGGGGGGGGGGGGGGGGGGGGGGGGGTGGGGGGGGGGGGGGGGGGGGGGGGGGGGGGGGGGGGGGGTGGGGGGGGGGGGGGGGGGGGGGGGGGGGGGGGGGGGGGGGTTGTGGGGGTTGGGTGGGGGTGGGGGGGGGCCGAGGAGCCCTCCGCCAAAGAGTAAGGAGATGGCTCGAGGCACGCCCGATGCGGGGGCGCGTGGCGCCCGAGGCGGGGGCCGGAGAGGTGTGAGGTGCGGGTTCCTTGTGTGGGCGGGAGTGTCCGGGGCCTAGGTCGACAAGGGGGTCAGGCTCCCTCTCGGGGCGGGGAGTGTCCGGGGCCTGCGTCGACAGGGAGCGGGCGGCCAAAAAGGGGGAGGCCCGCTCCTTGGCGGGATCCGGTGAGGAGGTCCGACGAGGGTCGAGCAGGGGGGCAGCGAAGTCCTCGGGGCTGGATGGGGTGGTGGTCGGGGTCTGGGCGGCGGTGTTGTTGAAGGCGGTGTCGTGAGGATCGGCTGCAGAGGGTTCCTCCTGAGGCTGGGCTGGGATGCGGTCCGAGGTGTGATGCCCGAGGTGATGATCCTCGGCTGGGACTTGGCGGCGCTGCGATCGATGGTCGCTGGGAGGTTGTCGGCGGGGCTTGCGGGGCTGTCGGCAGTGGTGAGGGTGAGGCGCCGGAGGGGTCCCCCCGGGCCGGCCGGGGGGAGGCCGGCGGATCAAAAATCCGCCGAGGTGGCGGGGGGGTCTGGCGCTCACGGGTTTGTTTCGTGATGCAGTCGGCCTCGCTGTGCATGGTTAGGAGGCGCCTCACATTGGCGCAGTATGCGCAGACGTGACGGCGCCTGTCCCCCGCCTCACCGTGGGCCTCCCCGAGGCGGGCCCGATCGCACGAGGCGGGGGCGCGGTTCCAGGCCGGGCAGGGGGCCCCGTGGGTCTCCCTGTCGTAGGTGGCGCGGGCGTCAGCTTGGGGTCGGGCGAGGCGGGCGCCTCGGTGGAGAGGGTCGGGTAGGCGGGCAGTGGCTTGGTCCTCGGGCATGGCCAGGCAGTCTAGTCTCATGAGGTTGAGCGCTACCGGGTCATGCCAGCCTTGGGGGAGGGTTCCGTCCGCGATGGCGGAAAACAGGGTCTCTGAATACCGGCGGACGGTTGCCCAGGGGTAGACGAGGTTATCCCGGCAGACTGCTAGGATGTGGTGGTGGAGTCCCTGGGCGGAGTGGGCGGGGAAGTCGGGGTGGTCGATGAGGGTGAGGAGGGCGAGGGTATATTCGTCCTTTGTCGCCTCTCCCCTCTTCACCGGCTTTCTCTCGGCCCCTCGTTTCACCAGGTCCGAGGGGAAGATGTAGTTGGCCGGGATCCCTTGGCGCCTCACGGAGTGGCGCGCCTCGGCGGATGCCAGTATCTCCCGGACGGCGTCGGCCGCGGAGGCGGGGCTGTGGCGGATGGCCTCCTCGCGGTAGGCCGGCGAGGTGGCGGGTGGTGGTTGACTGGAGAGGTGACGGTACCTCTCGTACTCCGGGTGCGGGGATCCGGGGAGGGTCGCCTGAGGCGGCGGCGGGGGCCGGGCTGTGGTGGCGGTAGGTGCCCGAGGCGTCGGGGCGGCCTGGCGCCTCGGGGGAGATGAGGGGATCCCCGGGCGGGCCCCCCCGGTCTCCAGGGAGTCGATCCGGGCGTGGAGGTCGGCCGTCGCCTGGCGCGCCTCGGCGGCGGAGTGCTGTTGGTCGAGCTGCATACGCTGGAGGGCGTCCAGCAGTGTCGACATCTCGGGGCCCGAGGTGCGGCCCGAGGGCGCCGCGGGGGACGCCGGGGCGTAGGCCGGGGAGTCGGCCCGGCCGGGTGCTGGAGAGGGCCCCGGGGTGCCGGGGGCGGCCCGGGATCCCTTCCGTCCACGTCCTTTTCCTCGAGGCATCCTGAGGTTGAGCTGGGGCAGAGGTCCGAGGTGGAGTAGCCAAGTAGAAGAAAAGGGCAGAGAGCTGGAAGGCGGCTGGAGGCTGAGTGCCTGAGGGAGGCCGGCGGGCGGCCTTATAAGGGGGGAAGTGAGCAGAGGCAGGAGGGGGGTGAGTCGCTCAGGGGGGAGGTGAGCAGTGGCAGGGGTGAGTCGCTCAGGGGTGGGGGGAGGTGAGCAGTGGCAGGAGGGGGGGGGTGAGTCGCTCAGGGCCGGGTGAGTCGCTCTCCCTCCCCTCGCATCAAACGAAATGCTTCGCATTACGACCAAAGATACACAAGCGTTAATTATTACTATTATTTATTATACTACGTAAAACCAACACTGTACCGGTGGCTCCACCTACCCTCTTCGCCTCCACCGGATGTAGACCTGCCAGTCGCACCGGAGGATATATACATATATATATTATATATATATATATAATCGTCAATACACCACATGCACTACGCCACCAGAAATAACCAGTGCAACAAAATACTAACTTAACCCTATCATTTCCGATGACCTTTCCCTAAACGAACATCCAACCAATGCTTTCCCCATAGGACAGGGGGGCTGGGGATGGGGGGAGACATGCGGATTGAGAGAGGTGGGGTTGGGGGCAGTTTGGTGCGACTAGCTGTGACGAGGTGTTGGTGATGTACTGGGGGGATGAGGCCCCAGGAACAGCCCGCTAAATCTTAGTTAAGCCCCGCCCGAGAAAACAGAGCCATTGACAATATAAGTAGGTAGGCCGGTGTCTGTTTGTTGCAGGTCCTTACCGGTGTGGTGGTTTCAGCGTGTTCCCGTGCTCAGACGTGTCCCGTTGCTTCTGCGCATGCGCGGATTTCGCATCAACTCGGATCACCCGAGACACTTATTGGCGCATGCGCACATCCTACAATCTCGGGTCGAATAATCGAATACGCTTCTCCGCGCTCGGGTGGAGAATTTTTTTTTTTTTTTTAATAGCCGATAAAAAATACAGCAAAATAGGATTTAAAGTATTTTATGATGGCCTAGTTTACCTATATTTCCATTTAATTAATCTAAGTTATTCTTTTTTGGCACACGGCACGTGTATTTGTCGACTCCACTCGCCGTGTTCTATTTGAAATTCTGATGACTGGGATGACCCGAGTCGCCCGGGTAGTGTTAATCGATTACGGCCATGTTTATTAGATTCTGACGCATGCGCAGAAGCGAGGGACACGTCTGAGCACGGGAACACGCTGAAACCACCACACCGAAATAGCACACCCAGGTATCCACACCCCACACCTCCTCCTCCATCCCTCCCCACACTCCCCATCCTCCTCCCCTCCCTCCCTCACACCCCCCTCCTCCTCCTCCTGCCCATCCCCTCCTTCCGTTCCTCATTTCGTTCGTCCTCGCCCATCCCCCCGCTCCTCCCCGCCTCCCCACTTCCCCCACCCCTTCCCCTTGCCCCTCCTCCTATTCTTCCTCACCCGCTTCTCTCGTTCAGGTCCCCCTTCCCTTCCTCTTTCCCCGTCATCCCCTCCTTCACTCCACGTCCCCTCCTCCCCTTCATTACTCCCCCTCCCCTCCTGCCGTTCATCATCTCGCCCTCCTCCCCGCCTCCCCACTTCCCACACCCATTCCCCTGATCCTCCTCTTCTTCTTCCTCACCCCTTTCCTCATCCATTTCTTCCTTCCCTTCCTCACCCCCTCTATCCCTTCCTTCTACCCCCTCCCTCCCCCCTCCTCCCCTCCTTCTCCTCTCCCCTCCTCCTCGTCCTTCTTTCTTTAGCGCCCCCTACACTGTGCCACCATGTCCTCCTCCCCTCCCCTCCTTCTTCTCTCCCCTCCCTCCTCGTCATTCCCTTCATTAGCGCCCCACACTTGGTGCCACCATGTCCTCCTCCCCTCCCCTCCTTCTCCTCCCCTCCATCCTCGTCCTTTTCCTTCATTACGCCCCCTACGCTGCGCCACCATGGTCCTCCTCCCCCTCCCCTCCTTCTCCTCCCCTCCTCCTCGTCCTTCCTGCATTAGCGCCCCCCTATGCTACCCACCATGTCCTCCTCCCCTCCTCCTCTCCTCCCCCTCTCCTCGTCCTTCCCTTCATTAGCGACACCCCCCCCCCCCTTACACTGCCCCACCATGTCATCCTCCCTCTTCCTCTCCGCCTTCTTCCTCATTCTCCCCATCCTTCCGCACCTCCTTCCTAGCCCTCCTACACCCTCCCTCCCACCCATCCCAGCATTCTCTCCCAACTGCAGTACATCCACACTCTCTGCTCATGTTCCTGGAACCAGATTGCCAATAGTGGATGTCGGGCGGGCGGGTGAGAGGGCGGGCGGGGTGAGTAAAAGGAGAAGAGGAAAGAGAGCGGACTGCAGTGTGGTGGGTGGGAGGTGGAGTTAGCGGTGGACATGGGCACATAGATGGCATGTTTTATTCATGTTAACTCGCGGTGGTGTTTGGTTAAAGGATGGCGAGTCCCCCCGGTAAAAGGCTCCGGTGACTGTAAGGGACGCCGTGTCGGCAGCATAGGCCATATTCACGGCGAGAAATGTTTGTTTTTTGTAAAAGCAGACAATCAATTATGTGGCAATATATAAAGTAAAACCTCTCTAACCGACCACCACAGATCGACCACTCCACTATATCGATCGCTTTATTTGGGTACCAAACAATCGCCCATACAGACATATTGTAATCAAATGAAAAACTCCCTAAACCGACCACCTCCATAAATGGACCATTTAAAGTCGGGCCCATGTCGGTCGATTTAGAGAGGTTTTACTGTATATCTATATATATATAATATGATATACACTCTATTGACTCACACTCACTCTCCACCACCTTACTTAACTCATCTCACTCCTCTCCTCTTTATTCCTCTTCCTATATTCCTCACTCCTCTCCTCTTTCCTCTTTTTAATATATTTCTCACTCATTCTCATCTTCTTCCTATATTCCTCACTCCTTCTCCTCTTTCCTCCTCTTCCTCTTCCTACATTCCTTATTCCTTCTCCGCTTTCCTCCTCTTCCTATTGTACTCATTCCTTCTCCTCTTTCCTCTTCTTGCTATATTCCTCACTCCTTCTCTTTCCTCCTCTTCCTTTTCCCATATTCCTCACTCATTCTCTTCTTTCTTCCTCTTCCCATATTCCTCACTCATTCTCTTCTTTCCCCCTTTTCCCGTATTCCTCACTTCCTCTCCTCTTTCCTCTTCTCCCTATTTTCCTCACTCATTCTCTTCTCGCCTCCTCTTCGTATATTCCTCACTTCATCTCCTCTTTCTTCTTCTTCTTCTTCTTCTTCTTCGTCTTCTTCCTATTTTCCTCCTTCCTTCTCATCCTTCTTCTTCTTCCTGTATTCCTCACCTCTTTTCCTCTTTCCCTCTCCTCTTCTTCTTCTTCTTCTTCTTCTTCCTCCTCCTCCAATATTCTCCTATAGGGTCAAATCGTTCCAAGTTTCGCCCATTCAACAATAACATTTTAAATGCTGATCATTATAATCTATTTCATGCTGATCATTATAATATATTTGATGAAATCACTTTTATTTTAACGCGTTAACTTCAGAAATATTTCACGTGAAGACATGCGCAGTGAATTCCGTCGTGCACGTAGAAATGTTGAACATTATAACAGTGTAAAGGACTATTAAATTGACTCAATATTTCTTCCGTGAATCAATAAATGTTCACTAAGTGCATCAATAATTAATCACGCAAGCAAGCTCTTAGATACAAGATTCACCCCATACTGCTGCAGTAGGGGTACAAACCAACCCTATATAAAAGCTGTTGAAAATGCGGGTCAAAGAATTGAGAGCCTAATTTCACAATCTAAGAAGCAACAATTATTCTTTACATATGTCTTATTGATAGCCCGCTACCTTTGAGTTGAAAAATATAATATAATATCTAGTTTAATAAGATTTAAAAGTGAAATCGACAGCGTTCTGCGGCCGCCATCTTGTCTTTTTGCATTCTCTCCCATTTCAGTATAGAAGTATCCATTTGATACTGGAGGCAGGCATTCTACTCTCTGTTCCATACTAAAGCTATTTTCGCCCATATTTAGACTACGTTGTCATTCACCCGTGTACTGAAAGTACCGGGTGAATCCTTTATCTAGCAAGGTCTGTGCTAGAAAATCCAGCTACGTGCGTTGGTTTAGAAAATGTGTTGCTTTCAACGGACTATGCGGCTTTAACTACAAATGCAAATGCACACACACACACACACAACTAAATAAAGATTACCCAAAGCTCTGACATCCACATTCTGAATTAGAGACCGGTTGCTAGGGCTTGGCTTGGGTTGGTGGTCGCAATGCGGGAAACAGGTCTGTAACCAGGTTACGGCGTGGAGGAAGGGGGCGGACTTCCTCCAGGGTGTAGTCACCTGGAGACGACCTGTTCTCACGCCTCCAGCGTGTAGTTGCGCCTCACAACAACCACTCCAGCGCCCCCTACAACACCGGTACATCACCCCTACATCAACCCCCCATACGCTACCACTCCTAATTGGGGTAGCCCCTAATGAAGACGGATTAGAGTTAGCAAGGAAGTGACTCCCTTTAAGAAATGTTTCACCGTCTATTGGAATAAAGCTTCGCTCTACATTGCATAATAAGCCAATTAGTGGTCGATGAATGGCGCTGTTATTGAGTGGGATTTATTGAACTGGCTGGCGACTTGGGGAGACTGATGCCAGCCCAGTAATAGACCTAATCATATTAATATTGCCTCAGTTAAAGGCGCATAGCGAGGGAGGTTCGGTGCGCGGAGAAGGGGGGCAACTTGCTAATTTAAAAGTGATTTTGTAGTTATCTTACAAAATTCATACTAACTTTGTCGCTACCTGCTAGTCTGGCGTTATTTCAAATATCTCCAAAGTCAGACATAATAAAGTAAAATACAAATTACTTCAAATGTATAGGTGTATAGTAGGTTGTTCGGGTTTTGCATCCTTGCAACATCTAATGTCATATCAGGATTGGTACCGATTTTTGACAGTTCGCGCTTATGGTAACTTTATAGTGCTGCCCCACTGGGAAATCAGGCTATTGGCAACATGACCTGATATCCCACTCAGTCACATTATCCTGACACTGAGCTAACCAGTGCTTGCCCTATCCTAGTAATGCCGAGAACCAGGCTATGAAGCGACAAGTATCAATTTTATAAGTCATTGGTTTGATTGGACTGGGAACCGAACTCCCGATCTCCCGCATGCGAGGCAGCTGCGCCCGGTGTATGTTATTGTTAACCATCATTAAGCACTCGCTCTCAGCAGTTTTGACTTAACCATAGGAAGGTTATACTAATTTTAGAAAGTATGATTTTAAAGATTTTTAAATGTGGATATAGCTTGAAGACAGTGTAATCACATAATAAATATTTTCATTCTGATCATTTTGGTACAAATATCAAGGCAATATCTTACAAAGAACCAGATATATATATATATATATATATATATATTTGTTTAAAGATTTTTTAAAGATTTTTATCAAGGATGGTTAGTGAAAATCACATAATTTGTCATGTTTGATGTCCAATTGCTAACAAAAAAGAAGAAGGTATTTGTAGGGTTTGAAAGAAATGGAGATTAGAAGGTGTACTAGAAATAATACGCTACAAAATGATGATGTGATTAAACCGTAATTTGCCTTCACCAGGCAGCCTCAAATGCCAGGATTTAAGCATTTTCAGAATCATGAAAAATGTGTACAAAATTAAGGGCAAGCATTAAATATTTAAAAAAAAGTATAACTCATGGACTAATGGACTGATTTACTTTCATGATATATATGTGTAATCAGAATGATACGATCTTTCTAAATTTATCATTTCCAAATTAACTTCCTGAAAAGAAACAAATTAGTTTGAGTACCTACTAAAGCTAAGATTCCTTATATGCGGTATGTGGCATGCGGCATGCGGCATGCAGCATGTGGCATGCGAATGTTGTATATGCAGCATAGATATACGGTGTCCCACTGAGCCGACCAGTCATTGCCATATCCTAATAATGCCGAGCACCTGGCTAGGAAGCAACAAGTATCGATTTGTAAGTCATTGGTTTGACTCTACCAGGGTTCGAACCCACGATCCCATGGTCTACCAACACGGGAGACGGACGCTCTAACTCATTCAGCCATCCCGTGACTTGGTCTCCCAGTAGGACAGCACTATAAAGTCACCATGAGTGTGGACTGTCATAAGTCCGTACCTATCCTGATATGACCTTAGATGTTGCCAGGACATAAAACAAACAAGAACAACAACAACGCTTATATGTAATAAAGCGAGATTTAAAGGCGATGCCAACCTGCCACCAAAGTCATACGTCATGCTCCCCTTACTACCGGAAGTTCCCTTGCCCCAGTAGTCATGGTGACAGCCAATCCATGCGCTCTTGCGCGACATTATCTGAAGATAACTCGAGATGAATCCGCCGGCGTCCACGTGTAAAAGCCGATGTCTGGAACATAACAGATTCACCACCTCCACAGTAAGGAGGCGTCCCACGGGAGTGTTTCATCATCGCCATGACAACGCCAGAGAGCGGGGTTCGTCCGGCTGGCTGCAAAAGGCCAACTACGCCGATGCGAATGGCCTTTTAAAGGTTGGATGGAGTAAAGTAATCGTTTTCAGATATCGGGTGAGAAGCACCGGTCTGCTTGCTGCAAATGCCCCCCCCCCCCCCCGATGCCCTCCACAACTGATGACCCTGTGTGTGTGTGTGTGTGGAGATGGGGGAGGGGAGCGGGGTATGCCGGGAAGGAGTGGGTGGGTGGGAGGGGGGGGGGGCAGGTATGATGATGAAGTAGCCTATGGGTATATAAGAGCAAACCACATCTAAATGGAGACAATTCCCCTTCTTGTTCTTTTAAATACCCCCGCCCCCCCCCCCCCCCCTCTCCCTTTCTCTCCCACCAGACGGGATGGCCGAATGAGTTGAGCGCCCGTCTCCTGTTTTGGGAGATCGAGGGATCCGAACCTATGGGTTCGTGGGTTCGAACCCTAATCGAGTCAAAACAATGACTTTAAAATTGATACTTGTTGCTTCCTAGCCAGGTGCTTGGCATAATTATGATAGGGCAAGGACTGGTTAGCTCAGTGTCAAGATAATGTGATTGAGTGAGATATCAGGTCATGGTACCGGTGGCCTGATTCCCCAGTGGGTTAGCACTATAAAGTCGCCACGAGTGTGCACTGTCACAAGTCGATACCCGTCATGCTATGACCTTAAATGTTGCTAGGATGTAAAACAACAACCAACCAACCCTTTCTCTCCCTCATTCTCTCAACTGCCTTTCCTTTCTCTAGTCCACCTTTCCTTTTCTCTCCCTTGCCTCCTCTCTCTCTTTCTATGTCTGGTCCTCTCTTGTGCCCCCAATAGCCGATATCTACTTTTTGTGCTGGGGGGTCGTTAAATAAAGGTCCCCTCGTGTTATGTTTTCTTACTTGGTCGGTTGTTTGTCGCAGCTTTACGTCCTGGCAACATCTAACATTTTTTCTTTTTTTCTTGAAGATTTATACTGCCTATAATGGATAAGTCTGAATAGACTTGTTTTCACCATTAGACAGAAAGCCTGTCGATAGAAAGCCTGAGTCTACACTTTTACCAACCCAAGGGATTTTTAACCTCCCACACCACATAGACATGGTATGAGAGCAACTGGCCTCTGATGATGCTGATAAGTTATACACAGCGGTGGAAATCCAAATTGGCAGAGGTGGGGGCATGGGAAATCGAACCAGCAACCTTCAGATTAGGAGTCCGACCTAGAAAAAAGTCAGACACTCTAACCACTCCTCCACAGGACAGGTACCGACTTGTGACAGTGCACACTCATGGTGACTTTATAGTGCTGCACCACTGGGAGACCAGGCCGCCAGCACCATGACCTGATGTCCCACTAAGTCAGGCACACACTGTTGGTGTTGGCCCGGTATATAACGGTATAAGTGAATGGTTTGCTCAGTGTGGACTGCTGTAGAGTCTGGCTGGGGAATGATGGATGGGTGTGTGGGTGTGCGGGTGTGTGTGTGTGTGGGTGTGTGGGTGTGTGTGTGTGTGGGTGTGTGGGTGTGTTTGTGTGGGGGTGTGGGGGTGGGTGTGTGTGTGTGTGGGTGTGTGTGTGGGTGTGTGGGTGTGAGAGTACAGGAGAGACGGGATTGTGCTTGGAGGCTATAAGGAACTATACATATGAACATAGTTAGATTGATATACACATATATAAATACAAAGATATAGACAATATACACATACATACCCATATAAATATAAACATATATACACATATATAACCTATATATACACCTATATACACATACATATATACACACATATGTGCACATATATACACATATATACGGATAGTGATAATCCCATTATGTTATAAGCTCTGGAGTCACTGCCCCCTCTACCCCCTCCCCCCAGTCATGGGGTGGGGGGAGGAGAGGCGGCTGCTCCTCGCCGGCCCCCTGCGCTGGGCGCTACACGTTACTCGCTCGGAAGTTTATGTACACACATATACACGTATATACACATATATACACATAGACACATATAGACACATATGTACACATATATACACATATATACACATATATACACATATATACACATATATACACATATATACACATATGTACATTTATATACACATATATACACATATACACACATATATACACATATATATACATATACACATACATACACTTATATACACATACATACACATATAGACACATGTATACACATACATACACATATAGACACATATATACACATACACACATATAGACACATATATACACATACATACACATATATACACATATGTACACATATAGGCACATATACACACATACATACAAGTACACATATATACACATATATACACATACACACATATAGACACATATATACACATACATACACTTATATACACATAGGTACACATATATACACATACATACACATATATACACATATATACACATATATATTTACACAGTTGACCCTGCCTGATTCCATGAGCGCACTTGAACAAACAGCGGTGTCATATCACAGCACTCTAAGCCAAGTGCGTCACAGCAATATACATCCACCACACTAACCAGAATATAAAAACACGAGTGCTCTGCCGCTGTGAGCACCCTATGTGATTACAAAACTCTCCCCCTTCATTTCACCTGTGATGCAATCAGCCTAATAAATTTAACCATGTCTGGAAAGAGGAAGGAAAACTAGTCACAAGGATGAACAGTGAATAAGTTGTGCTTTATTGGCAGCAACTCCTGTCATCCCCCTTACATGTGACCTAACACCTGTACTCCTCATATACTGCCCACACTATGTCTCATTGTCACTTTAGCCTGTATATTGAAACAGTGCCCACAACCCATGGGACAGGAGTCCTATGGCTGTGGATGCACTCAATTTGAATATCTGAATTTGGATAGCATCAGACAGAGTGTCTGGGGTCCTGCTCTAGAGTAGGCGTGTCTCACTCAAGAGCCAGGATGAGAGTGATTTTCCTTCAGTGTGTCTGAAGCAAACTCATGAATAATTAATTAGCTGAGACTAGTGTGTGGTCAGGATAGGCCAAGGGAGTCAGGTGACCGGACATTCCCCAGCCAGCCAATGAGACACTCCCCATATACTGGGTGGGTGACCACCCCATTAGGGGCTGTCACTCAAACCAGCTGCAGGTGGTGCACTCTATACATATGAAAATTAGGCAGGTGGGTCAGTCGGTGGTCCTGGGTGGACAGGATGTTGCAAACAGTTACAGATATGTATATAGATATAGATAGTAAAATCATTCTTTTCCTCCTTTGTATTCTTTATGAACACATAGAGAACATTTCAACCATCATGTAGTGTTTCTTGCAAAGGAACTCTTTTCATTAACTCCAAACATCATATATAACAGATAGTTTACATCATTCAGCATCATGTACATTTCCATCAACTCCACTCATAATATATAACATATAGTTTACCTCACTCAGCATCATGTACAATGGGAGTGGGATTCTATTGATTTTAGTTACTTTTAGTTTACATAAATTAAGTCCCACTCCGACATCCAAGAATAATAATGCTCTCTGCCAATATATAATTCTTAACCGAAAATCCGTATATTTTTACAAGAAGATGCACCTGTGCCGACGAAATAAGAATTCACAAATGTACTTAAAACATCGGCTATTTTTACCCCAGAATAACTGATCCCCGTGCTCAGGTTCGTTGGCCTCGCGCTGCATTAATTCTAATCCCACCACTCACTGTTCATCTTAAAAAATACAATAGAAATGTTCCATTCCAGGTTCAAATGACTTGGCGCTATGGTTTTCATTTGGCACAGTCTCTGAATTAATAACTCTTTTGATTGATTCGCCAACTCCCTTATGAAGAAGCGATTTCCTGGGTGATGAAAAAAAAGAAGTTTTTCTGTTTATGTGTTAGCCTGAGTGAGCCGTGTTCTGAACCTTAATCATGTTTGTTAATACAATGTTGCTCGTTTCACGTGGGGATGTTGCTTAAAAGCTGCATTTGTGCATCACCACCCCCACACCGAATTCGGATTTAATTTCAATTGGCCATGGATAAACAAATTTCAACCCTTTTAAGGGAGTTACTCCATAACCAAATACGAAAGTCCTCTGCATTATTCTTTTTTATTGTAGTTCGTTCATTGAATATCTTTTGTCAATTACACAGCACTGGTTTTTCAGCCATAGAGTAACATTGCTTGATCCATAAATGAAAATATCAGTTGTAATAACGTGTTTTTTTTTGTACATCCTAGCAACATCTAAGGTCATATCAGGACTGGTACCGACTTGTGACACTGCGCACTCATGGCGCCTTTATAGTGCTGCCCCACTGGAAGACCAGGCCACCAGCACAAAATGACAGACATGATATCCCACTCAGTCACATTATCCTGACACTGAGCCAAACAGTCCTTGCCCTATCCTAATAATGCCGAGCGCTAGGCTAGGAAGCGACAAGTGTAAATTTTTAAATCATTGCTTTGACTCGACCAGGATTCGAACCCACGACCCCACGCCTACCAACACGGGAGACGGACGCTCTAACTCATTCGGTCATCCCGTCTCGTCAGTTGTAATAGTGAACTGCATACAATTGCTTTTCTATAATGGAAGTAGTATACATCTGCTGATTATGCGTTACTTGGCATTTCATGGTTTCCGAAATCATTCTGTTTGTAATCTTATTTTGCCTGACCCTTTATTATATATTTGAGGTATAAGAATTATACGAATATAAATTTGCGGAGGAATAGTTAAGCGTTCCCGATTACACTGATATTTATTAATATTATTATGTTGTGTTACCCGATTTATTATGTATTATTATATACAGTTTTGAAAGTGACCCTAATGACCCTTGGCTTACAGTGTAGAGGAGGCGGGGAGAAGAGAATGCACGCTCAGCAGTAAATATCATGCAGGTTAAGGTGGTTAGAGAGAAACATTAAGGGGGCTGCCGTTATTTATATCCACATAATCAATTATATAGTACATATATATATATATATATATATATATATACATATACAAAAATTGAGACAAAAATGGGAATCAAACCTTTGAAAAGTTCATCTCTTTTACATTCCTATTTTTATTTGGTTATTCCCCCATTATCACTTCATCACAAGAAAAGTGGAATTCGTGAAAATTAAAATTATCTTCAGGTAGAAATCTTTTATTTTAATTAAATGTTCCGATTGGCGTTTATGGGGGTTTGCACCTGAAATCTATACATATATATATATATAGAAAGTATAATCTATTATACGTATATAAAAGGGGCGGAGCTCTTGTCATGATTATCGATATTATTATTATGATTATTCGCTATTGATTATTGTCCAATCGCTGACTTGCCCGTATTTGCCCCGGTCCTTGCCGACGCCAGCGCCCCCACCGGGCGTTTCCGGCCATTGCGCGTCCCGGGCAGTCAGTCTTTGTCCTCCTTTCAAAATTCCTACCCATCACCTCCTTGTCTCTCTCCTTTTCCGTAGCCCAACTTTATATATATATATATATATATATATATATATATATGTATATTAAATTACATGAGGTGAGCCTTTCACAAACCTTTCACCGTTCTCAATAGTTGCTCCTTAAATATGATCGGCTGCGAAAGGAAATGTGATATCTTGATATTTGTGGGACAATAACTTCCGATGGAAATCACTTTGGCTTGACATTTATTAGCCTACCATGAAGATTGAATGCATACATATGGGCTATTCAGAGTTCTCCACCTTCCTCTTCATACCGGACACGTCCTGCATAAACACATTTTAGGATAACTTGACATGTTAGGATAACTTGCTAACGCAGCCTTACCTTATTTGGTTGCTAAGGTCATATCAAGACGGGTATCTATTTGTTGCAGTGCACATTCATGTCGACTTTTATAGTGATGTCCCACTGCGAGACCAGGCCACCAGCACCATTATTGACATCCCTCTCAGTCACATTATCCTGACACTGAACCAACCAGTCCTTGCCCTATCCTAATAATGCTGAGCGTCTGGCTAGTAAGCAACACGTATCAATTTTTAAGTCATTGGTTTGACTCGACCAGGGTTCGAACCCATAGGTTCGAACCCCACGATCTACCAAAACGGGAGACGGACGCTCAACTCATTCGGCCATCCCGTCTGGTACCCCTTACCTTACTACATAGAACGGGTGTCCATTCGATAGAGGTTCAATCGACTCAGGGCACTGAGTTTTCCTACTGCACACCACAGGGACTTCTTGTCGGCGCCATGCCACGATATCCCACTCAGTCGCACTATCCTGACATAATGACCCAGTCAGTACTCACATGCTATTCCCGTTGCTGTCACCTCAAGGTCAAGGTCACGTTCCAAATAGTGAGACTGCATGTAGCAATAAAGAGCAATGAGAGCGTAATTGATTATAAATATCATGGTTAAATATCAACCAAAATGTATAGATGCAATGTAATCTAATAATGAAGTAGGAATAGTCAATAGAAACATTAAAGCTGAATAGTCCAATGAAGCATTAAATTTTCAAATCCAGAACTGATTCTGGATATTTATTTAACTTAGATACTTATGCACTTATTAAGCATCTGTTGCCACAGAGAAGGGAATATTGAGTCAATTTAATAGAACCTGTCACTACATAAGCCTATGGTGTCAGAATTGAGCATATTTGCACTTCAAATATATCAAAAGTCAGCCATTTAAAATAAAAGTTACTTCAAACTGATTATAACAATCAACCTAATATATTTATCTCAGAAAATAATAGAAACTCAAACCCATCGGACTATGCAATTTTAAGTAATCTGTAATAGCAATCAAGAAATAAGTTAACATATAAAATTCGAAGTCTGGAAGCGATTGGCGCATAATTTCCGAATTGTGGTTGATTCAGTGAGGGGAGCCGGGTACCCACCACGCCCCAAGCGGGCTGGACGAACAGCAACCGAAACCTCCCCCCACACCTAGCCATTCGGTTTCGCTCCTACATGGTTATAGCATTTCACCACACCCACTCACCCTCTTTTTTAAGGGCTACTTCGTAGGGGTCGGCTCCGACGATCGGGAAGGCCCCTCTCGACATCGACGCCGTGGACTGATTCCCTGCGTTGTACCTTCATACCCTAATAAAAATGTTCTTTCCTCCCACATCAGTCTCCGGCTTCCCTTACTTGAATCGATCAGATAAGTGTTTCCTTCGCAGCTATCAGATGTGAGGATAGATTGGTCGAACCTCTAAAAAACATTAATAATAATAATAATATCAACAACAAAATATAATTGAGGATAGAAATCTTAAAATAATATCGGGAACATTTTTTAGAGTCAGGTAAACTATTTGAGGACAACACTCTTAAAATAATATAGGGAGAAAAGCTTGGAGACAGGCAAACTAAGACTTGGATATAAATTCCTAGGATATAACTATTGAAACAAAATCCTGTCTGAAACCACAACCTTTACAACAGCGATGATACAGTCTAATAGGAATATTCACTGTCGATTGCTGAAATGTTCATACCCTGACATTTTCAACTATATAAAGCTGAACATTGCTAATAATGTTTTCGTAATACTTGTTCTACTTCTAATGTGCCTGAATGGATTACTCGCTGATTTGGGTGAAGTCAATCATCCCTGAATCGTGACGTCAGGCAGGGAACGGTTGGGTGAAATCGCATGGGGTATAAAAAATGTTTTAAATTGTTCAAAACTAGTTTCACAATTCCTTTCCAGGGAATTCATTACTATTGGGCCAACTCAGCAGTGTATCTATCTGTCACCTTCCTATATGATTAATGCTCTATTTCATAGATGCACAGTGGTGCAGCACTATAAAGTCGCCATATGTGCCCACTGTCACAAATTGGTACCCCACCTAATATGATCATAGATGTTGCTAGGACGTATACCATAAACAATCAAATAAAAAAAAATTGCAATTCGTAGGTTACATATTGCAATGCATGCATGTTTGTGTAGTAGCAGCAGGATACTATGACTGAGACGGATATCGGGTCCTGGTGCCGGGTTAGCATTGTAAAGTCGCCATGAGTGTACACTGTCATAAGTCGGCTCCAATCCCCGATATGACCTTAGATGTTGATGTGGCACGAAATCCCAACAGACAACAACAAGTTTCGCTGATTGCCTCACTGAGCAGTCCCGCTATAACAACAACAACGACAACAACAACAAAGTGGCCCAACTGTTGCGGTGTCCGAATCAGTGAGAGGACAGGCTTCTCGTGTGGTAGTTCACACGTTCAGGATGAGGATACTGTGACTGAGTGTCATGGTGCTGGTGGCATAGTCTCCAAGTGGGGCAGCACTATAAAGTCACCATGAGTGTGCACTGTCACAAGTCAGTACCCGTCCCAATATGACCTTAGTTTGGTTAGTTGTTGGAGTTTTACATCCTGGTAACATCAAAGGTCATATCAAGACGAGTACCGACTTGTGACAGTACACACTCAATGCAACTTTATAGTGTGGCTCTACTGGGAGACCAGGCCGCAAGCACCATGACCTGATATCCCACTTAGTCCCACTCAGTCACATTATCCTGACATTGAGTTAACCACTCCTTGACCTATCCTAATAATACCAAGCACCTGGCTAGGACGCGACAAGTATACATTGTTAAGTCATTGGTTTGACTCGACCAGGGTTTGCGAACCCATGGGTTCATATCCCACAAACTACAAAAAACGGGAGACGAACGCTCAACTCATGACCTTAGATGGTACCAGGACCTAAAACTAAAGCGTCCCAGTGGCAGTGGCTCCCTCTGGTGGCGCTTCAACGGCTTAACTGTAATGAGGAGACTAGACCGGGTTACTGCGGCTTCATCCCGCTTGTCGAGACGGCATACCTCCACAGTCAGGTCATCACTGCTGCCTGCCCAGCCTCATCAAGCCAGGCAGGAAGTAATCGGAAACTAGATTCCCAGGAGGCTTCTGGGAAGGTCGACGGGGAGGGGGACGCGCGTTCCCACAGGTAGTTCTTCTGACATTGTATTAACGTCTTCTATCATAGCTCAAACGAAAGCACAGGCTAATTCTGGGGACTGACTCACTGACACTCGGGTGATTAATTATTTATGTTAGATTGTTTGAATAGACATTGTGTGTGATGTGGAGTTTGGGAGTTGGGTGTGGAGGGGGAGTGTGTGTGTGTTGGGGGGTGGGGTGGATGGGAGATAAGAAGCGAAGAGCATCTAGGGGTTTAGTGAACTGTCAATAGGTGAACTCTATCACTTTTGTTAATCCTTGTAATTTCCTTTTAGGCTTATTAGACGGGTATCGTTTTCCATTTTAAATTCGTTGACTTTCTTATTAAAGGAATTGAAGAACTCAGTTCTGTCGGAGCTATTCGGAACACGCCACACGTCAGCAATATGGGTGTTTACTTTTGTTTCTTGATAGTCGAAAGGGGACCCAGTTAATTTATTCTTCTGTTTCTTTCCCTGGGTGCAGAATGGGCGAATGTTTACAAAACATTACTTGTTTGGGACCAGACGGGATGACTGAATGAGTTGAACATCCGTCTCCCGTTTTGGTAGATTGTGTGGTTCGAACCCTAGTCGAGTCAAACCAATGACTTAAAAATGTATGTGTGTCGCTTCCTAGCCATGCGTTTGGAATAATTAGGATAAGGTAAGGACTGGTTGGCTCAGTCTCAGGATAATGTGACTAAGTGGGGATATCAGGTCATGGTGCTGCTGGACTGGTCTCCCCGTGGGGCAGCACTCTAAAGTCACCATCAGTGCACACTGTCACAAGTCGGTATCTGTCCTTATATGCGAAATAGCGAAATAGTGAATGGTAGACAGGAAGTGTGAACACTTATTTGTCTCTCATTTTTGCTTGAGTGCAAGTAAATATGCAACACAAGGAGTAATTAGTAGCATGTGGTGAATAAGGGGTCACATTTCCCTGGATCATCAGCCCATGCTTTTTCTAATCTGTTCTTGAATGAATTTATTGACTCGGCATCAATAACATTTTGATGACCTTAGATGTTGCCAGGATGTAAAACTCCAACAACTAACAACACCTATTAGATTGGGAAATCATGTTGGCGATGGTTGTGTAGCCCTGTCCTGGGAAACCCTTGCGGGAGTAGGCTAAATATGGAGATTTCTGTAAGTACCTACTTCGCTCAGTGCCATTCTCACGGAGATAGTTCAATGTAAATGTGTTATTCTCTCAAACTGGGCACCACATATTTGGTCTCCATGTTACGTAGATAAAGGATTCACCCGGTACTCGCAGTCGCAGTACACAGGTGAATACCAACCCTATATCAAAATGGTTGAAAAAGCGGGTTAACGAATTGAGAGCCTAATTTCAAAATCTAAGAAGCAACAATTATTCTTTACATATGTCTTATTGATAGCCTGCTACCTTTGAGTTGAAAAATATAATATAATATCTAGTTTAATATGATTTAAAAGTGAAATCGACGGCGTTCTGTGGCCGCCATCCTGTCTTTTTGCATTCTCTCCCATTTCACCAACTCCGTGCCTATATGGGTAGCAATTTGATACTGGAGCCACAGTTTCTACTTCATGTTCCATACTAAACCTATTTTCACCCGTATTTACACTACGTTGTCCTTCACCCATGTACTACAAGTACCGGGTGAATCTTTTATCTACATGTTACGATGCTGATAATTAATTCTGTCTTTTATTGATAGCAATTCGAATAATTATAGCAGCCTCTAACTGATAGATATGTTAGCAGTTTTACATGTATTGCATATATCCCACAAAAGATATCAAAAGTATACTAGTATGGTTTTGTACTAGAGTAAATATGTGAAAATGTACATATTGATGCCATGCATTTAGCCAAACATTGTTTCAACTTGTTTTCATTTGTTTTTCTTGTAAGGCATAACCTTGTTTGCTTAAATTTGCATAGTCCGAACGTTTTGAATTTCTGTATTTTTTTCTGAGATAAATATATTAGATCGATCACTAGTATCTACTTTACATTAGTTCAAAGTTACTTTTATTTTAAATGGTAAACCTTTGAGATATTTTGAATGCAAACATGGAAAATTAGTTTTGGCAGGCTTGCCAAAACTCTGACACCATAGACTTCTGCAGTAACAGGTTCTGTTAAATTGATTCAGTATTGCCTCCTACGCAGCAACAAATGCTTAATAAGTGCATCAGTATCTAAGTTAGATATGTAAAATAAAATCTAGGTAATTGGTTTGATTTTGAAAATTTGATATTTCATCGGACTATGCAGTTTCAACTGTAATACACCAAATGTTGTTTGACTTTGTTGTGCATGTTAAAATGCTGTTCTGGATGTGTCTTTGGTGTTCACATTATATGAGTGATATCAACGTATTGCCCAATTTGCATAAGATCTAAATAAAAAACTTAAATATATATTTGTTCAACTATGGCATATGCACAACATGCAAACCTTCACAGAAACATCGATTCTGCTATTATTTGAAATGTTTTTTTTTTGCTATTGTTTGGAAGGTTTTCACTTTGGTTTCCATGTGACCCTTTAGTGCCAAGTTTCAGAGAATGACCCAAATAGAAACCATGTCGTATGAATGTCAACGTCTAGACTACCGCCGCTATGTGAGCCACGTGTGGCGTGTTGGCCGCCGCCGACCGTCATCGATCGATCCATAAAAAGTGTGCAGGTAATTCGGGACGAAGTGCACTCTGGGTATTATTATATCACACGCGTCGTGCATTATGGGTCGCTTTTTATAGATTGGGCGACGTGGGTCGTTAGCCCGAGTTGATTGGGCCCTCTCGTCTGTCGAACCTGAACGGCAAAGCTATTTACACTAGTCAATGTGTAGGAGCTGGTATTTATCAACGCCAGCTCGTGTGAATATGCCCAAGTTCTGCATTGACCTACGGCCGCTGGGGATACTTTTTGTTTGTTTGTTTGTTTAGCGAGAATTTAGGCGCATTCATGGCCTATGCTAATTATGAAATTGAGTAGGTAAATTTATATTTCTCATAGTTTAGCAATATATAACCTGTTGTCATTTAAATCAATCTTTACTTTAGCGTTGTATTCTGATAGGATACCAAATAAACAATTAATCGAAAAGATCTTTAATGTCCAACAAATTAGGGACACGTAGACATCTAGATAAAGTATTCAACCGGTACTCGCAGTACATGGGTGAAGACCAGCCCTATATAAAAACGGTCGAAAAATCGGGCTAATGAAAGGAGTCTTTATGAGAGCCTAATTTCACAATCTAAGAAGCAACATTTATTCTTTGTATATGTCTTCATGTTTACCTGCTACTTTTGAGTTGGAAAATATAATAAAACATATACTTTAATCCAATTTAAAAGTGAAATCGACGGCGTTCTCTGGCCGCCATCTTGTCTTTTTGCATTCTCTCCCATTTCACCAACTCTGTACAGATAGAAGTAGCCATTTGATACTGGAACCAGAGATTACACTTTTTGTTCCATACTAAAGCAGTTTTCGCCAGCTTTTATATAGGGTTGGTATTCACCCCTGTACTGCAAGTACGGGGTGAATCTTTTTTCTAGTAGACATCTTGCTTTGGGCTACCACAACAGTTTTGCGTATTGAATAGAAACTTGAGTTTTGAACCAGAATCACCTGACGTCGCTCCTACTGTCGAAGCTGCAGGGAATATAGGCCTAATTCCTCGAATCCCATTTAGGTAATCATTATATACCATTTAGCTAATCATTATATTTACTTTGAATATGAATACCAATTACATTTTCGTATAACTTATTGATCAGACTCTCAACCATCCCATCCCTGGTTTGAGCTAGTATTAATAATCTAAAGCTAGCATATATTTAAGGGTGCAGCAATAAACATTCTCCGTTGTTTATAAATAGGTTTTAGGAGAATAAATTGAATTAAAATATTAAAAACCAGAAGTTTGAATATTGCTACTTACTAAGCACGTCCTAAACGTTCGGCCAACCTGTCATTGACCGAAACTAGAATTCTATGCGTATCTATAAATATGCTTCAAGCTCAACGAAAATGATTAGTTTAAATTGCTTCGCATTTCTCCCAAATTTGGCGACTTCAATATACGCTAGAATCTGTAATATATTGGTATGTTAGACCTGAAGGCTAGCAGACGACAGAGGCGGCATTATGGGTCATGTGATGTGCCAGTGGTTCATACCTTGATCCCTAATAAAGAATCACTCACTGTACATAAGTCAACATGTCAAGGCGTCTTGTTTTACATGGTGTCAGATGCTCACCATGCCGGCTTCTGTGCTATCAGGACTCAAGACTCCGGGCCCGCTCATAATCACCAACAATGAGAGCAGCAACTGAAAAGTATGGATAACAGCATATACAATCTTTGCAACGGCAATGCGAGTGTCTAGCCGGACGGAATGCGTGCAATGTTGCACCTTTTTGCATGTTACAGGCCAGGAGGCACAACAAGTTTTTGCGAACATGACTTTCATCCCTGCCGATGAAGACAAGATTGACCTGCTAATAAGAGCATTACAAAACCACTGTGCAGGCAAGGCAAATCTAGTCATCACAAGATATCGGTTCAACACGCATATGCAGGTGAGCAAAAACATGTCCTCGTACATCACTGCCCTCAGGGAGAGGATAAAAGAATGCGAATATGGCCAGGTGGAGGATTCGCTGTGGCGAGACCGTCTCGTAGCCGGCGTTAGCAATACCAATTTGCGAGACAAACTCCTCCAAATGGCGAACTTAACACTACAGAGATGCATTGAGATTTGTGAACTGAGTGAGTTTAGTGCAGATCAACTACAAAGCAAGGTCTTGCACACGGAGACGAAGGAGGTAAATTTTCTGAACAAAGATGGCAGCGCACGCACTGGTGCACAGGATGCCTGCACACCTGGAGCTTGGGTGCCATCTTGGAAATCTGGAACAGCATCCAATGCCACAGCTGCTCGCAACACCTGCGGGAACTGAGGGTATGAGCACCATCATGGTTCTTGCCCAGCTCAAGGCAAGGCCTGTGTGCTCTGCAAGAAAATTGGACATTTCGGCAAGGTTTGCCATAGCAAGCCAACACGAGTATACAAAGTAGTCGTGGAAGAAGATGATCCCAACAATCAGGAGCCGGACCCACCGCCAATGCAGGTGGATGAACTAATGGCAGATCTGTGCATCGGTGAGCTCAAGGAAAGCACCGCCGGTGACGCAGAGCTTTGGTACGTGACAGTCAAAGTGCGCGGTCACAACATCAAGTTCAAGCTGGACACAGGATTGGAGGCTAATGTGCTCCCATGGCATGTATTCAACCAGATCATCTCCACCTGACTTGTACCTATGAGGTGCTCGCTAGTAACATTTTCGGGGCACCACATCACACCAGAAGGGGAGGCGGTGATACGGATCAGGGACACAGACGTGATTGTGCAGGACTGCCACCCCATATTGGGGAAACAAGCATGTGTGATGCTGAACCTGTTAGCCAGGGTGGACAAACTAAACATTTGAGAATCAACAGACACATGTCCGTGCATGGGAGACAGCGTGGAGGAGGCAGACGCCCTGACACATTGTCCCTGGCACACACGACCAACACTGATGACAGCCTATTAGACGATACATTAAGTTTAGCCGCGATCGAGACGCGTTGCTCTAGTATGCTAGGCAAAATCAAAGAAGCACATATGGGAGACGAGAGTTTGAAGGTGTTAAAAGATAAGGGATGGGTGGACAGGCACACATACACCGACACCGCAACACTTGCGTTAATACATTCCCATCAAAGATGAGTTAACGATTGAAAATGTCCTCATTATGAGGGGCAGTCGCATTTTGGTACCCGAGAAATGTAGGGACACAGTTTTGGAAGCTTTGCATGAGACGCATCTCGGTGTGACAAAGACTAAGCAGTTGGCTAGGGACTGTGTCTTTTGGCCTAACCTAAATAAGCAACTAGAAGAAAAAGTAAACAGGTGTGACACATGCCAGAATCACTGGAACAGCTTACAAAACGAACCATTGATTAATCATGAGATAGCATGCACACCTTATGGCAAAATAGTGACTGACCTGTTTAAGTTAGGTCATGACCATTATTTGATAACTGTGGATTATTATACTAAGTACCCATAGCTAATAACATTACAGGACACTTCATCTGTTTGCATGATCAAGGCACTCAAAAGCCGTGTTTACATGGGAAATTGTGAAGCGATTTAGGCAAATTGATTTATATGAAGCGATGTAGTGATGCGTTTACACGAGCGAGTTTGAAAGTGTGTCGGTGACCGGGAACCAGCAGCATTAGTGTTGCGCCTGTAGCTGGCGAGCACTGCTATTTGTTTAATTTACACTTGTCGATTTGACGCCGATGTAGCTGCTATGTTAATATCGCTTGGAATTTATGGTTAATTTAATTAAATTTCATTATTTGAGTATGTAATTCTGTTAAATATGATCGCATTCAATAGATTTCGGCCTAATCGGTCCCTAACACTGCCGGGTACCAGTGTATAGTTAGACCTGAGCCTGTATCCGGCGAGCACTGCTATTTTACACTATCGCCGCCCGGGAACCAGCTGAATCGCTTCATATAAACCACCTGGCAAGGTGGATTACATAAAGTGAATCATATGAAGCGAATCAGCCCTAATCCGCCTCAGAGTCGCGTTTACACAGCGAATGTGAGGCGAACTAGGCAAAGCGATTTATACTTAACTCGTCCGTGTAAACACGGCTAAAGATATGTTTGCCGGGCATGGGATACCGAACCAGGTAGTGTCTGACAACGGGCCACAGTTAAAGAGCGATGAATATGAGGAATTTGCTCAACATTATAGTTTCGAGCCAGTTTATTCGAGCCCACAATATCCCAGAAACAATGGCCAGGTGGAGCATTTTGTCCAGACTATTAAACTGATGTTAAAAAAATGTAACGACACACAGGTAGACTTTCAGCTGCCATTACAGAATTATAGGAATACTCAACTGTTAATGAGTAGGCGGTTGAGGTCACACATACCGACAGCAGTAAAAAAACTCAAACCACAATCACAAAAGAGTAAAGCAAAGCAGACTGCACAATTTCAAAAGAAACAAAAGCAGTTCCATGACAACAAATGTGGTAAACCGCACAAGCCATTAAAAATAGGGCACTGTGTAAAACACAAAAATCACTACGGTCAATGGCAAAAAGGAACAATCACAGGAAACATGGGAAAAACAGCCTGAGAGTATCATATTAGAAACGAAGCATAGAACACATTAAATAGAAATAGAACACAGCTAATAAAAATACCCGACAATCAGAGCCAGACATGAATACACACACAAAACACACCACCCACATAACCCGAGACTGAGAGTATACCGCAAGCAATCAGAACATTGAGATATGGCTGAGCAATTAAGCCAAAGGCCCACCTAGACCTTTGACCTTAAAATGTTTACATCTGCTTATCCATGTTTAGACAAGAAAGTATAGCGAGAGGTCGATCAGCTGATCGCAAATTGAAACTGACATGGTATTCCAAGCTAGGAGTACAACTCTATATTTTACTCAAGATGTTACCACTGTATGTATACGTTATTATGTTACTGTTTAATTGATATATTATAATGTGCCAGAGGGCATGACTGATATATGTGACCACTGATCTATAAAAGGTGCTCACACTGATACAGAAACAATTGGATGCTGGTCACTTGTGATGCCGACTATGAATAATAGTTATTTAACAGGAAACGCAAAGACAATTCAAATGCAACCAATGTGTTTATTCACAAAGACATTAACCAACTATATCACCAAACATGTTATTGCAACAAGCTTTGTTCAACATTGATACTCTGTTAAATGCATATATGTTTGTACTGCATGAGTTGTATTTAAGAGGCTGCCCAGTCATTTTATCTATCCCCTTTTGAAAGGGGGATGTAATACATTGATATGTCACACCTGAAGGCTAGCAGACGACAGAGGCGGCGTCATGGGTCACATAACCCGGCGGTGATTTGTACCTTGATCCCTAATAAAGAATCACTCGCTGTACATAAGTCAACGTGTCAAGACGTCTTGTTTTACAGAATCCATCATCATTAACACAATCAATGACAACCTATTCAAAAGCGTCGTCTGCATTTGTGTTTCCTTGCCAACGTCAACGGGTGTAAATTAATCCACGAACACAAGAACTCGTAAACAAGATAAATTACCAATTTACAACACGTGATCGTGTGAATAGCTTCGCCGGCGACCTTCACCTTTCCAGAAGCGATCACGTGCGCAGTCAACAATGTTCGAGAATACCTCCCAAGGGACCGGCATGTACGGTATAGCGATAGTTTTCTCTTTTGTTGTTGTAAGTGAATAGAATGGAAATGTCCAAAGGAACGAAACATTAATTGGGGACACACATAGATAGCACAACACCAATTTGGACTTAATTCTTATATGGAACAAGGGAAGAAGAAGAAAAAATACTGTCGAAGGCGGTTCTCATGCGAAGAACACCGACGAAAATCGATTTGGAAGCAGACGATGGACGTTTCAAGATCCTCTACTATTTTACACAACGATAGAAGGAAATAAGACAGACAGGAAGACGGCACACACATACGATAAAACAAACAGTGAGTACGGCCCACACGCATCTAGCAATGTATTATACGTCCTGCATTTCAGTTGTAGGCCCTTATTCTTGTTGTCCAGCCTGTGTTTTTAAAGTTGCATAGTCCGATGGTTTTGAGTTTCTCTAATTTTCTACGATTATCATATTAGGTTGATCATTATAATCTACCTCAGTTTAGTTTGAAGTAACTTTTATTTTAAATGCCAAATATTTGAGATATTTGAAGTGCAAACGTGCTAAATTAATGTTGGCAAGCTTGCCAAAACTCAAACACCATAAGCTTTGATAAGTACATGGTGAATCTTTTATCTACATAGGCTTCTGCAGTAACAGGTTCTATTCAATTGCCACAATATTCCCTTATATGTGACGACAAATGTTTAATAAGTGCACCAGTATCTAAAGGCCCTGTCACACTATGATGTAATGACGTCAACGTAGGGAGAATGTGAAGAACGTTGAACTTCTCGGTGTAGTATGCAAATTTGGGCACAAGTTGAACGTGGATGCAGCGTAGTGGACGAGAGTGTAACGTCGGTAAAGCGTAGTGATACTGTCATTCAACGAGAGAGGACAACGTCATTACACTCACGGAATGTTATGAACGTTATTCCATCACCAGAAGAACATTACGTGATGTTACATACGTCATGAGACGTTGAACGTATGTTGAATGTACATTCTCCTGACATTCTCCTGATGTTCTTCTGACGTTCTCCTGATGTTCCCATTATGCCGCGTGGGCATTTCCACCCGGTTTAATGTGGGTCAATGTAGTGGAACGTAGTGGAACGTAGTTGAACGTAGTGAGCAGCATCTGCCTAACATCCGTTTAACATCATTGACGTTCGCTGAACGTGAACAGAACATACGGCGAACGTAAACCCTTACGTTCGAGCTACGTCGAAAGTTTTGAACATGTCCAAAACCTCGACGTAACACGACGTAATGTGATGTAGCTCAACATCAGTCTAACGTCATTCTGACGTCATCATAACATAATCCAACGTATGTCAACGTAATGACGAAAAATCACCATGTTAGGCTCACGTTCGCTTGTTACGTCATAGTGTGACAGGGGTATAAGTTAGATATGTAGAATCAAATCTAGATAATTGTTTTTGTTTTGAAAATTTGATGTTATCATCGGACCATGCAGCTTTAATGTCTAGCGCCTTGGCCGTTGGAGGGAAACCCAATCGAGGTTTTATTGACATTGTCACGTAAGCGCAACCCGGCCGTGTTCTACATCTATATCCCATCCGGGATCATGTGCAAGTCCTGCCCTGGACGCTTTTTAGTTCGGCGACTAAGAGGTAAGGGGAGGAAAATAACACCACAATTGGACGAGTCGGATTCAACCGACACTCGCCCTCCCCACCCCGGGAGCGAAGGACGGAGGGATATGCACTTATTCCAGATGACAGTTTGATGGTTTGTGTTTCTCTCTTTGTACTGATAAGACGATGGATGAGTGTGTCTTTGTGAGTGTGTAAGATGGAGGGGAGGGGTGGGTGCGGGTCATCATATTGCTTTGCCATTTTCTATCTGATGACATCTATGTTTTCGGCATCAAGGCAGGCATATTATTGCTGCGGGGAAAGGGGGCGCGGGAAGCCCTAAGGAGGCGGGGTGGGTTAGAACGCACTGGCATGTAGTGTGTTCGGGGGCGCGGGGGAGAGGAGGAGAAGTGCATTACTTTCTTTTCATCATCTCCATGTATATTTTGTTGTATCCATTTCCTCCTGCGTTTTCCTTGGCTATCATATCTTCAATTATTCACATTTCCAATTAATCATATGACTCGTATTCCCTCGTCAGTTCAGCCTTCCATCCATCTATCCTTCCATCCATCTATCCTTCCATTCTTCCATCCATCCTTCCATCCATCTATCCTTCCATCCATCTATCCTTCCATTCTTCCATCCTTCCATCCATCCATCCTTCCTTCCATCCATCCATCCTTCCATCCATCCATCCATCCATCCTTCCATCCGTCCATCCTTCCATCCGTCCATCCTTCCATCCGTCCATCCTTCCATCCTCCCATCGTTCCATCGTTCCATCGTTCCATCCTTCCCTCCATCCCTCCATCCCTCCTTCCACCCTTCCATCCTTCCATCCTTCCATCCATCCCTTCCTCCCTCCCTCCCTTCCTCCCTTCCTCCCATCCTTTCTCCCTCTCTCCCTCTCTCCCTCTCTCTCTCCCTCTCTCCCTCTCTCCCTCTCTCCCTCTCTCCCTCTCTCCCTCTCTCCCTCTCTCCCTCTCTCCCTCTCTCCCTCTCTCCCATTCTCTCCCTTTCTTTCCCTCTCTCCCTCTCGCCCCAATCTATTCCCCTCTTCTCTTCCCGTCTTCCCCTCTTCTCTTCCTCTCTTCCCCTCTTCCTCTGGTCCTCTGGTCCTCTTTTCCTCTTTTCCTCTCTTCCCCTCTTCCTCTCTTCCTCTCTTCGACTCTTCCTCTCTTCCTCTCTTCCTCTCTTCCTCCTAATACAAGAGCACAATACAAGTAATAGTAATACTGTCAAACACCTTCCCTCCACTTATTTTACTATCATACTGTCCACCAATAGTCTCAATGTCTTCTTCCCGCTGTCACGCGTCATTCTCTCCTCTCTCCTGCCATCCCCCTACATTTCAACATGATAACTAATTTTTACATTAAAACAGCAGGACAGATGTTACTATGCTGTGCGATCCATATACAAAACAACACCTGTGGAATTATTAAAATTTTGATTGGCATCATGGTGGAGGATTCTACGATAACATGATATACAACCAGATAACCTATATCGTGGAATACAGATTATATGTGAGAACGTGGACAAATAAATTGCTGAGCATTAATTTACTTATTCAAGATATATATAAAATATGGACCTGGTTGTAGGGGATTGTGATGGGGTGTCTACGATCTGAGTCCTTGAGTACAGTACAAAGTTACTGACTTCTTATTTAGCCTTTCATGATTTCGTTATTGAAGGCGAGCTATGTTTGGATTTACATCCTAAATCCGACTTACTCTGACAGTGGTATCATCTCCTTCCCTTCACCCGCCATTCAACCTTTTATTCGTCGTCCTGTCATGCTCCAGTCTTTCTCTTCCAACTCAATCTCCCCCCCCCCCCCCACCACATTTGTGTTATTTTCTCCTCAAGCTCTCTTCTTGTCCTTCCCTCCTGCTGTGCCGCGAACAACCCGTTTGTCCAGCATACATGCAATCTTCTAATTTCATACCATTCTGATATGACCTTAGATGTTGCAGGATGTAAAACTCCAACAACCAACCATTTAATTTCATATCACCTGTACCACTACCTCCTCCCCTCCTTCCCTCCCTCCCTCCCTCCCTCCCTCCTTCCTTCCTTCTTATCCTCCCTCATATTGATCCTCATCCTTCCTCCCTCCTATCCTATTTTCACCTCCCTATCTTTAGTAATTACAATGTAGCCACCTACTTCCTTAAAGCTGCATAGTCCGATGGTTTTGAGTTTGTAATCTGTAACTTTTGTTTTAAATAGCTAATTCTATTTTAGATATATTTAAGTGCAAACCTGCAAAATTAGTTTTGGCAAGCTTGCTAAAACTCTGACACCATATGTTTATGCAGTGATACTGATAGGTTATATTAAATTGCATCAGTATAAGCTTTGACAAGTGCACCAGGATCTAAGTTAGGAATGTAGAAGCAAATCAAGATACTTATTTTGGTTTCGAAAATTTGATGTTTTATCGGACTATGCAGCTTTAATGCCACCTCTATCACATGTTACCAACTCACTCCTTTCCCTCCCATCCCTACCTTCACTCCTTTCCCTCACCTCCGCCTTCTCCTCCTCCCCATCCCCCCTCCGTCCCCTCCCCCACATTACCGTCCACCTTTACTTCACCCGTCCCCTCCCCCACCCCACTCTCCCCCACTCTCCCCCACTCTCCCCCACTCTCAACCACTCTCACTCTCCCACTCTCTCCCCCACCCACCGCCACTCTCCCCCACCGCCACTCTCCCCCACCCCCATTCTCCCCACCCCCATTCTCCCCACCGTCACTCCCCCCACTCCTCTCACTCTCTCCCACTCCCTCCCTCACCCACTTTCCCTCCCTCTCCCACATCTCTCCCCACTCTCCCAACCCACCCCATCCCCCCACTCATACCCCCACTCTCCCCCCAACTTCCCCCACCCCACCGCCACTCTCCCTCCCCCACCGCCACTCTCGCCACCGCCACTCTCACCCCACCCCCATTTCCCCAACCGTCCCACTCTCCCCCCACTCTTTTCCCCACTTCGCCCCTACTCTCCTCCCCACTCTCCCCTCGCTCTCTCACCCTCTCTCCCCCCAATCTCCACCACTCTCCCCAACTCTCCACCACCCCCCACCACACTCTCGCCCCACATCTCTGGATGCCCCATGCACTCCCTCACTCTCCCCCCCTCTCCCCACCACTCTCGCCCCCCCACATCTCCCCCCCTCAACCCACCCTCCCCCACTCCACCCTCCTCTCCTACTTGCAGCTCCTTCTGTTTTACGCGCCCATCTTGGCACACGCCGACCCTCCCACCCATAATCGCCATCTGGCCGAGTTACCTCCGCCGCTGCGCGCGCCCATGGCGGCGTGTATCATGCCGGATATATCAGCCATGATCCAGCACATCATTCTGCCAACCCGGGACATTAACTGTTATTGATTAGTGATCTAAACCTGTAGGACCCGCCCTGGGCTGGGCAGAGGAGGCAGTGCCTTGCCTCCCAATATTCCCTCCTCTCTGACCTTCCTCCCCCTGTCCTCCCCCCCCCCCCTCTCAGCTCCCTCCCTCACTCCACTCCTCTCTCCCCCCACCTCCTTGCCCTTCCCGCTCCCTCTCCCCATCTCCTCCTCCCCATCTCCTCCTCGCCCTCTCCTCTCCCCCTCCCCCTCTCCACTACCCTCTCCTTCCCCTCCCTCCCCTTCCCCCTCCCTCCCTTTCCCCCTCCCCTTCTCCTCCCCCTCCCCTCCTCTCCCCTCCCCCCTCTCCCCTCCCTCCTCTCCTCCACTCCCCGCTCATCTCGCCGTCCTGTCCCCTCCTCCCCCATCCACTCCTGTCATCCACTCCTCTGCCCTCCCATCTCACCTCCCATCACCCCCTCCCACCACCTCCTCTACCTCCTCCCTCCACCTCTCCCCACCACCTCCCTACCTCCTCCCTACCTCCTCCCTCCTCCTCCTACCTCTCCCTACCTCCTCCCTACTCCCTCCCTACCCCCTCCCTACCTCTCCCCCTCCCCTCTCCCCCTTCTTCTCTTCCCGTCTCCTCTATCCCTGCTCCCTGTCCCCCCCCCTCTCCCCTGTCCCGCCCCTCTCCTATCCTCTCCCCCCCTCCTCTCATCCACCCCCCCCCCCATCGTCCCCTCCACCCTTCGCACCCTCCCCCTTTCAACCATGCTATTTCCCCCCCGCCTAATGGATATCATATGGGAGCGGTCCCGTGGCTATCTATCCCACCCCCACCCCCATCCCCACACAAACACACACAACGCACCACACGCACACATTATACGACCCAGTGGTCTACTCGACGTGAGTTAGCCTTGATACACCTGAGGCGGAGAGAGGAAGCAGTTTGTCGTGTGTATATAGACTGGTTGTCAAACCAGTGCAGCTTTATTACTAAATGCAAATGCGAAATATGGTTTCTGACGCTTCCGCTAATAACATAGGCGGGGTAGTCCTCACAAATCTTTGCCCGATTCCACATCAAAATCTGCCTGCTCTCTTTCCTTCTCGATCATCATAATATACGTGGACCTGGTTCACAAATGGTTAGTCGGCTATGTTTCACCAATGTATGACCCCCAATAGCTGCTTGGGGGTCGTTAAACAAACACACCAACAAAGAAAAAGTTAACAAAATGCTCACCTATGAGATGCATTACACTTTACAGATAGCTGGTGATAGCGGATCATTTGGCTCGGGTATTCGGCATTTCAGTAACCAGCGCAAGTCCAATACTATTTCATTATCACACGAGCATGGGATGGCCTAGATAAAGGATTCACCTGGTGCTCGCAGTACACAGGTGAAGACGGTTGAAAAAGCGGTTAATGAGATGAGAGCCTAATTTCACAATCTACGAAGCAACATTTATTCTTTGTAGATGTCTTCATATTTCCCCGCTACCTTTGAGTTGAAAAATATAATAAAACATCTAGTTTAATAAGATTTAAAAGTGAAATCGATGGCCTTCTATGGCCGCCATCTTGTCTTTTTGCATTCTCTCCCATTTCACCAACTCTGTGCCGATATAAGTATCCATTTGATATGGAGGCAGGCATTCTACTTCTTGTTCTACTTAAGCTATTTTCGCCCGTATTTACACTACGTTGTCGTTCACCCATGTACTACAAGTACCAGGTTAATCTATCTCTATCGCATAACTAGGTAATTGAACAAATGTGTTTCTTCTTACTGATGGCAGGTCAAATTTAGAGGATTCAGAAATGAATTCCTATATTTTATATCTCTATCAGTTTGCAGTAGTGTATGACTATAGAATCGATGTGAAAATGAAAGCTACATCGATTTACTACAGAAACATGTAAGCTTGGTGGGTTTGTTTATTGGACTTTTACATCCTAACAACACATAAGGTCATATCAGGATGTTGACAGTGCGCACTCTTCGCTTAAATTATAGTGGTCCCATTGGACGACTGGCACCATGAACCGATATCTCACTTAGTCACATTATCCTGATACTGAGCAAACGAGTCCTTGCTATATCCTATTAATACTGAATGGTAAATTAGCCAGTGACACAACTGTGTCAATTTTGTACGTCATTGGTCTAATTCTGTTGGCTTTCAAAACCACGATGCTAATTCCGCAGGGAAGCCAGTCAGCCGAATCGTGAGAGCATAGGCTTCCATAGCAGAAGGTCGGGAGTTCGATTCCTGGTCGATTCAAACCAATGACTGACTTGTCGGTTCCTAGCCAGGCGCTCAGCATTATTAGGATAGGGCAAGTACTGGTTAGCTCAGTGTCAGGATAATGAGACTTAGTGGGATATCGGGTCATGGTGCCAATGGCTTGATTTCCTGGTGGGGCAGCACTATAGTCACCATGAATGCGCACTGTCACAAGTCAGTACCCATCCTGATATGACCTTAGATGTTACCAACCTTAGTGATTCAGTCACCCCGTCCTGAACTAGGTTAGTATAGATCGCCTTCAATTGACAAATCCCACGCAGAAAATCAACTCGGATCAATTCTGTTTTGCGGTTCTTGCATGTAGGGCCTACTCTACTATTTGGCTAATATACATCGCATGTGGGTGCATTGAACGGTTTACTTAACATTTAACAGAATGCTCGATGAACTCCTAGCACAACGGCACACAGGCGTCCCCCCCCCCCCCACTCCCACCCGCCCCACAGTCCATTCCACCCCTCATTCCCCCATTCCCCCACCCGATACTCATACCTCACGCCAGTTTCTCACAGACCGTCAATAGCCCAGTAACCACTGGCAAGCCGGTAACCTCAGAACCAAGCAGGCGCACAATGCTATATATTCACATTTATACGTTTTGGATGACTCCCTCACTCCCTTCTCCGCCCATCGCTGTATCTCTCAATGCACTGCACTATTGTATACACAATAGATAGACAGAATAGTAGTTTCAAATTTGTTCTAAAATAGTGTGTGCAGGAACTATTTTCTCCTGCGTCATGTGCAGGAATTATTTTCTCCTGCCGCATGTGCAGGAACTATTTTCTCTTGCCGCATCTGCAGGAACTATTTTCTCCTGTGGTGTGTGCATAAACTATTTTCTCCTGCGGTATGTGCAGGAACTAGTTTCTCCTGCCGCATTTGCAGGAACTATTTTCTCCTGCGGTGTGTGCAGAAACTATTTTCTCTTGCGCTATGTGCAGGAACTATTTTCTCTTGCGCTATGTGCAGGAACTATTTTCTCTTGCGCTATGTGCAGTAACTATTTTCTCTTGCGGTGTGTGCAGGGATTACCTTCTCCTGCGGTGTGTGCAGAGACTACTTTCTCCTGCCACATGTGCTGGGACTATTTTCTCCCGCGGTATGTGCCGGGACTATTTTCTCCTGCGGTATGTGTCGATGGTCTTCCTTTCGCCGACTTCTCTGAGGTGACATAGAGTGTATCACCACAATACCATTTTCCCCTCTTTTTTTAAGGGGCAAGGAAGATGGAGAAGTAATATATATATTCATAAACTGTCAGAAATAGGCCTTTAGCAGTGCTTGACAGAGTATATCATTGCAGTCGGTGGGACCGCAACTGGGTGAATGGATGGGTAGTACCATAGTTTCATGTTTACATTGGCGTGGGTTCGATCCCCGGCTGAGTAAGAACAAAGGCTTGATACATACACTGGCCCCGTGCAGCTGATTGGGAAAATGGCAAGCGACTGTTTGAATCAGTATCATGTTAATATAATATGACTCAGTGGGATATCAGGTAATGGTGCTGGTGGCATGGTAACCTAGTAAGACTGCCATCAGTGCACACTGTCGTTATATATTATTCGGTTGCGGTCCTGATTTGATGTTCAAATGCTTGCTAGGACATAAAACCCCAATAAAGGATTTATTGCAGATAATTGTTATTTTGTAAGGACTATTTTGTATGGTTTATAAGCGAGCTACGGTTACAGGAGTGTCTGAGGATCTAGTGTTCTTTCAATGTTGTCAATGTTGTCAAACCCCTTTCCTTCTTAATAAGCAGGTTCCAGTGCCTGGGTGTCAGCAAAATAAGGCGACACAGGTTTTAACTCAGGTATCCATGGAAACGGCAGAAAAAGAGTGAATTTTTAATTTTGTTCTTGTTATCGTTGGCAAGCATATAAATAAAGGAAGACAAGTCTGTAGTCATCAGTTGCTAATTGCAGTAGAATTAAATTATGCGTGACCATTTATAATTCTATGGCGTTTATTTGACAAATTGTGGGACACATACATATCTAATAATGGATTCACAAGGTGGTTGGTGGAATGAAAATTGTCGGTAGAAGTCTGAATTCACTATTAAGTGTTATTAATAGCTACTCCAAACTGATTTTTGAAATGTATGTTTTGCATTTCACTTTTGTGATAATCAGATACAACTTTATACACCTATTTCAGTGGTATAAACATTTATCTTGATGTGATAATTTGTTCAGAATCTCAAGATATAATTTATAGGGAGTTTTCCGTCCAAATTAGCAACTTCACAAAGCTATTTAACATGGAAACCATAACAACATTGCGAATTTTGTTTAGAGAAACAGTGCCATACGTTTTGACCAAAATGCTCTAAGAATAATTGATGTATTCAGAATGAACGGCACGTACATGCTTTTATACGGGCGAAAAGAAATGGCAATAGTCTGTCAATTTTAAAATATAAATAATGATTGAATTATACATGGCGAGGAGGCGGATGACAAAGAGCGAGCTAAAGCTACGAGGACAAGATAAGTAGGGAAAAAATGAGAAGACCATCGGGGCTGTAGGGGGGGGAGGGTATGGGGGGGGGGGGAAGGGGAGGTGGAGAGGGAGATCTCATTCCCCCATCGCCCAGCGATGATGAGTGCAGCAAGGGCACCGGTCTAAAAAACCTACTCGATCATTTTTGCAGAACAAGATTGAATTGATTGTGGTGTAGGAGCCAACCACAGATCGTCCCCACGTAGGCCTATTGGCATGAACAACGAGCAAAAGGGACTCTAGTCACAAAGGGATTACAGTCAGTGATATCAATTGACGGCATCCATAAGGAAACTGGGCTCTTATTGGGAATTGTAACATCGGTTTTTAAAAGATTTCAGATTGTGGATGTATTAGTGAAATGCTTGGCATGATTTTGTTTTTTTAATAATTTTGTTTTTTTACTTCGTGGCGACTAATTACTCTGTACAAGGAACTCGGATGTGCTTAGCTACGGCCCGGATAAAAGGCATCAGGGGCGTGGAAGGGCTCCAATCCTGTGTGGTGATCAGGCCTTTCCCAAATGAGAAATAATGTGCATATGAACCCAAATTATCTGCAGTGCCATGCTTCGCCTTTCCGGTTGATCCATATATATATATATATGTAAGTTACGCATTACGAGGAGACTGGAGTGGATGATACAATCTTTATTAACATGGTAGTATATAAATATGCACGTAAAATATATATATAGAAAGTATCTGGCTGGGCTGACAATGCCCTACCGATCAAGTAAAAAATAAATAAAGTACAGCGAATCATATGGCAATGTGTAGAAAGGCGAATTGACGCAGCGGGCACACGCTCAGCGGTGTATATGTCGCTCAGCAGTGCCGACTAGCAGAAATACCCGGTAGCCCCCCGCGGCTCCAGGACTCGCCGTGGAGGGGCAGCACCATACGGTTTCTTACATCGGCATATACTTAGTATATGCTTTGCTATATATATATATATGTAAGATGGGCACGAAGCAAACTCGGATGGTAGATATATTTATTTCAGCATTAAATAGTACATGCAGTGTATATATAAATAATCTGGCCGGGTCAAAGTGCCCTACCGGTAAAATAAAAAATAAAAAATAAAAGCGAATGGAAGTATGTGCTGCAGTGCCGGCTGAAGCGAACTAGCGCGAACCGCGGCTCTGATTTGTATATATAGGCACCTGGCGCCCCGAGCGGGCCGTCCACGCCTAGCAGACGAGTGTCCGCGCACCGCGCGAGAGGAGCAGTGCGAATCCTACACATGCATATACGTGGCTGTAAGATGGGCACGAAGCAAACTCGGATGGTAGATATATTTATTTCAGCATTAAATAGTACATGCAGTGTATATATAAATAATCTGGCCGGGGCAAAGTGCCAAGGTCCCCGGACCCACCCAGACAGATTAGCTAAAAAATAATCAATCAATAATGGAACTCAAGGTGGATGCCACCCTAATGTCTGATACAATGCGCTCGGCAAGTGGGCGCGTAATATATTTGTAAACACAATCGGAGGACCAGTCCCCCCTGACCTTTATCTCGTCAATAGATGCGCCCTGGAGGGCGAGAAATGTAGACCCGCCCCTCCGGAGAGAGTGGCAGGAGAACTTGCTTGGGTCAAGACCTGCGTTAGCAGCGAATCACTTTATAGTAGTTTGTAAAGTACGGTAATCAAGGGGTCTGAAGCCCCCATCAACCGCAGGGATTTGAAAAGCCGCTGCATCAGGGGCTACCTTGACCTGACTGAAGTGTTTCTCGACCCAATAGACGGCACAAAGAGAGGTATTTGGGACACGGGCGACAGGGATCAGAAACTCCCTTTCTGAAAATTGGATGGTTTTTGACCTACGTATTGAAATAACCATTCCCCATTGAAAAAACTCAAAATCTGATCGCCTAAGGACCGAGGCAGACTCAGTCAATTGGCACTTGGGCAAGAGAGCTCGGAAACCAGTTAGAATGGCTGCACGAGCGCAAACATGTCCCTCACGGTCTGATAATAAAGCGAAGATCTTCAAAAGCTCACTTGGCAGTAAAGGGGCCGCCCTTTTCACAGCGAACCCCAAAACACGCTTAGCCCCCCCCCATGACGGTCTTAATCTGGTGGGAAGAGAAGTCGATTGGAGGACTGCCCTCAGCCTTAAGAAAAAGATTTAAGGCACTGAGATAATTTGTTATAGAGCAATACTTTAAAGTGCGGGATAGCCAGACGACATAAATGGCAACCTGGGAAGATGGACAGGGGATAGGCGAGAGCAAGCCATGGAACTCATCGATAAATGCGAGGTATTTCCGCATCTGCATCGACCTGGTCGATCTTGAATTGTCCGAATAATATTGGCCAGACATCGACCTAACTTGGACCTCCAGCTGCGCTAGACCTGTAATAAAGGAAAATGTCACCTAAAAATATGTGCACAACACATCAGCCCTACGGGGTCGACACAAGATATTCGGTCTCTGCTAGAATAGTCCCCCCACCTGCTGAGGGCATCGCAAGTCACATTTTGCTTACTCTTTATGTAGACAGATTTTATGTCAAAATTATAATTAACTGAAGTCCAAAAGAGTTCTTTGACCCAAGCCATAATTTGTTTGTTGACACAACACCCGGTGGCGAGTGCCGCCCTCACAGTGTTATTGTCGGTGATAAAGACAACACACTTGTCCTGCCAAAGGGGCCCCCAACGCCGAAAGGCGGCAACCACTGCCCACATCTCCTTTAAATTAATATGGCCGTCAGCAGCGGCGGGGATCGATTCTGCAAAATGATGACCAACCTCAGAACGGAGGTCGATATCTTCTACCTCGAAGTTACCTACTAACCAGTCGCCCGAGTGAGTCGCTCCAAAGCCCCAATCTGACGCATCGCTATATACCGCTACTGAAGAGGCATGGCTGCCCAATAGTTTTGCATAGCCATTAAAACGTTTGACAAAGTCTAGCCACCAATTCAGCTCAGACCTGAACTCATCATTCAGGCGGAATTTGAAAAATGGTTTCCTAAGTTGGCGTATAGCGTCATAGACATGGGTAGAGAAAGAGCGACCCCCTCGGACGACCGTAGCGCATTGAGCGAGGCGCCCACCAAGGCGCTCCAGGTCCTTACGTGTGGCCTTACGTTTGCCCCAAAACAGTAATAATTGATCTTTTAATTTGGCCAACTTATCACGGGGGAGGCGGAGCTGGATATAATATTTCTGAATGCCCGGCCACGTTTGGGACACCAGATAAACTACAGAAACTCTCCCCATCATATCACTTATCTATCAACTCATTAACCAATGCTAAGGAAGAATGAAGACAAGACACAGATAAACAGTGGAGAAGTTGTGCTTTACTAACACCGACTCCTGTCCACCTACCAGTGACCTATCATCCACACCCCTTGCCTTCTAGCCACACAATATCTCATTACCACTTTAGCCTGTATAGAAAGCAGTGCCTACAGCCCATGGGACAGGAGTCCTATGGCTGTGTACACACTCAATTGGAATAGATGAATTTTGGGGTTCCTGCTCAAGAGTAGGTGTGTCTCACTCAAGAGCCAGGAGTAGAGTGATCTCTCTCCAGTGTGTCTGAAGCAGAGTCTAGAAATAAGATCTTGGTTTGAGGCTAGTGTGGTCAGAGGGCCAATGGGATGCAGGTGACTGGGCAGTCCACAGCCAGCCAATCAGGCACCTCCACAGTCAGGATGGGTGGCACCCTCCCCCAGTAGGGGTGGCTGTCACTCAACCCAGCTGCAGGTGGTGCCCTGTGTGTATATGCAAATTAGGCTGGTGGACCTGTCCAGTGGTCCAGGAAGGGGGGGCAGGTAGCTATACAGTTACAATAGATCTCTGTTAAAATGGTCTTTTCTCCAATTGGACTCTTTATGAATGCATCGAGGAGTATTTCAACACTCATGTACTGTTTCTTATTTAGGAACATTTCTTCATTAATCTTAGGCATCACATATGAACATATATCTCACACAGCTTATATCATGTCATAATGGGAGTGGGATATTATTACTTTTAGTTTACATAACATTGTCCCCACTCCGTCGCCCAAGAATAATAATGCTGTCTGCCAATATACAATTCTAAACCGAAAATCCATATATTTTTACATGGAGTTCAACACTATCAATTTCAATACCAAGGAACCTGGTGCGTTGAGAAGGGGCGAGAAGTTTGGGATAGCTCAGATAAAACCCAAGTCTCCTCAATATGGCGGCAATTTTGTTTTGGTTCGAAAGGCATTCCTGATAGGCAGTGCCAATGACGGCAAAGTCATCTAAATAATTAACTGACCTATCGACTCCTTCACGCACACCACAGCGCAAGACAAAATCCGAAATCCGATTGAAGATATATGGGCTAGGGGAAAGCCCCATACATAAACGGTTATCAAAAAAGACCTCTAACCCGGCACCGCTACCAAAATCCCAGCAGATTGCCTGACGGGGACGGTCACTCGGGTGAATGCAGACGGCCAGATAGGCGTCCTGAATATCAACCGTAGCAATGTAGTCATCACGGACAAGGTTAAAGGCTAAATCATCAACACTCATGTAAGAAAAGGTGTTAGTTACCTCATCCGCATAGTTGTTTACAGAATGTTCACTTGGCCTACTGCAGTCAATAATTGTGCGAAGACCTTCACCGCTCGACTAGGGATGGCAAAGACATTATGCACACAAATAGGAGCGCCAACCGCCTTGCTTATATAGCCACAATTTAATTCGCTAGAAAGTTTCTTATTGATAAAAAGTTTGTCGCTAAGGACCCTGGCTGCTCTAAATGGGCATGGATAGACAGCATCACATGAGGTGTTAATAACTTTAAAGCCGAAGATGACCCCTGCGAGGATAAACTCGAAGTCTCAGTCAATTTTGCCTCGAAAGAAGCATTCACAGAAAATCCTACACGGCTTGAGTTGCACTCGGCTGTGACCAATAAAATGTACACAAGAACAAACAGCATTCAGACAGTCACGTGAAACGTCAAATTCAAGTTCATGCACATGATTATGGAGGTCACAAGCTTTGACACGGAGGATAGGCCCAACGCGGCGGACCGTCAACCAGTCACTATTAAACGCAGGGCAATCAGGCATAGCAATGCTAATGCATGCCGGGACCTCAGTCTCTTGAGTGACCTTGATGCAAACCTCGACAAAGGCATCAGAAAGCCCAGAGTCATTACCAGCGACCACAATGTTGTTAGAGCAGTCATGAGCCGCAGCCCGCTTAAGGCAGGTATCTGTTCTCACACCACAGCCGTGTTCCACATCACGGCCAGGGTGGAACATCAACGGCTGTTCCACATTAGCACAATTAGGGACAATCGACTCAAGGGGGGCAGACGGGTGGGCAGAGGTCAAGTCGGTTGCACAATATACCTCGTTGATAAGGTCGGGACTAAATTCCACATTCCCAACCTCCCGGCACAATCCGGTCATACGGCGACCTCGGCGCCCGACTGGCCCCTAATCTTGACTGCACTTATTTCTGATGTGAAACTTGCTGCCACAGCGGGAGCACCAATCAATCAATAGTTCCATCCTCTAGTCGAGGGTTGGATGCAATGGTTCTCCACTTGTCCCGATGTTGTGCTGTTCTGATAGACTGTGAATAATTCAAGCCTGTCCACTGTGAAATATTTGTAAACCATGATGTTCTTGGTCTCCCACTCCCTCTGCTGCCATTCACCTTCCCTTCCAACAATGTACGGTATATTGAACTCTGACGAATGATGTGGCCAAAATAAATAAGTTTCTTTGTCTGTATAGTGGCAAACAAGCTTTTCTTATTTTTAATTTTCTGAGAACTTCTTTGTTGGTGATCTTCTTTGTCCATGATATTTTCATCATCCTTCGATAAGTCCACATCTCAAATGCTGCTAAACGTTTGTACATTTTCTTAGAGATTGTCCATGTCTCTGCCCCATACATTAGAGTAGACCACACATAACACAGAAGAATACGCTTCCTTGTTTGTATTAATATCTTACTTGATGTTAACACTCTATACATTTTGGAGAATGTTGTTCGGGCTATTGTTATCCTTCTTTTAATTTCTTCCTCTCATCTCCCATCATTTGTAATCTTTTGTCCGAGATATATGAATTCGGATACTTGTTCTATGTTTGTGCCATCTATGGTTATATTGACATTTGGTTTATCTGTCTTTTTACTTATAACCATTGTTTTGGTCTTCCTGGCATTCATCTTCATGTTGAATAGTATTTCAGCTTTATTGATTCTATTCACTATATCTTGTAGGTTTTTCTCACTGTCTGCTAGTATTACACTGTCATCGGCATATCTAAGATTGTTGACGTTCATGCCACCTATTGTCACTCCCTTGCAATCTTCAATGTGTCGAAAATCATCTCGCGACAGGTTAAATAGACATGGTGACAATACACCACCCCTGTCGAACATCCTCGTTTAATCATACTTCATCTCCGTTAGCGCCTGCCCATTTTTATAAATTCACGTTTGTGTCCAGTAAACAGTTTCACAATTAAGTTTTAATGTCTTTGCCCTTTGACACCAATATCTTGTAAACATTTGATTAACAAGTTCATGATTGACTCGGTCGAAGGCCTTCTCATAGTCATAAAAATCCTATAAACATCCTGGTTCACTTCAACATCTAACGTTGACAAATCATTCTCATATTGAAAATCCCTTCACGTGGACCTCTTCCAGATATAAACCCACTTTGTACGTTACTGATTTGTTCTTCAATTTTCTGTCAGTTTCTCAGTAAAATTATTTTCAGGATCATCTTCAACATATGACTCATCAGGCTTAGTGTTCTGTACTCAGTACACAATGTTGGTTTTAGCTTCTTTGGGAGTCGTACAAATATGGATTCATTCATATTCAATGGTATAAATCCAGTCTCATAGATGTCAGTTACTAGCTTATGAATGATTTGAATCCCACTTCATCTAGTCCTTTATCATTTCTGATGTTATCTGGTCACTTTCCAGGAGCCTACCTGCCTTTAGATCATTGATAGCCTTCTCAACCCTGATAACTAATAAAATATTCCCCATCTCTTATTCTCAATTGTGGATGGTTCCCTCTGTCATCATTGTATAGTTCGTTTACATATTCTTCCCATCTGGACTTTATTTCATCTTCTTCAAAGAGCATTTTGCCATCTTTGTTCTTGATACATTTACTGCTTCTCTGTCTGTATCCTTGACCTGTTATCTCTTTCACCAGTGGCCGTAATTACAGGTCTTGCCATCACAGGAGCAACCCTCATCTTTTATTAAACATGAAACAGGGCTTCTTACCCTCTTTCATAGAGAGATGTTTGGAGCTAGCCATACTACCCGTTCTATTTTTATTGCCACTCGAAACTGCCCCCCCCCTTTTTCATATATTCGAAAGCATAATATTTCAATGCTATTTTGGGGTTCCCGGATGAGAAAGCGTCAAATCCCTCGGTGGCAGCAAGCTTCCTAATGTCCCGATCATAGTTGGCATGGGTTTTCTCAACAAAGGTGCATGACTTGGCCTTGCCCGCTATGTAACCCAAGTGTTTTAGGAGTCTTAATAGTTTATCCCCGTCTGATACCTTAGAGGCGACCACCCAATTAACCGAAGCCTCAATTAGCTCGAAGGCGGTCACTTTCTTGATGTCCTTCCCGTCCTCTACATGACGGCGAAGTGACCACTTACTACGAGCCTTCCTCTCCCGACTGGTTGAGCGCTCATCTGACGAACTAGAGCTGTAGGTCCGTCCTCTATGGTGTCTCCTCTGCCTCTCCCGGGAGGGGCTCCGCTCATGGCTGCTAGTACGGGCCCTCGAACGCCTCTCGGTCCCACTCTGCTCCTCCAAGGGATGGCATGACCGCTCGCTTCCCCGGTCACGTACCCGCCGAGTATTCGGCTCCCTCCCTCTCTCGCGCGTGCGGCCAAGGGTCAAGTTGGTGACGTCTTCGCGCAGCTCGCGCTCGATGCGTTCCAATTCCGCCAGCCGCTTGCGCCTCTCCAGGTTACGAATCCTCTCGCCGATCTCACGCTCCTCCTTAGCAAGGGCTTCATCGTCAATGACAAGCCCATTTTCCTACGCAGCCATGCCACCTTTTCCGCCCTCTGCTATCGTGTCATCCTCTCTCCCAGCGCAAGAGCGAGTAGTTCGCTTATTCGAAGCTCTAGATGGACGGTCCACGTTCACAGGCACAGAGTGCACTCTACTGCAGAACGCACAATATGCCTTGGGCATAGCCGGTGCCGGAAAAAGATGGTGGATAAATTGCGTTGGGCAAATGGCGTCAAATATAGCTGGGTTTAATGGCAGTGTCAGACGCAGATGTAGTCACAAGGAAAATAAGTGGCAGGATTTGTCACTGATAAGCAGAAAAGGCTTATCGGAGTGCTGGAGATGTAGCTGGCTATGTATGTCGTTCCTGAGAGGTAGCACAATTATAGGGTACCGGATAATAAATGAATTGGCGCCAAGGAGAACGGCGTCAGAGAGATAAACAATAAAAAGTCACATAGTAAATAAAAAATGATAATGGCAGTGAAGGTGAGTCCTTATATCCAGGCACAACAGTGAAAATTTACTAGATAGTGTTAGAAGGTATAGTCGTCAATAAATGGCAGTGTGATAAAAATAAAATTCCTTCCCTATGTAAGTAGTACAGTGGGTAATTGCCGGGTCATAAAAATATAAGTGTCATCATATGGCAGTTCAGTTGTCATCCTATTTTCAGCAAATGTCATCATATGTTTCACTATTACAATATATGGCAGGTCCAACAGCCACGTTATGTAAAGCATGTAAGTGAATTAACATCGACTCTCAGGCTGGCTTCACGCATGTCGTGGATCGACAGCACAAGTTATCAGAGTATAGTCTACAATGACCTGTTATTCAAACTGTTTTCCCGCCAACAGGCGCAAGCCTAATAGTAATCCTAAGTAATTACTGGTAAAATAATGCTATAAAGCAGTACTATAAGGTAAGCACGAGAGAATTATTTATTCCTTTGCCGATCTCGAATAGGTTTTTTGCGCTTTGCCGCTGCGCTATGGTAGCATCTAGATTATTGGCCCTGGTTACGCGTACCATGGCCCGTACTTCGCCGTGCTAAGCCTATTAGTATTGTGAACTAATCACTATAAAAACATTGAATAACTGGTCGATCCCGTCAAGTCTCGTCGATTATGCTTAGTTCTTGATGTTTTGATAATCGACACACAAGTGCATTTGAAACAAAATTGTCGAGCTGAAACGGTCGATCTATTACAATGTAATCATGATACCGTCTTTCGCTTGAACCGATTGATCCTCCTCCTTTGTGCATGGAGAAACGAGCACATCGTCGACACACATGTGATGCGCGAAAAGGAAGAAAGCAAAGCGGAGGTGGAAAACAAGGCGTTTATTGGAACGCCTCGGGAAAGAATATCATACAGGGAGGGCTCGGGAAGAGCACAGATCAAGTACAGACAGAGAGAGCTCATGAGGAGCATACATCAATCAACAAACAGAGGAGCTCATGAGGAGCAGAAGTAAATGGAGGATATCTACAGGGTAAAAGGGAGGAGGCTCAGGAGGAGCAACCATACAGGGGCCCTTAGGGGGCAAAGTCAGAGTCTGGTAGTGAGTCATGTGAGGGGTGCCGAGGAGCCCTCCACCAAGGCGGAGGAGAGGGCTTGAGGCGCGGCGGGGCACGTAGGAGTGCACCGCCCCAGAAGTCCAGGTGCCCTGCGCCATGATGCCCGCGAGGGACACCCCGGCGCGCTGGCATGCTTGCGCGGCACCTCGGCGGAGGCTGTGGAGGGTGAAGGCATCGGGGGCCGGCACCCCTTGGGCCTGCAGGGCGCCTCGCAGGAGTGCAGTGAGGGAGCGCGGGTCGGCGATGAGGCGGCGGCCTACGTCAGCGACAGAGGGGAGCGTGTAGGTGTGGGGTTCTCCGAGGAACTCGCGTCGGGGGATGCCCGAGTTCACACTGGCTCCCGGGGGGTAGGAGAGGTCGACGATGACCCGCCTCTTTCCCGAGTCGGACTTGGGGCGGGTCATCATGGGCGAGACCTGCGTCCAGGGGTGAAGGGGGGGGGAACGGTGAAGGGGCCGATGAGGGCGCCGAGGGTCAGGCTCCGTGTCGACGAACTCCGGATATGGGGGAGGTAGTTCGGGGGGCTCCGGTGGTTTGGCGGAGGTGCGGCCGGGGGCGGCGAGGGGGGTCACTAGCAATCCGTGAGGGGGTGGGGGGGGCGGGTCGTGGGGAGGGGTAGAGGGGAGGGGGGGGGGTTCGGGGGGCAGGGGGGGGGCATGAGGAAGAAGCGGTGTCGGCGGGGCTGAGGTGGACGTCGGGGTCGAGGGACTGAGGGAGGCCGGCGGGCGGCCTTATAAAGGAGGGCCGGAGGGCGATGGCAGGTGAGGTGTGAAAGCAGCCGGGCCGGGGGAGGGCGAGGGAGAGGTGAGGAGCGGGCGTCGGGGGAGGCGTGAATGCTGCGCGACAGCCCGGGGCGGGGGAGGGTCTCTTCCTCTCCACGCATCAAACGCAATGCTCGCATTACGACCAATCGTCGACCGCTGTGACGGACGACCAGTAGTAGTAGTAGTAGAACACACAGGTATCAAGTAGACTGTGGTAGAATGGAAAGTATGGAAAGTAGACTGTGGAAAGGATAGCAAGTAGACTGTGGTCGAATGGAAGTATGTGCTTCAGTGCCGAATCGAAGTATGGAAGCGAATGGAAGTATGTGCTGCAGTGCCGGCTGAAGCGAACTAGCGCGAACCGCGGCTCTGGTATGTATATATAGGCACCTGGCGCCCCGAGCAGGCCGTCCACGCTGAGCAGACAAGTGTCCGCGCACCGTGTGAGAGGAGCAGTGCGAATCCTACACACGCATATACGCTGGCGTATATACGTGGCTATATATATATATATATATATATATATATATATATATATATATATATATATATATATATATATATATTTATATAAATATATAAATTTGCCAACGATAACAAGAACACAATAAAAAAAACTTCCAAGCATATGGAGTCTGCGCCCTCCCACACAGGGGGGGGGGAGGGCGTAGAGGATGCTGGGAGACCCAGTATGTGCGTGTGAGTGTGGGTCGGTGTGCGAGTGTGAGTATGTGCGTGTGAGTGTGAGTGTGGGTGAGTGTGAGTGTGGGTGTGTGTGAGTGTGTGTGTGTGTGGCTGGTGGGCGTTGGTCAGATGTGGAAAGTTGTCTCGGTCGGTATTGGGATACTACGATTTAACGATGACATATTCACTGGCTAAATAATAATGATATTTAATGTAGCTAATTTAAACATGGAATAGAATAATAAAGTGTTTTAATGGAACCTTTTTTTCTCTTTTGTGCGCAATAACAAAATTACAGCTGTTAGGGAAACATAATGAATGCATTCGTTTTGCGTGGCCACCGTTATTTCCAGAAGAAAATGCAATTTTTGAGGACCCTGTTGTGATTTCAAATGAAGTAGTATTCAATATGATTAGCTTTACTGCGATTAAATGGTATTGTTGAGATTAGTTTCCTGTAATGAAAGTGACACATGGTATGCAGGTATTGCAGGTATAGCAATAACTCAGGGAGTTTGACACCCCTGCCCTGCAGAGTTATAAACCACTGCCTTGTGTTACAGGTTCTTGACAGAACCGAAGGCTAAGGGAACAAACCCTGAACAGAATACCATGTCACTGTGGCAGCATTAAGGGCGGTTGATGTATGGAACTCCCAACATCTCCCGACCAGCCACTGCAGGGACAAATAGTTTTGCGCCTGTCTTGACATGTTCTTGCCGGTGTGAAACCTCTATTTGCTCCCCGAGAGAGTGCCGCTGGTAACTTGCAAAAGCCAGCAGCACTTCAACACCTTTGCAGGCAGCTTTCATGAAATGTGCAACTCTCACAGCAGAGAGCTAAATGGAGAGCAGCAGTCAAGTAATGAAAGCAGTTTTTGTTGCATCGCGACCGACAGCATGATGATGATGATGATGATGAATGAAAGTGACAATAATTTCGACTACTCTGGATAATCCTATGAATGCTTACTCCCCCCACCTTATGACCTGCACTATACACACTGTGGCAGCACCTTCCGAGTTGTTGGTATGTGCTGTCCTGTCTGTGTGAAAGTGCGTATACAAGCCTCTTTCTGCTTATCGGAAAGAGTAGCCTATATGACAGTAGCGGGTTTCCTCCATAGAAATATAAGAATGACTACATGTTTGACGTCCAATATCCGAAGATATAAAAATCAATGTGCACTAGAGGCATAGTTAAATAAAACGAGTTTGTTTCCCCTTCTGAGTTGTCGTTGAACCCACCCATTTTGCAGTTCTATTACATTAGATGAACCTTACTAGGTTGTCAGAGTGTCCCCTATGTCACTTTAACAGCTCAGAAGGGTCATTAGGACTGAGTGACCCTACTAGACACACTTGACAACAGAGGCGCTTGGTCTTGATTGGGCCCCAGGGTAGGACAGTAACCTTTTTTCCCACTTACCGAGTTGGGCAAGTGATTGAATTTTCTACTTGCTCGAGTAGCAAACCTACTTGCCCAAGCCTAAGTCAGCCAACTGAAACCTGCTACTGCAGATCAGAAATGACGTAATGACTTGCCAGTTCGGGCAAGTCGGCAAGAACTTCACCTGCCCGACCGAGTAAACTAGGTGCCCTGGGCAACTGCGCAATCCTTATTGTCATACTCTGGGCCCTAATTAACTCAAAGAGAATGAGTATATTCAAAATTATACCAATTATGATTAGTCATATTCGATCATGATATTTATGAAATTATGAATAACTAAAGTTATGTTGGTCATGTTGCTATCTCTTTATTATTTGAAATGATTAGCAAACTCAGCATGTGGTAATGTAGCCCCCTTTTCTGTGCCCGCAACTGAAAGATTATTTTCAATTAGAGAATTCTTATTAAGAGCTCCCGTTGTACAGTCTACTCTTATTTAACAATAAAGTCCAAACTAAATTGTGTAAGGTACTCAGTTCAATTTGTACCAATGTTAGCCATTGATCGGAATTGTTTAATAGACAGATAGACATTGCCATAATCTACCTTACATTAGTTTGAATTACCTCTGTCTAATCTTGCGGACATATGAAGTTAAGACATGCCATATTAATTTTCTCATATTAATTTTGGCATGCGTGTACACATTCTGAGGCCATAGTGGTTGGTGGTGCCTGAGTGGGATGTAAATAGACATAGTGGTGCTGGCCGGTCTGGGTGTGATTGCACTCAGGGCCTAGCCCTTCTGCTGGGGCCCCATCCTGATATGACCTTAGATGTTGCTAGGACGTAAAACAACAACAAACAGACAATCTGCTGGGGTAGGGGTCACCCCACTCAAAAGGTCAAGGTTGCTAGTGGCCAATAACCCCACAAGCTAACCACACTCTATCTAACAGAATAAACAAACCATTCTACTAACACTCCATCTCAAAATGTTATGTCCAAAATGATAATTATGCAATTCACAACACAGTAGGCATACAAACCTATGAAGGGAAACTATGCACCTAACCACTCCGTAATGTAAACGTCTAATCAATGCACATGTATGTATCTAAGTATAACATATAACTACTATTTTTATATGTGAATTGTCAAACTATACCATATGTAAGTCTTGAAATGATTAATATTGTTATTTCAGCTGACTTGAGCTAGCTGCTGATGACAATATCATATATTGTAAATAACTGTATTGTCACATGGCTGGAAGACCAGTGCCACGGCGTTAACAAAAGACTTTATTCAATGAATAAACTATATTTACAAAAGTAACAGAAAAGGGCTGTTCTAAGGGCAATCAATATTAAAGCTGCCTAATCCCATGAAAACAACTTTTCGCTTCCAAAAGACTTATGTAAATTTGATCCTACATATCCAACTTACATATGGCTGCACTTATTAAGCTTATATTGCCGCGTTGAAGGTAAAACTAAGTCAATTCAATAGAACATGCTACTACTGAAGTCTATGGTTTCAGAAATTTGACGTGCATGCCAAAATAAACTTGTCTGCTTTCAATTCAGACGCCTCCAATTTAACCATTTAATAATAAGTCACTTCGAAATAGAGTAACGTAGATTAAGATATTTATAATGAGTATAAATAGTTCCGTCCTGATATGACCTTAGATGTTGATAGGACGTAAAACAAAAACAAACAAACAAATTATAAATAGTTGGCCCCAGTAAAGAGAAACAAGAAGAAGACTGACGTGGTTGAGAAAGAGTATATGAAGAGTTCAGGCGCGAAACCATGTAAATGCCAATTCAAAAATGGAAACCATGTAAATGCCAATTCAAACCCTAAAAAACTAGCATTTGTTATAGTCATTATCTGTTGTTCACTGCTCCATAACCATATGATCATATGAAAAGTGGAATTAGTGAGAATTAAAATTATTTTCAGGTAGAAATCTTTTATTTAAACTACACTTTTGGATTGCCGTTTACTTGGTTTTGCGACTGAACTCTTCATATATTTTTTGGCAGGAATATAGATAACTGCCCACCTAAATAAAAAAAATTGACCGTCCGAGTGGGGATGGAGGCAATAATTGATCTTTTACACTTTTTTATTAAAAATAAATCTGTTATACAGAAACTCAAAACCAACGGACTATGCAAGTATAAAACATATAGTAATAATTCCAACAGCTGTGCAACTTGGTCACATGCTCCATATATGGCCAACTCAAGAGGGCTTTCTTTGATTCCAGAATCCAGGGGTTTCAAGATACTTTCAGCACAGCTGTAATTATCAATAATTATCTCTAATTACACTACCATGTATGTGCATTACACCCGTTTCCCATCACCATAGTGATGTGATCCTATCTGTAACCCAATTAGCTACATTAACACTTCCTTGCTGCCTTAATTATGAAGATATAGAGAAGAGATGGCATGGGTAATTTATTTGTCGGCGTTGGACCAGACTATGAAAATTGAGTCGTATGCTTCGCTGCATCAGTTTTAATGAGAAGCGTATCGCTAATAATTCACTTCTATTTCAATGAATATATATTTACAGTGAAAATTGTAATCACGCTGCCATGATATTATTGGAATTATTAGTAATTATTTACAGGAAAATAATATAATTTATAATTAAATAACACAATATTTTGGGATCTAGATGTATATATATATATATATGTGAAGAATTCAGGTGCAAAACCCCCTAAATGCCAATCCGAAAGTTTAATTAAAATAACAGATTTTTTGGCTGAAAATAATTTTAATCCTCCCTAAATTCACTTTTCTTGTGATGACCTGATTATGAAGCGATGAACTAAAAGTAGGAATGTAAAAAAAATAACAACGTTTTGATGGTTTGATTCCAATTTTTGTCAATTTTTGGATTGTCGTTTACGGTCTTGTGCCTGAACTATTCACACTGTTTTGGAAACTCAATTACTGTAATGATTTTAAAGTTTGCCTGAATACGTTTTTTTTTTTAACGGACCGTAATTTGGAGGAGACACCTGCTTGGAGTGAGGAGTCAATATAGAGGACAGGCGCTGAGGACTTCTTGGGTGGCTCAAAAGCAGCTGTGTTGCAGGTTTTCGATTTGGTACCGAGTGTGAACACAGCTAGGGCTGCTCTGATCCTGATAGTCGGTGTTGCGTCTGTGTGCGTGTGACATAGATACTAACCAGTGGTCCACAACTGGTTCATCAAAAGCTGTGGTATGTTCTCTCCTGTCTGTGGGAAAGTGCACATAAAAGACCTCTTGCTGCTTATCGGAAAGAGTAGCCTATGTGGTGGATTCAGATTTCCTCCAAAGAAATATGTCAGAATGGCCATATGTTTGAAGTCCAATAGCGATGATGAGATAAATAAAATCAATGCGCTCTAGAGGTGACGTTAAATAAAACAAGTTCTACTTGACAGTATTCACCTCATACTCCATTGAAGAAGGTAAAACATCGTCATGCCACTATATCCTGACTCAGTAGCTATATTGCCATGTTGCAACACGCCACTTGTGTAGTTAGCTGATAATCACGTTGCAATATTCTGACTCAGTAATTATATTGCCATGCATCAATACGCCACCTCTGTAGATAGCTTATTACCACGCTGCAATATTCTGACTCAGTAGATATATTGTAACACTCATTTCAACACACTTCACTTCCTTGACCAGGTAGCCATTACTTGTGCAACGCTCATTGAGGTGTTTTTCTTCCACGGAAGAGCAGCTCACGTGCGAATTGCTCACCAGTTGCTGTATCCTGGGCAGTGGAAGGCAATGCGAGTGATCGATTGTCAATGTCTGATGCCGGATGTAAGGGTTGGACAACAGTAGTTTTAAGAATAGGGTTAAGAGGATGTAGGTGGGAGGCAGGAGGAGGTTAGGGAAGGAGGTGGGGGGATTGAAGGGTTGTGAGGTAATTGGCTACTATCGGGTCAGGGCTGAACTGATTGTGCGGCTGAATTGCTCCGAATCCTTCATCCAATGCACACTTCAAGGACCCCACCTCATTACATTACACCGCGCCCCATCCTCCAAACACGAGTAGCACCACCCTCTTCACAGACACACACTTCTCCAACACACACTCCACACACACACTCTCCTCCCAAACACTCTCCTCCCAAACACTCTCCTCCCACACACTCTCCTCCCACACACTCTCCTCCCACACACTCTCCTACCACACTCTCCTCCCACACACTCTCCTCCCACACACTCTCCTCCCACACACTCTCCTCCACCATACTCTCCGCACCACATTCTCATCACCACATTCTCCTCACCACACTCTCCTCACCACACTCTCCTCACCACACTCCTCACCACACTTTCCTCACCACACTCTCCTCACCACACTCTCCTCACCACACTCTACTCACCACACTCTGCTCCACACACTCTCCTCACTCTCCTCCCACACACTCCTCCTACATTCTCCTCCCACACTCTCCTCCCACACTCTCCTACCACTGTTCTCTCCTACCACTGTTCTCTCCTACTACTGTTCTCTCCTACCCCTGTTCTCTCCTACCACTGTTCTCTCCTACCACTGTTCTCTCCTACCACTGTTCTCTTCTACCATTCTTATCTACTACCACTCTTATCTACTACCACTCTTATCTACTACCACTCTCCTCTCCTGCCACTGATATCCTACCACTCTCCTCTCCTACCACTCTCCTCTCCTACCACTCTCCTCTCCAACCAATCTCGTCTCCTACCACTCAACTCTCCTACCACCCTCCTCTCCTACCACTCTCCTCTCCTACCACTCTCCTCTCCTACCACTCTCCTCCCACACTCTCTCCTTCCGCGCACACCCACACTCCCCCACACCCACACTCCCCCACACCCACACTCCCCCACTCTCCTCCCACACACACCCACTCTCCCCAACACACTCTCTTTACACTCTCCCCCACACATTCTCCTACCACACATTCTCCTCCCACATACACTCGCCCAACACACTCGTTCCGACCTCCAGCTTGGTGAAGTAATTCATTTAGCGGGATAAAAACCTAGCGTCAACACCTGTAGCACTAGTCTTCGAGGCGTGAGCCATGAGCCGTGAGCTATGTTTTACTAATACTAGTATAGTAGTAATAGATAATGTGATTATGCATATACATGTATCAATAACATGTCGGTATGATGCGAGTAATATACAGGGAAGAAAGTACCGCTAAACGACATGTGCATGCCGTTTTGTAGACCACACATAGCATTTTAGCAGTCGGAGTCTTGTTTTTATATTTATGCCTCTAGATGTTAGTACTTTCTGCATCTTTAGAAATGTTGTTTTGGCAATGTTTATTCTCCGTTTAATCTCTCTCTCACATCCGCCATCACTAGTTACTAAATGGCCCAGATACGCAAATGACTCTACCTGCTCCAAGATTACACCAGTAACTTTTATTCTTTATGATGTCATCTATTTCTCTGAAAATCATTTCCGTATAAATGTTGAAAAGACTAGGTGATAGAACACATCCTTGTTGCACTCCACATTTGATCTTCACTTCTGGTGTCAATGAGTCTCCAATTCTTACAGCAGCATACTGTTCCCAGTAGAGGTTGGCCACAAGCCGAACGTCCTTACCGTCTAGACCGATTATTTGTAGAGCTTCTATGAGTTTCTTATGATGTACTTTGTCAAATGCTTTAGCGTAGTCTATATAACATATGTATATGTATATATCCTTATCTACTTCTAGGTATCTCTCATGTTAAAAATGGCTTCCCTTGTTCCACTGTTTGGTCTGAATCCAAATTGCTCTTCTGATACCTCTCAATTAATTTTTTTTTTAATCCTTTCTAGTAGTATTTTGAGTAAAGCTTTAATAACATGGCTCATGAGGCTTATTGTTCTGAAATCCGAGCATTCCACCCCTTTCGGTTTCTTAGGAAGGGCAATAAATATAGATTTTCTTAAGTCTGATGGAATATATCCGGTGTTATATATGTCATTAAAAAGAGCAGTTATCCTTGTGATGCTAGCTCCCTCCAAAGCTTTTAACATTTCAGAAGAGATATCGTCTGTTCCTACTGCTTTCCCATTCCGAAGTTTCCCAATGGCTCTTATTACTTCGCTCTCCAGAATAGGAAGCCCATCAGTATTCCTCATCTCAGGTATTTCCTCTCTCTGCCTGTCAAAAAGTTCTTCGATATATTCAGACCATCTATGAGAGACTTACTCTTCATCAAAAAGTAGTTGTCCTTTCTTATTCTTGATACATCCTCTTTGTTTGGAAGACTGCTTATTATTTGTCATTTCTCTGAACCTTTCGTACATATCCCTTGGCTGATGATTGTTTTCAAGGGTTTCTATTTCCTCACATTTCGATCTCAGCCATCTTTCTTTTTCTTGGGAGCACTTGTTCTTTACTTCCCTGTCCATTCCATGGTATTTCATTGTATTCTTATGTATCTTCCTCTCTTTCATTAGTTGTAGGATTTCATCTGTCATCCATGCCTTCTGTGTTACCCTTTTTTTCAGTGGAAGCAATATTTCATTTGTTTGTTTTAGGCTTTCCTTGAAACACTTCCAGTTATTCTCCATTTTTGATTCTTTATTTTCATTTTGTTCACTTAGTTCCATGAGTAAAGATTCGTATTTGTTGTTCACCTCCACTGCATAGGTTTTCCTCAGTTCTGGTTGTTTAAGTGCTGTGATGTCATAGTATGGCCTCTTTATCTGTGAGGATTTCGACTTCCTCAGTTTGACTTTTATGGTGGCAATGATCCGAACCTATATCTGCACCTGGGTATGTTTTTATTCTATTTATACTGTTTTTAAATCTATCTTTAATCATGATGTAATCGATCTGGTTCCTGCAGACATCTCCTGGGCTCTTCCATGTGTATAGTCTTCTATTTGGCTGTTGGAAGAAGGTATTAGTTATGACCAGTTTGTTTTTTACGCAGAATTGTAACAGGCGTTCTCCTCTGTCATTTCGGGTTCCCAGTCCATAGTGTCCAGTGACCTTCGGATATTGTTCCTGTCCAACCTTTGCATTTAGGTCGCCAAGCACTACAAGGCTTGGCTTTGTTTGTTTTAAACCAGCTTCCACATCCTCATAGAAGGACTCAACCTCCCAATCCTCGTAGCTTTGTGTTGGTGCATACACTACCATGATGGCAATATTAAACGGTTTGGCTCTTAGTTTAACCAACATCATTCTGTTATTGATGGTCCAATAGCCCATTATATACTTTCCATATTGTTGTTTCATTAGAACGCCAACTCCGTGAGCATGTTGTTCTCCTCCAGAGTAAATGAAAATGTGGTTGTCATCCCCCCCCCCCCACTAACTCATGCCATCAATGGCAGTTTTACACTTGGTAAAAAAACTATTATATTTCCGCCCCCAATGATTGATTGTATTAGTTAATGATTGCGCGCACACAAAAAATGACATCCAATAGCCAGTGATAAACATCAATGTATTCTAGAGCCATCATTAAATTAAACGGGCTTTACTTTTTGTACACACAGTACCTGATCCCGTAAGAGTACCTGATCACATTCAGTATACCACACACGGAACAGAACTGAACGTCAATTAATGGATTCACATCCTACGGCACTAACCACTGAGTATCCCACCTGACATTTGACTTTTGAGCTTTAGAGCTTTAATGCGATATGATCTATTTTCCCGCCTCCTCCAACACTTATACATCATGTACAGTCATCACATCATATATTCACAACCGGGCGAGGTGGCCGAATTAGTAGAGCGAGCGACTAACATGTGGGAGATCGGGAGTTCGGTTCCAGGTCGAGTCAAACCAATGACTTATAAAATGTATTCTTGTCGCGTCCTAGACTGGGGCCTTGCATTAATAGGATTGTGCAAGGAGTGGTTAGCTCAGTGTCAGGATAATGTGACTGAGTGAGTTATCGGGTCATGGTGCCGGCGGCCTGATTTCCCAGCATGGCAGCACTATAAAGTCGTCATGAGTGTGCACTGTCACAAGTCGGTACCCATCCTGATATGATCTTAGATGTTGCCAGGACTTAAAACTCGAACGACCAACCAACCAATCATATATTCACTTGACCCCCCCCCCCCCAGGAATTGTTAACGTGTGATTCCCCCCCCCCCCCCCACTAACTCATGCCATCAATGGCAGTTTTACACTTGGTAAAAAAACTATTATATTTCCGCCCCCAATGATTGATTGTATTAGTTAATGATTGCGCGCACACAAAAAAATGCATCGCATCATTAACACTGTGCCGAACCATTTTCCTTTCAAAGAGATTTTCAATCAAAATAAATTAACAATGGAAAGTCACGCGTAACCTTATCATGTGATATTTTTTTACAAAAAGTAGGAACCTATTATTGATGTTTCATAAAGCTCCCCACTATTAATATTGAATGAATTAGATTCCATTTTGAGTTACATTTTCGTTCTTTCTCCCATAATACTATTAGGCCCCCATGCATATGGCGTGACATAGTTTGCGATGCCTCTGATAACCGGTGATAGCTACCCGGTGTTTACGGCTTAACACCACATGCCGCCAACACCACATGCCGCCAACACCGCTCCATGCATACGGGCGCAGGTGTTGGTGGGTGGGTTAAATAGGGGGTGTAGTAGTGATCAATCGGAGGCGCTGGTGCAGACTGACTCCCTTGTGTTGTGGAGAGGGGGGCTCCGGTAGTTGGTGTGATCTGATTGGCTGAGGTGTGTGTGATTTGATTGGTCATGAGTGTGTGAGGGAAGGTGTGGGGAGCCTCCACCCACCCCCCACCCCCACCCGTCGGTCATGAGTGTGTGAGGGAAGGTGTGGGGAGCTTCCACCCGTCGGTGGGGGAGGGGGGGGGGTGGGGGCGCTAGCAGTCTCACATCCCCACCGTGCCCAGCAATGAGTCCGAATGAGCGCCATCGCTCATTCCCGACTGTGTATATATTATTTACATTACACAAACAGCGAACAAAATGTACATATAGAGTGAGTCTTTCTCTGGCTTGCCCAAAGACTTTCCCTTCCTTATTTAAAGTGAAATGCAGTAAAACTTCTCTAAATCTACCGACCATGGGACCAACGGTAAATGGTTCATTTAGGGAGGTGGTTAGTTTAGAGAGTTTTTGTTGGTATCATTACAATGGTTTAGTACGGGTGATCGCTTGGAACCCAAATAAAGCGATTGGTATAGGGGAGTAGTAGATCTGTGGAGGTGGTTGTACAGTAGTGTGAAAATACGTAATACAGGTCGATGATGTCCGTTATTTATATTAACATATTCATTTATGCAGCACATTATACATATATATATATATATATATATATATGTAATTACGCATTAAACCGAAGGCAGTGTGGTGGATACAGTCTTTATTATTTTTATCGACATCAATTATCAATGTAGTAAGTATCTGGCTGGGCTACAAATGCCCTCCCGAAAATAAAAATAAAATAATAAGTACAGTAATCATATGGCGTTTCTGGCGAATGGCGAAGTGAAGCAGCCGGCACGAGATCAGTGGTGTATATATAACACGGGTGGCGCAGGCTGGTGGAATAGCCGGCTCCATCCCGCCCGGTTCATCGAACCGGCAGTAGGGGGCAGCACCATGCGATTCTTACATCAGCATATACTTGAGCATATACCTTGTTGTAAGTATGCATTAAACCGAAGGCAGTGTGGTGGATAATCTTTATTATTTTTATCGACAATTATCAATGTAGTAAGTATCTGGCTGGACTACAAATGCCAAGTTCCCCAGGACCCTCCCAGACAGCACTAATTTACTCCCCCCAGATTGGTGGCTACCAGCATGTCTGCGACTATTCTCTCAGACAGGAGGTGTGAAATATATTTATAAACCACATCCGAAGACCAGTCCCCCCTAACCCGGATTTCGTCGATCGTGGTGCCCTGGAGGACGAGATAGGTACACCCACCCCGACGCAGGGTGTGGCAAGAGATATTTTCACCGGATAAGCCTGCTAATGAAGCAAAATATTTTATAGTAGACTGGAGTGTTGCATAGTCCAGAGGTGAGTAGCCACCTGCCCTAGCAGGAATTTGGAAGGCAGGCTCACCTGCAGGCACCCTGACTTGCGAGAAGTGTTTCTTCACCCAGAATACGGCACACAGGTCCGTATTAGGCACGCAAGTGACAGGAATAAGTAACTCACATTCTGAGAACTGAATAGTTTTCGACCGGCGAACGTTCAGCAACATACCCCAGGCATGAAATAAAAAATCGGAACCGAGTAAAACAGATTCAGAATTTGTGATCTGACATTTGCGCAATAGAGCACTAAAACCCATAAGTCTGACGACGGGCGTTGAGACATGGCCTTTGCTGCAAGACATGTAAGAGAACATCCTAATTAATTTAACAGCAATAAATGGGCAGCACGTTTAACTGAACATCCCAACATTATGGTACGTATCTGGTGCGATGCAAAGTCAATGGGTGCGCTGCCCTCTGATTTAAGAAAAAAGTTTAGGGCGCTTACATAGTTAGTGATTGACGAATATTTCAGTGTGTGAGACAGCCAAACCACAGATATAGCAGCCACCTGAGAAGGGGGGCACGGCAAGGGTGACAAGATCCCTTTAAATTTGTCTATGAAGGTGAAGTACTTCTGTAGCCGCATCGATCTGGTTGAGCATGAATTTGTTGACTAATACTGATCGCTCATAGCCTTAGCCACCCCTCTCAAGAGATCTAGGCCTGCAATGACATAGAAGGATGTTAATTCAAGCAAACAAGGGAGCGCAGCACAGTTTAGCGGCATGATCTGCATCAGCAATGCGGCTCTTATTAGAGGGTTCCCTCCACTTACCGAGGGAATCACAAATTATATTGTCCCTGCTGCGAACATATGCTGATCTAATATCAAAATTAAACTGGACGGAGAGCCAAAAAGCTCCTTAACGTATACCATTATCTGTTTATTAATGCACCGGCCAGTAGACAGAGTTGCGCGAACCGTGTTATTATCGGTCACAAACACAATGCAATGGTCCCTCCACAGGTGGCACCAGCAGTGGGCGGCAGCAACGACCGCCACCATTTCTTTCACGTTAATATGTGCGCCCTCACATGCCAAATCACATCCGGGATAATAATGGCCCACCTCTGTAACCAGGTCTGGTTCACCACTGAAGCTGCCCACTAGCCAGTCATTACTGGCATATGGGCAGGGAGGAACGAGGAAGCAGGGCTGGGAATGACATAACTTTATTCTCATGACAATCGCATCCAACGGCGATTTTGGTTACACTACTTGCTGTTTGAGCATGCCCACGGGCCAAGTCTGACATGAACATGAAGTTATGCGAGTCATTAATGTAATCATCAAGAACATATGTACAATGTTTTTTATGAACGTAACAGTTAATCACGTGAGGGAGATACATCACAATATATCAACACAATATATCAACGATCATGAGTCAAGTGAGTGAGAAGAATCATAAATCATATAAGTAGTGATCAGGTGGATCAATGAGCTTTTAGGGTAAGTGATCAGGTTTGCTTGATCTTATCAACACATGTATATTAAGATAGTGATGAGTGGCTAATAGGAGAAATTAACCTATTCACAGTTTAGGATAATTATGGCGAGGTGATTTTTGTATCATTAAATGTTTTTATTTGTCTCATTGTGTTTGATTTATATCGAGACAAGTGGGAGTGGGTGGGTGGGTTTTTTCAGTGGAGATGTGTAGCTGACGGGTGTCAGTGGAAGAGTGAGTAGGTGTGTGCGACACAGACACGGAGTCGGAGGGAGTGTGAGGGAGGGGGCCTGTGATTGGCTGGAGAGGATTAGGCCATCAGGATAGTGGTGGGCTGGTGATTGACAGGTGGGCGTGGCTGCTTCACTGCCCCCCCCCCCTGCCCCCAGCAATGACAGCAAATGACCACCTCCGTGGTCATTTAACTCCATCAGCGTGGGCCGCTCCAAAACCCCAGGTTGATGCATCGCTATAAACCGCAATAGAAGTTGCATGGACACCCACAATTTGTGCATAACCATTAAAGTTCTCCACATAATTTAACCACCAGTGCAATTCCGAACAGAATTCAGCATTCAATTTTTATTTATAATAAGGGTTTCTTAGCTGGCGTATAGCGGCATATACTCTGGTGGAGGAGTGACCACCATGGACAACCGTAGCGCAGTGGGCCAGCAGGCCACCCAGCCGTTCCAGTTCCTTCCGAGTAACCTTCCTGCGGCCCAAGAACACAAGCAGAACATGTTTTAATTTAACAATCTTGTCAATGGGTAATCTCAACTGGAGCATGACAGCATCGATTTCTATACCCAGAAACCTAGAGCATTGGGATGGGGCTGAAATTTTTGAATAGCTTAAATAGAAGCCTAGGTGGCGGAGGACAGCCATTACAACATATTGATTACGGAGGCATTCGTTGTAATCACAACCGAGGATGGCAAAGTCATCTAAATAGTTTATAATACGGGTAACCCCTTCCTTACGGGCACAACATACAACAAAATCAGAAATTCTATTAAATATGTTTGGGCTCGATGAGAGCCTCATACACAGGCGGTTATCGAAAAATAATTCGTTCCCGCCCCCAAAATCACATCTGATTGCCTGGCGGGGGCGATCAGTGGGATGACTATTGACAGCCCTATAGGCATTTTTTATATCTATACAGGTGGTGTACTCCCCCTGTGACATAATCTTCACCAAATCTCACACTCCCAGATATGAAATTTTTGTGAAACTTCCGAAACATAGTTATTTACAGGTCGCCCGATTGGTTTCCTGCAGTCAACAATTGTTTGGTAACTGCCCCCAGCTGAATTTGGAACAGCAAACAAGTTGTGCACGCACAATGCTTCACCATTAGCCCGGCTTATATAACCACAGGATAGCTCAGTGCATAGTTTGGAATTAATAAAGCTGTTATGGCTGCTCTTAGCTTGCTTATTGCAATTACCGGAATGAAGGATTTATAACATTAAAGCCAAACATCGCACCATGCAATACAAATTCAGTGTCTGGGTCGGCGGCACCCCTAGCAAAGCAATCACAGAAGCAGCGTCATGGTTTAAATTGAGATAACTGGCCAGCTATATAGTGGGTGCATAGGCATGTAGCGTCAACACATGCAGAGGTGACGTTAAACTCGACGCTCTCATCAGAATAAGTGTTGAGGGCCATTACACAAAGGCCTTGCCCGCAGGCCTTGACACTCAACCAATTAATATAAATAGCTTCACAGCCATAGCTGTACGGGGTGTTGGGCAGTTGGCATGAGGGGAGGAAACAGTCACCCCCTCCCCTCCCCCCCCCCCACCTGCACACCCCTGCGCAGCTATGGAAGGTGCGTGAGCACTGCTACCGGCGCCCGGGATACAGCGTAATTCAGAAGCGTCACAATGGGGACGAACAATGGGACAATTCACACCATTAGTATAAATCACAACGCCTGTGCTAGAGCAATCTAGACTAGGGGCACCTATATGGTGACGGTCTAACTCGCTGGGACACATACCCACTCCCAAAATGTCAGAACAATGCACAACACCGTTAGTTTCAACTTCATTAAGACTAGCAGCACGGGTAACTCCAGGAGATATAAGGGAGTCGGGGAGAGTAACTGGCTCTAAGGCGACATAGTATTAACTGTATATACACAATTGCGGGCTTTCTCTGACCCCGACCCCAGCCTTTCGGCATTCACTCCTTGCGAAAACTTCCCCTGATATGGGACTTGCTCCCACAGCGCTAGCGCCAAAATTGCAGGTTTTCTCATCATGGTTAGAGCCCTCTTCTTTATTATAAGAGAAGCAGAGTTTCTTCCCGTCCTTGCAGAAAACCTGCCCGGAACTGCCCTTAACACTCTTGGTTGAGCTTTGGTTACCTTTAGCTGACTGTGTTCGCATTAATTCAAATGCGTAATACTTAAGCGCTAATTCGGGGTTCCCATTGCAGAAGGCATCATAGAAGGCGTGATAGCAAGCTTCCGAACTGCCAGGTCGTAACTAGCATGGGACTGGTCCTGAAACTTCCCGGTTTTTGCTTTCCCACAAATGTATTTTATATGTTTAACAACATGCCTTAACAAGTCCACATATTTTTTGTCAAGGACTCAGTCACAAAAAGATTCAAGCACTTCAAATGGGGATAATTTTGTTAAGTCTTTGCGTTCTTCCAGGTATCTACGAAGTGACCACTTACTGTGTTTTTTCCTGTCATGACTCGTTGTCCCATTCGAAGGGCTTGAGCTTGTCAAGCGCCGGTGCCGCTGCTCACGAGACCCGCTCCTCCTCCTGCTGGTGCTCCAACCCCTCTTGCGCTTGACCGTCAGCTCCGCCATTTCTTCCGCCAAGCGACGTTCACGGCGGTTGAGTTCTGCACAGCGTCTTCGGCGATGAAGCGCCCGTTCCTTTTCCGCTATCGCTTCCTCTCTCTCGTCCATTTCATCCTCGCTTGGCAGTGCGTTAGCTGCATGCGGAGACGGCACCACCTCCTCCCTTAGCAGAATTCCGCCCTCGTCAGACATAAGACTCAGCTTCTCAGACACTCGCGCAGTGTGCCTTGTCTGCATAACTACTGTACGGCAGATATCGTTGACTGGACCTTGGTGTATACTACTGCAAGGCCCGCAATACATGATTGTCAACTGCACCCACATAGTTGAAGCCGCACCGGCGATGAAGAAGGTCGCCAATAAAATAAAATAATAAGTACAGTAATTGTATGGTGTTTCTGGCGAATGGCGAAGTGAAGCAGCCGGCGCGAGATCAGTGGTGTATATGTAACATGGGTGGCGCAGGCTGGTGGAATAGCCGGCTCCCTTCTGCCCAATTCGTCGAAGCGGCGGGAGGGGGCAGCACCATGCGATTCTTACATCAGCATATACTGTTGTTTTTATTTATATATATATATATATATATATTAGCATATACAACTCACGACTGGATTTTTAGTATATATGGTAGTATTTATATATATATATATATATATATTTATTTATATATATATATATATATATATATATATATATATGCATTGCTAACTTGGTGTTGGTTTTGCAAACTAATCAAACTAACAAAATGCTGTATATGTCGGTAATAGACTAACGATGTGTTCTATTGTTCGATGTTGTTTCAAAAGCGACTAGTCTCGGCAGGTGACTGATTACGTTCACATCCGTTTCTTTCTCTAATTATAGGAACATGAGAACGCAAGGATTTAATATTGGGTAGCAATAATAATTTGTCTGAAAGCATGTTTTTAACTTTCATGTTGCGCGTGCAACAAATTAGTTAGGACCTGCAAGGTTGCATAGGATTTTTACTGGATATTCTGAAGGGTCTTTATGGACCCTACGATAGCGAACCAGGCGTTGCAAAGCTAGCGTTTCAGTCCACAGAATGTAATATATAATACACATATATTATATAATATAGATTATATGTAATATATAATAAATGTAATATAAATAAAATATGGATAGCAATTGATATATATGATGTAGATAATATAGATAATATAGGAAATATAGAAAATATAGAAAATATAGATATATATCAGTTTTATTTCGTATAGCAACCCATTGTTTATATTGTGATTGGAAGTTACTGGCTATTTTCTTATTATCCACTGTCCCTTCATGAGTACCGGGCACGGTGGCTGAATCGGTCAAGCGCAGCCCTCTCGTGTGGGAGATCGGTTCAATTCCCGGTCGAGTCAAACCGCTGACTTACAAAATTGATAATTATATATAAACAATTGGCCCCTGACAAACAGAGCAACAGGCATCGGAGACTGCTTGAGAAAACATATATATTATGCCGGTGGGAATGTATTAAGTGGCCCTCTGAAAGCTTAAAGTGTGACCATCTGCACTGGTCCGGATGTGTTGCCTTTTTGGTCGAAACGTCAGGACATATCGGGACATGTTACTGGCGCATTAACGGCGCGTTAACGGCGCGTCGGTACATATTGAGTGATAGCAATGTGTGAATGGACACGTTGGCACACGTCGGCACGCATCGGGTCGCGCCGATCATTTTGTGCTTGCACAAATCTTTCGGCGCACCCCGACGTGCCCCGACGGGTTGGAAGGGGCATTACGGACGCGCCACCAACACGCCACTAGCACGCTGCAACCCGTCAAACTTTCTCCCACAATGCCGAAAAGTTGGACGTGTCTCGAGCCCTAGCAAATATCTTGCGCGTTGGCGGCGCGCCGGGGGAAACGTTGTAGTGTGACAGGGCCTTAAGAGATGGTTCCACAGAGAGGAAGGGCACTGTGGGTGGGAGGGTCCTTGTTTATATACCCATAATTGATTATAGATCATATATATATATATATATATATATATATATATGGGATATATAATTTATTACTATGAGTATAAAGGGGCGGAGCTATATTCCTATATCCTGCAGTATCCTAGCATTTAATGCTGCCTTTATTATTAACCCACAATATATTATTGCTATATTCGCTGCGGGCTGGTTCCTGCTGCGCTATCCTGGCGCCCCACCATGTTGTCATATGCCAGTCAGACCTTGTCTGGTTCACATCGGCGCCAGCACAGTCTACGGGTTACCTGTGTTGCTGCTGCCTATCGTCTGATCGCGCCACTGTGTCGAGGATATGAGGGTCGACTACTTGTGAATCTAGTCAGCTAACTACGAGGAAAGAACAGCATGCTTCAAAACGTGACGACTACAAAGAAGGACTACTAGTGGAGGAACGATCGACGTACTATCGATTCGACTACGTGATGTCGATTTCAACTCGCCAAATCGCGGAAGAGTCGACACGGGGGACGGTATCGTAAAAACGTTTTCATTTCTCGACTATGAGAATATTATTTCATCTGTGTCGAGTTCTGTGTGTGTCGATCAGCAAGAGTTGGTTTGGTATCGATGTCGACCAACCGCAGTACGGAACGATCGCAAAAACTGAAGATACCGTAAAGCTAATTTGAATCTCGACCGTTAGAAAAATACTTCACGTGTGTCGATTTCATTCAATCTGACCGCCTTGTAGCGATCGCCAATGACGGGCTTCTGAGTCGATTTCAATGTCCATGGAGGAACGACAGACAAATCTGACGGTATCGTGAAAACATTTTGAATTTTCGACGCTAGAGAGAAAATTACTTCATGCGTGTCGATGTCATTGTGTCGATCGGCGGTTCGGGTGTAGTCGCTAACTCGACGGAATGCAAGCGTTGGAGGGGAGGAGGGTCGTATCGATCGTCGACTATAAAATCGATCGACTATATTTCTACAGACTTGTGGAAAAAATATAGAAATAAATAAATAAATAAATAAACAAATAAATAAAATAGCAAATCTTATGCTGCATTGACATTACAGGTAAAAATACTGAAGTAATCTAACATCAGTGTTTAGGTCGATTTTACACTAACTGATTAGAGGCTTTACAGTAAGAAACAGCTGTCTGCAATATGTGGGCCATGGTACTGTAAATGAAGACCATGGGTCAAGATATAACACACCTGGTACTTTTGGCTGCCATAGCCTAGCTGAAAAAGCGCAGCGCCAAGAGTCAAGATCAAGTGAGACCCATGTGTGCCGAACATCAGCGCGTGGGAATGCGATACCATTAGGACACAGTTTGTGCTCTGCAACTATACATAGAAAGTTTATAGAAAGAAGCCCGATCGATTAAAGGGACTATGACTATAGACTTCTGCGCAGTGTGTGGTTCGAGTCACGACGGAGTCGAAGTAGGCTACTGCAGTAAGAAGGAGAGGACAGCGGAACCAACGCGCAGAACTACACGAAGCAGTGCCGCTAAGATGTCAAGCTCGGCGACGGGGGAGCCAGAGCCGGAACCTGCTTCGGACAAGTTGACTCTGGAGGAACAACGAGACTCGGTGCGGCGAGAGTTGGAAGAACTAAAAATGGAGGATGAGCTAAGGGAGCTAACAGATGAACGGGACCGTCTCCTAGCGGCACGGGAGATGAAAAGAAGGCGCGGTGAAAAGGCGGCGACAAATTCGCCTCAATGTCGGGAAGATAGCCCGGTTGGGGCAAGATGCAAGATGCCGGCCAACGACCAACCGTTGGCCGCCGGTACGACGGAGTCAGGCTATTCAAACTACGGACGCTCAAGGAATAGATCGAGGGAGCGGCGGCACCGACATCGACATTCGTCCAGCAGTTCGTCGGTGGATAGTGTGGATCGAAAACTTAGAAGTAAGTGGTCCCTGAAGCGACATGTCGAGTCAAAAAAAGATCTGAAGAAACTGAACTGTGAAGAAATTATCTGCGCTACCGCTGCCTGGGTGTTAGAAATCCCTGAGATGTCTATCAAGGACCACCGGGCAATGTGGGAACACATATATTTCCTCTCACACCGCACCCGCTATGGGGAATATCAAGATAGGGCGCATGCGGACTATGACTTGTGCATCCGTAAGTGGGCGGTGAAACGGGGGTTTGAGGCATTCTCCAGCGCCCATACGGGAAAAAGCGTGCTTCATTATGGCCCGGACAATATAAAAAAGAAGCAGCCAGTTCTTCGGAATTACAGCGAGGGGAAGCAAGGCCGTCGAGGTAGCAAGCCGAACACGGCTTGCTATGCCTGGAACAGCGAGCGGGGCTGCAGCAGGAAGGAGACGGAGTGCAGGTATGAACACAAGTGTTCAAAGTGTGGCGCGAGGGGCCACAAGAGAGTCACTTGTAAGGACTGACCTACCGGAACATTGGAGCACCTGCCTGATCGCACACCCGTGTCCGACCCAACAGTCATCACGAGTGGACAGGGTCCTGTTGGTGTGGGGAGCACGCCACAACTAGTGAGGCAGGTGGAGACTACGGGAGCTTCAATATGGGATGTTGATCAACATCAGGCAATATTGTACACGTCAACCATTGACAACAGCTCACAACGCGCAAATGGGAGAAGGAACATGCAACCAGTCACAACGCGGGAGATAGGTCAGGGGAATATTTACCCTACATTGGAGCAATGCGCAGGGAGGAGCAGCAGTGAGATACGGGGTGGGGATGTGCAATTGGAGGACGAGGCCTACCAGGGAGTATCTCGGGTGACACCACAGGGATTGGAACACCCACCCGTAAAAAACAAACCTGGATTGTGTGAACAGCTGACCGGTGTGTCTGCCGCGATAGCACGGGCAGGCTACGAGGACCTATTAAGAGTGCATTGTGATAGCGATAAACGCTGGGGCGTGTCAGTAAGGGAGAACACAAACAGTAATTACGTGACTTTTCGGGTGGACAATGACTGTCTGAATAGCACTTGTGCATGCGTTTACGAATTGTTTTCTATGCCATGTCAACTAAAACCTTGTCGTTTGTTTGCAGAAGCATTTTGTCGGGGGGACACTGATATAGATGCTATGTTTCTCCTTCAGGGCACAGTCTTTGGGTTCCATGTCTATTGATGACAATTGTGATGTAACATATGGCTGTCAGCGGGAGAGAAAGAAATCTAGATGGGAGAGAAATATAATAGAGACCCGGCTAGCAGCGGAGTTAGAGGAGGGAGTCCTAAGGAAAGTCGATAGTCCTCCGGCCTGTATACATGGGATCTTCGTCGTTCCAAAAGATGATGGCGGTGGGAGAAGTGTCATTGACTGTAGTAAACCAAAAGGTGGGAGTGTCAACAATTACACAAAGGGGGTGGCCCCAAAGTTTAAATATAGTGGGCTGGATGACGTGGTAGAATGCCTGGAGAGGTGCGACTACCTAGCCACTATCGATATCAAGGATGCTTACCGCGCTGTCCATATTAAACCAGAACATAGGAAAAGACAGGGGCTTTACTGGGTTTTTGAGGGTGATTCGGTGGGAACCTATATGATGGACGGGAGACTCTGTATGGGTCTCTCGTCTAGTCCGTATATATTCTCTAGAATTTCAGACTTCATTGTCCGATGCGCAGGCAGAGAGGGGGTCTGCAGAATTATTAACTATCTAGACGATTTCTGCATTCTGGGTAGTACAGAGGAAGAAACTACAGGGTTGCAACAACGTGTACTCTCTATATTGCGCAGATTGGTTTTTTTTATCAGTTTAAAAAAATTGCTCTCACCAGCTAAGAAAATTAGATTCTTAGGGATCGATGTAAACTCGGAGTCGCTGGAACTTACTCTCTCTGACGATAAATTGAAGAAGCTTCGGGACATCCTCCTGCTCTTCTTGGGTCGTAGGAAGGCGACCCGTAGGGAACTTGAGAGACTCGCCGGACACCTCGCACACTGCGCCAAAGTTATCAGGGGTGGGCGAACTTTTAGTAGGCGCGTCTACGACCTTATAGGCACCCTGCGCGAGCCATTCTACTGTGCACGGCTTAATGCCGGATTTAGGGAGGATATCAACTGGTGGGCATCATTCGCTGAAAAATTTAATGGTAAGGCGGGTATGCTCGGGAAGTTTGCGGTAACTACCGCGGTCTACAGTGACGCTTCGAATTGGGGAATCGGTGCTTTGCATGAGACTGACTGGTTAGCTGCTTCCGTTAAATCAGAGGACAATGAAGTGTTAGGACAGCTGATAGGACACCATCGTGTGGTGCTCCCCACTGAGGCAGGGAGGGACCACATAAACATAAAAGAGTTGAGGGCCTGTGATGGAGGCGGCCACGCGTTGGTCATCAGGATGGGAAGATTCCGAGATTATATTTATAACGGACAGCGCGGTAGTCCAATCCGCTCTTAATTCAGGGAGATCCAGATCAGTTGGGATTATGTCCATGCGGCGAAAATTATTCTGGCTTGCAGTCGAGAAGAACTTTACATTCTTATCAACTTACATAAATACCACAGTTAATGTTGTGTGTGATGCCCTCAGCAGGCTAGACGTAGAGGGTAGTGCCGCTAGGATTAGTGGAGTGGATGTGGGTCGGATTATGTGCTGTGCACACCTCTTCGACGCTCCGCTGTTCTGTCTTTCTAGGACTGGAGGAGCTGAGGGCAGAGTAGCGGGGATTTGAGAAGTTTTTCTACTCAAAGAATTCGTTCACCACGAGATCGGTCCAGATACGAAAGTATTTTGACTTCGTTGAGGCGTCTGATACCGTGTATTCCTAGCTAAAAACCCCTTCGCCAACCCGAATATTAAATGAGCTCCGGGTACCGACGAGTCTTCATCTGGAGGCGTGAGACGAGGAGTGGTTGGGGCCTGGGCCGGTTTAACCAGCCGGGTTTGGCGGTTATTGCTCAGCCAGATGGGCCTCAGCAAATAAACTAGGCTTCCACCACTTCTCGTCTTGTCTCTTATTCTCCTACGTCGTAGCCCAATTTATGGGATATATAATTTATTACTATGAGTATAAAGGGGCGGAGCTATATTCCTATATCCTGCAGTATCCTAGCATTTAATGCTGCCTTTATTATTAACCCACAATATATTATTGCTATATTCGCTGCGGGCTGGTTCCTGCTGCGCTATCCTGGCGCCCCACCATGTTGTCATATGCCAGTTAGACCTTGTCTGGTTCACATCGGCGCCAGTTAAAATTTTTCTTGGTAGGGCGGTTATTGCTCAGCCAGATGGGCCTCAGCAAATAAACTAGGCTTCCACCACTTCTCGTCTTGTCTCTTATTCTCCTACGTCGTAGCCCAATTTATATAATCTATATATTTACTATTGGATACATTTATATTAAATAGATAAATGCTAAAAATAGTACTGATAACAAAATTCCAAAAGTGATATACATTGCAATAGGGGTATTTCGAGTTCCGCTTGTCCTTCAGTAAGGCCAAGTCACAGTTATAGTTGAGGAAGCGGGAGGTGGGAGATATGATGAATACCATGATACAGGAAGTGGTTTCTTGGGGGAAATAATTGTTAGGAACATTTCTCCGCAATCTACAGTCGGAACAAATGTATGGCAATAAGGATACCAAGCTTGGTTATCAGGAAATGTATATTTGTAGGTGCAAGGTGAGTTCAAAGTGTAGATTCTATAGTGAAGAATAGAACTGAGAGTAACACCAATCCCAACTTCCACAGTGAGGCTATAGCTGCGACCTGGGTAGATAAAAGATTCACCCGGTACTTTTGGTACATGGGTGCACAACAACGTTATGTAAATATGGGCGAAAATATCTTTAGTATAGAACAGGAAGTAGAATGTCTGCCTCCAGTATCAAATGGATACTTATAATTATATAGGCATAGAGCTAGTGAAATGGGAGAGAATGCAAAAGGACAAGATGGCGGCCATGGAACGCCGTCGATTTCACTTTTAAATCTTATTAAACTAGATATTTTATTATATTTTTTAACTCAACGGTAGCGGGGAAATATGAAGACATATACAAAGAATAAATGTTGCTTCTTAGATTGTGAAATTAGGCTCTCATTTCATTTCCCCGCTTTTTCGACCATTTTTATATAGGGCTGGTATTCACCCATGTACTGCGAGTGCCGGGTGAATCCTTTATCTACGACCTGGGATGCTGGGTCTCAATTTTAGTCCGTAGAGAGGGACCAGCAGAACTCACATTACCCTATTCACAACGAACTACTCAATCTGCTAAAGCAGATATCAGACTGGCTGACCCTCCACTAAGGTATTATATTTGAAAGTTGTCATTCAGCTCATTATATTTAGAATTTTTTAAAATATAAAACACTACTGAAAAAGAAATGATTGAGGTTTGAAGGTCAAAATTACAATTTTAAAAGTGAAGTGCACGTAGATCTCAGTTTCACCCCAGCCAACAAACAAATCAAAGAGTATTTATTGCTCCTCAAGCTCTATATCAGGCAATAAGTGATATGCACTATATATAGTAATACATATATATGCATGTTATATAATATGCACTATATGTATGTATAAATATATACATATATTAATGTATGTAAATGTACTTCAATGAAGGAACCAGACGGGATGGCCGAATGAGTGAGACCGTACATCTCCCGTGTTGGTAGACTGTGGGGTAGTGGGTTCGAACCCTGGTCGAGTCAAACCGACCACTTAAAAATTGATACTTGTTGCCTCCTAGCCAGGTGCTCGGCATTATTAGGATAGGGAGAGAACTGGTTGGCCCAGTGTTAGGATGATGCGCGACAAGGAAGGACGAGGAAGCGTGAGTGGATAAAAGGCATTTTATTCAGAAATTCCAAGATAAACATGGATAATTAAGTCATCAAGCATGAGTATCAGAGATATATAATTAAATATATGAGGCATCAGCATGTAATTAGCAGTCATCAAGCATGAGTATCAGAGATATATAATGTGGACTATATGAGGCATCAGCATGGAAATGAGATACATGAGGTATCAGCATGGAAATATATCAATGTCAATTGGAGTAATGTTAATAGTTGGGCCCGGGAGGTGGATCCGAGGAGCCCTCCACCCTATGATGGAGAGTTGGTGTATAGGGATGGTGGGTGGGGAAAAAAGGGTATGGAGGATTAGAGTGTCTGGAGGCAGGAGGGTGAGTGGCCTGAGGCGGCCTCGGGGCTGGCTTTAAGGGAAGGAAGGCGGGAGATTAGGTAATGGCCAAGGCTGGAGGAAAAGGGGGGGGGGGTCCTCCCTCGCCTCGCATCAACCGCAATGCGAGCATTACGACCGATGCACGACAAGGAAGGACGAGGAAGCGTGAGTGGATAAAAGGCATTTTATTCAGAAATGCCGAGATAAACATGGATAATTAACAGTCATCAAGCATGAGTATCAGAGATATATAATGGAATATATGAGGCATCAGCATGTAATTAGCAGTCATCAAGCATGAGTATCAGAGATATATAATATGGACTATATGAGGCATCAGCATGGAAATGAGATACATGAGGTATCCGCATGGAAATATGTAAATGTCAATAGGAGTAATGTTAATAGTTGGGCCCGGGAGGTGGATCCGAGGAGCCCTCCACCAAGACGGAGGAGAGGGCTCAAGGGGCTGCCGAGGGGGCAAGGCGGGGCACGTAGGCATGCAGCGCCTCGGAGGTCCATGTCCCTTGGGCCATGATGTCGGAGATGTGGAGGCCGGCGGCATGGCAGGCCTGGGCGGAGCCTGGGCGTAGGCTGCCATGGCCAGGTGACATGGGTGACCAGGGTGACCTGGGGGCATGGGTGACCAGGGTGACCTGGGGAGCCAGCCCTCTGGCAGCTCGGTCGCAGCAGGGAGCTAGAGGGTGCCTGCACGCAGTGGTAGCACAGGTGGCAGCAGCAGGTTGGTATACAGCCACGGCAGCACACCCAGTGGTAGGGGGCCCAGTGGCAGCAGCACAGTGGCAGCAGAGGCGGGGCAGCAGAGAGGTGGAGCACGCAATGGCAGCAGAGGCGGGAGCACGGGTGGAGGCGGTAGGTGGCGTGGGTGACATGGGTGACCAGGGTGACCTGGGGGCATGGGTGACCAGGGTGACCTGGGTTGGCGTGGGTGACATGGGTGACCTGGGTGGCGGCGGGTCTGGCATGATGCCGCCAGCAGTCTGATGCACGACTGCGCGAGAGCATAGGCATGGTGGCTGGTGACAATTGCAGGGTGCCGTGGCTGGGTGACATGGGTGACCAGGGTGACATGGGGGCATGGGTGACATGGGTGACCTGTGGAGCCAGCCCCCTGGCAGCACAGTGGCAGCACAGGGAGCAAGAGGGTCCCTGCGCGCACAGTGGCAGCACACAGACTGGTGGCAGAGAGCGGTAGCACACAGGCAGCAGCAGCACATTGATATACAGCCACGGCAGCACACCCAGTGGTAGGAGGCCCAGTGGCAGCAGCGCCGTGGCAGCAGCGCCGTGGCAGCAGAGGCGGGGCGGCACAGAGGTGGAGCGCGCAATGGCAGCAGAGGCGGGAGCACAGGTGGAGGCGGTAGGTGGCGTGGGTGACCAGGGTGACATGGGGGCATGGGTGACCAGGGTGACCTGGGTTGGCATGGGTGACATGGGTGGCCAGGGTGACCAGGGTGACCTGGGTGGCAGCGGGTCTGGCATGACACCGCCAGCAGTCTGATGCATGACTGCGCTGAGAGTATAGGCATGGTGGCTGGTGGCAATTCCAGGGTGCCATGGCTGGGTGACATGGGTGACCAGGGTGACCTGGGGGCATGGGTGACATGGGTGACCTGGGGAGCCAGCCTGCGTGCACAGTGGCAGCACAGAGACTGATGACACAGAGCGGTAGCACAAAGGTGGCAGAAGCACGTTGATATACAGCCGCGGCAGCACACCCAGTGGTAGGAGGCCCAGTGGCAGCAGCACAGTGGCAGCAGAGGTGGGGCAGCAGGGGTGGAGCGCGCAGTGGCAGCAGAGGCGGGAGCACAGGTGGAGGCGGTAGGTGGCGTGGGTGACATGGGTGACCAGGGTGACCTGGGGGCATGGGTGACCAGGGTGACCTGGGTTGGCATGGGTGACATGGGTGACCAGGGTGACCTGGGCTGTCATGGGTGTCATGGGTGACCAAGGTGACCTGGGGGCATTGGTGACCAGGGTGACCTGGGTTGGCGTGGGCGACATGGGTGACCAGGGTGACCTGGGGCATGGGTGACAAGGGTGACCTGGGGGGATGGGTGACCAGGGTGACCTGGGGGCATGGGTGACCATGGTGACCTGGGTTGTCGTGGGTGACATGTGTGACGGAAGGGGGGTGCGGGCGGCCAAAAATTATGTAGTCCGCAGTGTCTGAACCCTGTGTGTGTGGCCGCTAGGCGGCGTGCTGGGGTGGCAAGCTTCCGGATGCGGGTGAGCGGCTTCCGGGGAGTCGTGGGTGGCGTGGGTGGCGTAGGTGGCCAGGGGCTGGGCCGGCAAGATGTGAGGGCGAGTGGGGGGGGGGGGGTGTCGGGTGTCCGACGGGTCGGTGGGTGATGAGGGGGGGTGAGGGGGGGTGGGTGAGATGATAGTGGCAGCAGTGTCAGGGTCTGGTTGGGGGTGGTGTCGGGTGGCCGACGGGTCGGCAGAGCATGAGAGGCCGAGGTAATGGCGTGTGAGTTCCGGTTGCGGGCAGTCGACTTCTGGAGGAGGTGGTGAGGGAGGTTGAGTGGAGGGGGCAGGGCGGAGAGATGTGAGGTCGGGTTGTCGAGCCTGTGTGTGGCCGCAGGGTGCAAGCTTCACGGTGCGGGAGCAGCGGCTTCCGGGGAAGTCGTGGGTGGCGTGGGTGGCTGGGTGGTGGGCAGGGGCTGGGCCGGCAGTGTGAGGGCGAGTGGGGGGGGGGGGTGGGGTGGCCGACGGGTCGGTGGGTGATGAGGGGGGTGAGGGGGGGGATGATAGTGGCAGGTGTTGGAGTGGCTGGGGGGGGGGCGATGGGCGAGGGTATTGGACGTGTGAAGTTCCGGTTGCGGCAGCGACTTCCGGGCGAGGTGGTGAGGGAAGTTGAGATGGGCGGCGAAGTGGGGGGGGGGGGGGGAGTGCGCGGGCAGATGTGTGAGGGCTGCGGCGGTTGTGGCGAGCAGTGCGGGGAACGCGAGGGGGTGGCTGTTGTGGTGAGGTAGTTCGTGAGCGGGCAGGGCGGCGGTTGTGGTGAGCTGCTCGGCCGGCAGGGGGTGGCGGCGAGATGAGAGGGTGCGGGGGGGGTGGGGGGGGGCGAGGGTAGGGGCGCGCGGATGGTGTAGTGCACGGTGGTGGTGAGAGGCCGTCGTGCAGGGTGGTGTAGTGCACGGTAGCGGTGAGAGGCCGCCGTGCAGGATGATGTAGTGCACGGTAGTGGTGAGAGGCCATCGTGCAGGATGGTGTAGTGCACGGTATTGGTGAGAGCCTGTCATGCAGGGTGGTGTAGTGCACGGTAGTGGTGAGAGGCTGTCATGCAGGAAGGTGTAGTGCATGGTCAGGGATAGCGCAGGTGGGCCACAACAGTGTAGAGGCACGTAGAGGCGTGGTGAGAGGCGAGCCGTGGAGATTACTGTGGTGCACGGTAGTGGCGAGAGAGGTCGTCATGCAGGATAGTGTAGGTCGGCCAGTGGTAGTGTAGATAGTGCAGGTCTACACCCATGTCGATAGTGTAGATAGCCTTGATGAAGAAAGGCACAGAAAAAAGGGTATGGAGGAGTTGAGTGTCTGGAGGCAGGAGGGCGAGTGGCCTGAGGCGTCGTCTGGGCTGGCTTTAAGGGAAGGAAGGCAGGAGATTAGGTAATGGCCAAGGCTGGAGGAAAAGGGGGGGGGGGGTCCTCCCTCGCCTCGCATCAACCGCAATGCGAGCATTACGACCAATGTGACGGAGTGGGATATCTGGCCATGGTCCTGGTGACCTGGTCTCCCAGTGGGGCAGCACTATAAAGTTGCCATGAGTGTGCACTGTCACAAGTCAGTATTTGATCGGACCATAGATTTTGCCAGGACGTAAAACTCCAACAACCAACCAACATTTTGTGTATATAAATATAGGTAAATGTCTATGAATTATTAAATTATCTATAAGTATATATATAAATATATAAACCTACATAAATAAATAAATATATATATATATATTAATATATATAAATATATATATAAATATATATATTTATATATATATACATCCAAATATATTTCTATATAAATATGTATAGAAATATATTTGAATGTATGTAAATGCATATAAATAAATTATCCAAACCTCTGTATAGACAGATGCACATATACAAAGCATATAGTGCTGATTGGTTAGTCGACGCCTGTCGCATGCTGTCACACGATTGGTTAAAGCCCCACACAAAACATCCACCTCTGCCTTTTGTAACGACTAGCAGACTGTGACGTTCAACAGTTAACATGAACACACTGTCTACTGGGAACCCACTATGTCGGCCGCTACTATGCTCGTTTTCGCAACGATGTGACTGGTCCTTGTTAGATCCCGCTCAATACATATACATGAACCTCCATCCGCCTCAATACATATACATGAACCTCACTCTGCATTACTAGGATAGTCAGCCTGACCGTGAACGCATGACTGCTATAATTATGACAGGTCATATAATATAGACCTGCCGGATCTGTTAACAAGCTACATTGTATCATGCTTAAAGTTGCATAGTCCGATGGTTTTGGATTTCTGTATTTTTTTCTGAGATAACTATATTAGAGCGATCACTATTATCTACTTTACATTAGTTCAAAGTTACTTTTATTTTAAATGATAAACTTTTTTAAAAGATATTTTGAGTGCAAACATGGAAAATTAATTTTGTCAAGCTTGCCAAAACTCTGACACCATAGACTTCTGCAGTAACCGGTTCTGTTAAATTGACTCAGGATTGCCTTCTACATGGAAACAAATGCTTAATAAGTGCATCAGTATCTAAGTTAGATATGTAAAGTCAAATCTAAATAATTATTTTGGTTTTGAAATTTGATGCTGCATCGGACTATGCAGCTTTAAGTATATAAACAGAAGAGGATAAGTACAAGTAAGTATGAGCATAAGTACAAAAGGACAGACCGACATTAACAATTCGACAAAGGTTCAGCAAAGCTTCACCCGTCCTGATATGACCTTAGATGTTGCTAGGACGTAAAAACAACCAACAAACAAACAAAACAAAGCTTCAGCAATGCTTCCACAAAGCTTCAACCAAACCATCCCATCCACATATTTTCTAAGGAACATTGCATGAGATTCCTGACCCCCTACCGCCCCCCCCCCCCCCCCCCCCCCCCCCAGGCCCCGCCGCGGTTACTGTTTGGTGGGTGGAGATTGGAAATGGCGAGTTGGCCTCTAGGTGGGTAACTGGACATAAGTGGGACAGGAAGTAGCGTGCGCATGCTTAGTTGAGAGAAGTGCCCAGTGTCTGCAAACCCAATAAGTGTCCGATAACCGACGCCCAGCACGCCGAATTGGGTTACACGGCGGTGGGACAGTCTCGCATCTATAACCAACGGGAGGGGACGTGGGCGGGGGCGTCGCACTAACCACACGCCGACCAATTCTGCCACCCCCCCCCTATTATCGCTCGCTTTGCAAATTTACTTAAGCCCCAGTCACACATCACCGGATTGGGGGGAATGGACAGAAACCGAACAAAGACCGTTTTGTGTCCATACAAGTTTTGAACATGCACAAAACTAGGAACGGATGCCGCTACGGTTCTTCTCCGTTTTGAGTTTGTTTCATCTGTTGGCTATCCATTCATGTCCGTTTCATGTCCGTTTCATATCCGTTTCATGTCTGTTTCATGTCCGTTTCATGTCCGTTTCATGACCGTTTCATGACTGTTTCATGTCCGTTTCATGTACGTTTCATGTCCGTTTCATCCAGCGGCCTTTGACCCGATATCGCAACATTTTGACACATTTTAATACATTTTTATACTTATCACGCCCAAACTAGGCAATTCTGTCCGTTGCTCAATCCCGTGATGTGTGACTGGGGCTTAACCGGGAAATGTGGGTGGGGAAATGGTCTGGAGTTTTTAACAACACTTAATGAGGAATGCGGGGAATGTGAGGGGGTTTATTTGTTCGTATATGAATAAAACATATCTATTTAAAGATTATATTAAAATATTAAAAAATATATATTAAAAATTATGTGTATTATAATGGATTATAATAATATAAAGAACGAAGCAGAGTCCAAGGTTAATTATTATTATTATTATTATTGTATTTATCGGTTTCATATGATTCGAAGTCGCGCGCCCACCTTGTTTTCGGCGCGCGTGTATGGGGCGCTACCTGTGTCGCGTGGAATAATATCTAAGAAACGGGATCACTCCGACGAATTTTCCTTTTTTAGGTGGGGCATATTTATGTTCCGCCAGAGCTAATAAATAGAACTCAGCCCAACTCTGTGTTTGTCCATCCTTATACGGCCGTAGTGGCTTATATTAAATATATTAAAACAATAAAAAGGAGGAAACAGTCGACGATATGTTGATGCAACTCTTGCATTTACTAACCACCAAATGCGGATTGAGAAATAGTCAGTTTTTAACGACACCCAAATGAGGAGCTACGGGGGATGTGAGGGTTTTTATATTAAATAAAACAAAATAAATAAAAATAGGAAATAGTCGACGATATGTTGGTGATGCAAATCTTCCATTTACTAACCCTCATATCATATGCAGATATGTGAATTGCTGGGAGTATTTGGCAATATCACCCAAGAAGGAACTACGGCGTTTATTTGATTTTATCAATAAATATTTAGCATATAAATGAATAAGCAAACATATAAATGAACAAATCAAATTAGATAAATACAAATGGTCCATGGTGTTTTGCTGATGCACATCATGCCCTGCGGCATTCAGTACGGAGGACCTGGGATAATTTGTCAGGTAAAAGAAGCTTACGCTTGATAAACAGGTTTGCATATTGTTACATACTGCATGCGCACTGGGAGAACTGCTTGTTTTGTGCATGCACATGGGTGTACATTTTTATCCAGTGACGTCAGCGGGATAACCTTTATTTGAGTTGTCACAATATTGATTGTGGATCAGGTGTGACATGCATGCATGCATGCAATGAGGCAAGACCTACACAGTGCTACATACCCAACCAGACGGGATCGCCTAATGAGTTGAGCGGCCGTCTCCTGTTTTGGGAGATCGGGGAGTTCTGAACCCATGGGTTCGTGGGTTCGAACCTTGGTGGAGTCAGACCAATGACTTAAAAATTGATACTTGTCTCTTTCTAGCCAGGCACTCAGCATTATTAGGATAGGGCAAGGACTGCTTGGCTCAGTGTCAGGATAATGTGACTGAGTGGGATATCAGGTCATGGTGCTAGTGCGCTGGTCTCCCAGTGGGGCAGCACTATAAAGTCACAATGAGTGTGCACTGTCACAAGTCAGTACCCGTCCTGATATGACCTTAGGTGCTGCTAGGACGTAACGCAACAACAAACAAACAATTAAATCCAGTCAGCGTGTTAAGGCGTTTTCTTCTTAGCTTTCTTCGCATTTAAAGTTGCATAATCCGATGGTTTTGTGTTTGTCATAATTTCTGACATAAATATATTAAGTTGATGGTTATAATCTACCTTGCTTTAGTTTGAAGCAACTTTCATTTTAAATAGCTACCTTTGGAGATATTTGAAGTGCAAACATTCAAAATTAATTTTGGCAAGCACGCCAAAACTCTGACACCATAGGCTTCTGCAGTAACAGGTTATATTGAATTGACTCAGTATTTCTTTTGATGTGGCAACAAAAGCTTAATAAGTGCATCAGTATCTAAGTTAGATATGTAGGGTCAAATCTAGGTAATTGCTTTGGTTAATACAAAAATTGATGTTTTTATCGGACTATTCAACTTTAAAAGCTGCATACTCAGATGGAAACTTTCCTTCAAAACCATAGCATCCGAATAAATGTCATCCTACATAATTATTCACTTAGATACTAGTTTACGCGTTTATCATTTACTTAGTTTTATGCTTTAAACTTTAAGTTAAAGCTGCGTAGTCCAATTAAAGCACTAACTTTTCTAAACTGAAGACACCTGATGCGCTGGCCGAATCGGTAGAGCGCAGGGTTCCCGTGCCAAAGGTCGGGAGTTCGAATCCCAGCTGAGTCAAGCAATGACTTATACAAATGATTCTTGTTGCTACCTAGCCTTGTGCTTGGCATTAATATGATAGGACAATGATTGGTTAGCGCAGTATCAGGATAATGTAACTGTGGGATATCGGGTCATGGTGCTAGCGGCCTGGTTTCCTAGTGGGGCAAAACTATAAAGCCTCAATGAGGGTGCGCTGTCACAAGTTGGTACCCATCCTGAGAGGACATTAGATGTTGCTAGGATGTAAAACAACAACAAACAAACTAAGCTGAAGACACCTTATATGGTGGCCGAATCGGTAGAGCACAGGCTTCCCGTGCGAAAGGTCGGGAGTTCGAATCCCAGTTGAGTCAAGCAATAACTTATACAATTGATTCTTGTTGCTACCTAGCCTTGTGCTTGGCATTTATATGATAGGAAAATGACTGGTTAGCACAGTATCAGGATAATGTAACTGTGTGGTATATCAGGTCATGGCGCTAGCGGCCTGGTTCCACAGTGGGAACTGTGAGCTTTTTAAATCCACAGTATACTGACAGAACATTGATTCTGTGCTTTTGCATTCTGTAAAATCGAAGGTTGAATAAAAAACAAACAATTCTCGCCGTGAATATGGGCTATGCTGCCAACACGGCGTAAAGAAACCACCAATCAATCAATCCACAGTGGGGCAGCACTATAAAGTCACCATGAGTATGCGCTGTCACAAGTTGGTACCCATCGTGATAGGACCTTATATGTTCCTAGGACATAGAACAACAACAAACAATAACAAACAATAACCAATCCTATGAAGGCCTATCCAGTCATCTGACCATGTCAGGGTGGGGATGAAACACTGCAAACTTCATACTGTTACATTTACACGTGCGAAGTGGTATTTAATTTAATGTAAACTAGTTCTTAGCACAGTTTCACTGTAACCCAATTCAGAAACAAAGTATGGCAACAACCAGTTTATGTTTGGTCATGAGGAACCATTTGCCAATCTCCAGTAAGCAATTGAACCACACAAAGATCTCATAACGATCGTAATGAGAGATAAGCTGCACCAGTATGCTCATATTTTCTGTTTATTATGTATGGCGAAAAGACATCTTGCAAGGCACATTGAAAGAGTGGGGGGGAAAGATATGGTGGACAAAGGAAGAGATGGGAAGACAACTTTAGAGAATGGACAGGTCTGGAGTTTGTCAGGTCCCAGAGGGCGGTGGTCATCATCATCATCATGCTGTCGGTCGCGATGTGACAAAGACTGCTTTCATTACTTGACTGGCGCTCTCCATTTAGCTCTCTGCTGTGAGAGTTGCGTTGTGCTGTTGTACATTTCATAAAAGCTGCCTGCAAAAGTGTTGAAGTGCTGCTAGCTTTTGCAAGTTACCAGCGGCACTCTCTCGGGGAGCAAATAGAGGTTTCACACCGGCAAGAACATGTCAAGACAGGCGCAAAACTATTTGTCCCTGCAGTGGCTGGTCGGGACATGTTGGGAGTTCCATACATCAACCGCCCTTAATGCTGCCACAGTGACATGGTTTTCTGTTTAGGGTTTGCTCCCTTAGACTTCGGTTCTATCAAGAACCTGTACCACAAGGCAGTGGTTTACAACTCTGCAGGGCAGGGGTGTCAAACTCCCTGAGGTATTGTTATACCTGCAATACCTGCATACGGTGGTGAACATGGGGAAATGGAGAAAGCTGGTTGCAAAGTCATCTGTGGTGCCCCACCGACCGTCTCGCTTAAGGGATTGATGATAATGCTGATGACGTGCTCATGGGTTCAAAGTGAGTTTAAACACTATCGCCTATGATTACGGCTAAGGGTATATGGGATAATGTAGACAAGCCTGGTTTCAGCTTCAGTCCTCTCCCCAAGAAACCAGACAACCAAATGCGTTAGTGCATCCGTCTCCCTTGTTGGTAGACCATGGGATCGTGGGTTCGAACCCTGGTCGAGTCAAAGCAATGACTTAAAAATTGATTTTGTTTGTTGCTTCCTAGTCAGGCACTCAACATTATTAGGATAGGGCAAGGACTGGTTGGCTCAGTGTCAGGATAATGTGACTGAGTGGGATAATGTGACTGAGTGGGATATCAGGTCATGGTGCGGGTGGCTTGGTCTCCTAGTGGGGCAGCACTATAAAGTTGTCATGAGTGCGCACTGCGACAAGTCGGTACCCGTCCTGATATGACCTTAGATGTTGCTAGGATGTAAAACAACAAACAAATAAACTCTCCCCAAGAACCAGCAGACTCTGACTCGGAATACATATATTAAGGTTGCATAGTCTGATGGTTTTGAGTTTTTGTCATTTTCTGATATTGCCCACACCGACACGCACTGACGGAAGAATGCCAAGATTCAGTATAAGTACGCTTCAACCTGGTTTATTACAAAACCTCTCTGCTCTCCGCGGTGTCAAGTCCTCCCTCGCCCCCTCACTCGCCAGGTCCTATGTCGCCTCTATCGGTGGGTGGGGGGTGAGCTAGCCACACGCAGTAGAGGGTAGCCCCATCAGGGGTCTGCCCGGTGGCTAGCCTGCCACCACCTAGCGCAGTTCAGTGTAACTGCGTAGGTGTGCGGCGTAGTGTCTGCCACCACCGCGTAGTGGGACTCATGTACAGACTACTACATTATCTATCTTACTTTACTTTGAAGTAACGTTTATTTTAAATGGCTAACTTTTGAGATATTTGAAATGCAAACATTAAGTTTAACAAGCACGCCAAAACTGACACAATAGGTTTCTGCAGTGACAGGTTATATTAAATTGACTTGGTATTGCCTTCTATTTGGAAACAAATGCTTAATAAGTTTATCAGTATCTATGTTAGGTGTGTAGAATCAAGTCTAGCTCAATCTTTTGGTTTTGAAAATGTGATGCTTTCATCAGACTATACAGCTTTAATATAGCATTACCCACAGCTACTACTGACTTTTTTAAATTTAATTTTTTTTTTTATTGAGGCTGTATTTATACTGTCCATAGCATATAAGCCCGGGTACCCAGGCTTGTTTTCAATGCTGGCCAGTTGTAGTGTTGGTGTTATCTTACCACACAGTGGCTGCTGATAAGGTATTTGATTGCCTGCATTTCAGTAGCAGATAGATAATTGGTTGGTATGGTTAGTAGCCTATGTTAGTTTTTTTTGATTTTCTTGGTATATATGTATTTATTTTTCTACTCTTATTACTAGACTAGCCTACTCCTATTTACATATCATAGGCTTGTACGTAGCTGTGTGGTGTGTTATCTGGCTACTTTTGGCATGGTTACCTTCCATTGGGCATCCCGCTGGTGGGCCGTGACATATCACATGCCCCTTTGCAGTGCAGTTTACTGGGGGTTTCCTAGCCTTATTTTGCACAGATATTTTTTGTAAGTTTTTAGGTCAGGAATTTGTCGTTCATTTACCGTTTGGGCATTCCACACCTTGGCAGCCATTTCCAGCGTGCTTCTCTCATGAGCTTTTATTTGGCTTCTGGTCTGCTTTAGTAGTGGTGCATTATTTGCTCTAGTAGCCCTTTGTGGTTTTGTTAGAAGTTTAATGTTTTGACTATAGCTATATGCTAATGTTTTCAAATGAATTATTCTCCTATTTTCTAGTAGTTTCACTTTGGTTCTTTTGTGTATGTCATAGGTTGGGTGCAGCTTGTCTACTCTTAGACAGATTTTTAGGGCTCTGTTCTGCAGTGTTTGCAGTTTTTTTAGTAGTTCTTTTCTTGCACCCATGTAGTTTACATCTCCATAGTCAAAATAGGGGAGCACCATGCCCTTGAAGATTTTTATTGACATTTCTTGTGTCATGTAGTCTCTTAGCTTTGCAAATAGCCACAGTTTGTGGTTTACTTTTTGTATAATTTTATTTATACATAGGTTGTAGTTTAGTTGGCTGTCCAACTCAAGGCCTAGGTATTTGTAATGGTCTACATTTTCTAGTGTTTGGTTTCCTAACTTACAGTGTAGTTTTCTTTCTGGCATTTGTTTATGCGAGAAGAGTACTGTTTTTGATTTGCTTGTGTTGATGGTTATTTTGTTGGACTCACACCACTCATCTAGTTTTAGTAGGAGTTTATTTAGTTTAGTTATTACCTCCTCCTCTGTGGTGCCATTTGTGTATATGACTGTGTCATCTGCATATAGTTGGAGGCATTCAGTTTGCAACCATTTTTCAAGGTCGTTTATATAGATTATAAAGAGTAGTGGCCCTAACACTGACCCTTGGGGTACACCACATGTGACAGGTTGGTTGTCTGATAGTGTATTGTTTATTTTTGTTTTCTGTTGCCTGTTGTTCAGGTAGCATCTTATCCAATCCATAGTGTTGGATTTTATGCCCATGGTTTTTAGTTTTTCCAGTAGTATTTTGTGGTCTACTGTGTCAAATGCTTTGCTGAAGTCAATGAAGGCAGCTCCAACTAATTGTTTTTGGTTCATTGATGCCATTATGTCATTTGTTAGGTTAGCTATTGTTTTTGATGTGGAGTGCAGTTTCCTGAAGCCCCCTTGTCTTTCGTTTAGTATATCGTTTTTTTCCAGGTGTTCATTGATGTGTCTATGTAACACTTTTTCAATGAGCTTGCCTGGGGTTTGAAGACTTAGACTTAGCCTTAAATGTTAGGTAACACATAGCTGGGCTGCATAATAGCCTTCAATTTGTTATACAATAAGTATGTGTATTTAAGATAAGAACAATTGAACTTATTGGCCGGAAGTAGGGAATTGCTCTGGTCTAGTGCTGTGTAACATAGGCCGTAATCGATTAACACGACCCGGGCGACTCGGGTCACCCGAGTTGTCAGAATTTGAAATAGAACACCACGAGTGGAGTCGACAAATACACACGCCGTGTGCAAAACAACCTGACTCCAGTAACCGACCTCTTGTCTGGGGTGGCTAGGAGCGATGACATCACATTTGCACTGGTACCGTCCTGCAGGATAACAGCCACCGGTACCAGTCATACAGGTTTTTTTTGGTAATAACATAGATTAACGAAATGGAAATATCACTAAACTATGCCATCATAAAACAATTTAAATTCTATTTTGCTGTAGTTATATTGGTTATTAAACAAAAAAAAGGTTTTGGATGAAGCCACCATCTTTTTCCAACCCGAGCGTGAGCCGAGTTGATTAATCGATTACACCCAAGATGTCTGGTAACGTAGGTAAGCGGAAGTGTCCATTCTGCGACACAAAATATGTGCACTCTCCAGGTCATTATGGCTATAAACGATAACATGTGTGATATAGCTTAATTTGGTGATTTGGTGAACTTGGCGGTGGACACCACCAGGCGTCCTGTGTCAGTTGCTTCTACGCGCGCCCTCTGGTGAGTGCGGCCAACATGCCACCCGGTCCTCACACTGCGAACCCTTAGTCGGCGGGAGGCGGGAGGCGGGAGGCGGGCCCGGGTAAAGCCCGTCGTTGTACAGGCTTACCCGGGGAGGCCGTAACAGGCCCCCGGGGACCTGGAGTTGATCTGCTCCAGGGGTGAGTAGACGTTAGAGTGGGGGTGGGTGGGGGTGGAGATAGAGGGGAGGGCGGCGGGGAGGTGGACACTGGAAGGCTGCGTTTGGTGGACAATGAGCAGTGGCATTTCTGGTATCGAACTGTATGTATTTCTATTGTTACTGTTATAAGGCCAACCTCGATCAGAATCAATGTCGCTTAATATCATCATCACTGTCATTAGTAGTGTATATATATATATTGTCACGTATAATAACTAATTCCTAATCTTATACACTAGCTAATATAGTGAGGAGAAAAGAGAATTTGGAACATCTTCTATTCTTAGTAAAAAAAGATAAGTAACGAGACACAAATATGTACTTATATTATAACATATATTCTCAATTACAAAGTGTAGAGTTACATATAAATTCTCAATGGTATGATATCACACTCACAACTGTCTGTGTAGTCCATATGAATGATAGATACACTCAGTCCTCTTGGTGCTTATTCCATGTCTCAGTTGCCTTAAGGTGTTGATATATATAGATTTTCCACTGTCTGTAAGCTGTAGCCAACCATATAGGTATAGAGTCTCAGTTGATGATGCATGTACACGTCAGGTTAAACAGCAGTGATGTGGGAAAAGCCAGATACACAGTCTCCATACATTCACTGATAATAGTGATATATTACAATATATGTATGTATTTCTATTGTAGTGGTCTGCACTGACCTCTCTGGCAAGTAACCACATAGACAGGTAGGCGTGGGGAGTGTGTTGATATCAGGGAGCCTAGGTGGTGTAATGGTTAGCACACTGGCCCGGAATGCAAAGAGATGTGGGTCCGAGTCCCGCTCTAGGCATAATATTTCCCATTTTCATCACCCCCATGACACTGGTTGCCGTCACCATGATCCTGTACAAGCTACTTGCTGGATGGTTGTTCAACCTACCCTGTGTATGTATGTGTTAGTGCATTGCCTGTATGTATGTAATTGTAAGCATTAAAATACTTACAATTCCAGAGGGACAAGTGTAGTGGTCTGCACTGAACTCTCAGGCAAGTAACAATATAGACAGGTAGGCGTGGGTAGTGTGGCGATATCAGGGAGACTAGATGGTGTAATGGTTAGCACACTGGCCCGGAATGCAAAGAGATGTGGGTTCGAGTCCCGCTCTAGGCACAATATTTCCCATCTTCATCACCCCCATGACAGTATCATCATCATCACTGTCATTAGTACTGTATCTAATATATATATATTTCTATTATTGAACTGAACCCCCCCCCCCCACAAAAAACAAATACAAAGCGCATCTCTATCAGATTCAATGTCGCTTAGTATAATCATTTTCATTAGTAGTATGAATATTATTTGTATTATTGTTAATATTACTATTATTGCTAATGTTACTCTTACAATGCCAATCTCTATCATAACCAATGTCACTTAGTGTCATTATCACTGTCATTAGTAGTATCAATAATATTAGTTGTAGTATTATTCTGAATATTAGTATTAATATTACTATTAATATTACCGATATTAGTATTATTAATATTATTATTATTATTATTATTATTATTATTATTATTATTGTAGTAGTCGGCCTTGACCTGTCAGGTAAGGGTGTGGGACATACTCAGGCGGTAGAGTGTCCACCTGTGAAGGTTTTGATAATCTGATCGATCCTGCTCAGTGGACACATTTGCAGTTTGGGCTATTTTCTGTTCCAACCTGTGGTCCATGACTGGTTTATCAAAGGCTATGGTAATTGGTATGTGCTGTCCTGTCTGTGGGAAAGTGCATATAAAAGACCCCTTGCTGCTTATCGGAAAGAGTAGCTTATGTGGCGGCAGTGGGTTTCCTCCAAAAAGAAATGTCAGAATGACCACATGTTTGACGTCCAATAGCCGATGATAAAAATCAATGTGCTTTAGGGGTATCGCAAATATAACAAACTTCTTTGACCTCTCAGGTAAGGACCCCACATAGAGAGGTGGGCCTGGATAGGGTGAAGCCATCAGGGAGATAGGTGGTGTACTCACTCCCCATGACATTGGTTGCTGTGACCTAGCTATTCGTTGTATGGTTGTATAAATATGTACATTAAACCATCAGCAATCAATCAATAAATTCAGTCTGTGTCTCGATGCTGAATAAAGAAAATGTTGAAAAAAAGAGAGAAAGTTGGAATGAAGACAATTTGTGAAAAATTTTGAAATGTTATTGGTATACGATAAAACCTCTCTAACCGACAACCTCCACAGATCGACTACTCTCCTATATCGATCGCTTTATTTGGGTCCCAAACGATCACCCATACAATAAATACAGTTGTGGTAAAAAAAACTCCCTTACTCGACCACCTCCTTAAATGGACCATTTCGGTCGTTTTAAAGAGGTTTTACTGTAGTTTAGTTGCATATCTTCGTGTTGAAGTCAACAGCATGGGTGGTGTGAGAGGAGAGTTGTGTGGGTGTAGTGGTGGTGGTGCTGAGCTGTATTTCACATCCGGTGGCACATAAGGAAGTGTTGGTCACGTGGGCCTGTTTAATTATGCATCCAGGTGGGAGATGAGACCCTTATAACGAACCCGCTAAATCTCCTGCAGTGTCGTGGAGGCGTTAGTTTATAGTCCTAATTACCCCAGTGGGATCAGGCCTAAATTACACAGCCACTTAGCGTAGGAACCTCACGCTGGTGGCCATTAATTAGCGAGAGCTATTAAATCTTAGAGGGAATATTTAAACTGGGAGCGAACTAAAGCGCCTGTCACACAATGACGTATCACCTCAATGTGTGCCAACGTATGTGATTTTCGACCAACACGTTGGCGTATGTTATGTGTACGTTACGTGTACATTGGGCATACAGCTTGTACATTCTGGATATGTTGGTATACGTCGACGCACATCGACATTCCGACAAATTTTTGTGCATGCTCAAAATTTTCACCGTGTGTCACCATGTGGCTCGTACGTTATACATACGCACCATGTACGTTTGGGATACATTGGCATACATTGGGAGTATGTTAGGGATACGTTGGTATACGTTGCTGCGCGTTTGCAGTACGTTCATCTGGTGGGAAGTGCAGCCCACGTACAGTCCGCGTACAGTCCGCATACAGTCCGCGTACTGCCAACGGATGCATTATGTACTCCTAGCGTACTTCGAATGTATGCCTGCCGTATCTCCAGCGTATTTAATGTATATGCTGTACTTCTAGCGATGGAGTAACATATGTAACATTAGTCAGTGTACCATGAGCGTATGCGAGTGTTTTGCAAACATTTTGTGAACGTTTTGTGAGGCACATGAAACAGGTCTCATATGCTAGCAATATGTCAGAGATACGTTCTGGAGACGTTACATAGGTTGTGTGTATGTTAGGCATTTTTATCCCCCGCCCCGCCACTGAAAATGTTGACGAATGCCAATGTCCTGGCAAATTTTCTAACGTTGAGCACATGCTGACGCCGTACGTCATAGTGTGACAGGGCCTTTAGGTGAGACCGCCCGCAGTGTGAAATGTATGTGTTGGGGGGAGGGGGGGGGGCCACTTCTCGCATGTGAAAAATCTGGAACAATTAGTTGATGGAGCACAGCATGATGGATGCCTGCTTATTGGTTATTCCGCATGCGTAGCGGGGCAGAGGGCGGGGGCGGGGGTGGAGGGGGGGGGGGAGAGGCGGGCGGGGTGAGGGGGGGGGGGGGGGGGAAGAGAGCGGGTAGGGGGGGAAGAGGGCGGGGTGAGGGTGGAAGGGTGGTGGGAGGGGAAGAAAGTGGGGAAGGGAAGTGGGGAAAGAGGGAGGAAGAGGGCGGGAAAAAGGCGGGGAAAGGAGGGAGGAAGAGGGCGGGGAAAAGGAGGGAGGAGAGAGGCGGGAAAGGGGGAGGAAGAGGCGGGGAAAGGAGGGAGGAAGAGTGCGGTAGGAAGGAGGGAGGAAGAGGGTGGGGAAAGGAGGGGAAGAAGGCGGTGGAGGGAGGAAGAGGGCGGGGAAAGGAGGGAGGGAAGAGGAGACGGTGGGAGGGAGGAAGAGGGCGGGGTAAAGGAGGGAGGAAGGAGTGCGGTGGGGGGGAGGAAGAGGGAGGGAAGAGGGTTGGGGAAAGGAGGGAGGAAGAGGGCGGGGAAAGGAGGAAGGAAGAGGCCGGGGAAAGGAGGGAGGAAGAGGGCGGTGGAAGGGAGGAAGAGGGCGGGGAAAGGAGGGAGGAAGAGGGCGGTGGGAGGGAGGAAGAGGGCCGGGAAAGGAGGGAGGAAGAGGGCGGTGGGAGGGAGGAAGAGGGCGGAGAAAGGTGGGGAGGGAGGAGGGAAGAGGGCGGGGGAGGAGGGAGGAGGGCGAGTGGACTCAATCCAGCGTCACTGTCAAAGGAACGAGGGACACAATTTTGGCACCTTGCTAGAAACTTGGAATATTGTATCCAGCGGTTAGCTCGGTGTCGCGATAATGTGACTGAGTAGTGGGATATCACATCCAAGACACATAGTCTCACAGGGCTAGAACTTTAAAAATCGCCACGAGTGCAAACTGACACATGCTCACATGACTTCAGATGTGAAACCCCAGACATTCAATGGTGAATCTTAAGCATTGACTAATCAATATTGGTGCTGCCTGTACGTATTATTAATTTATCAAGTCTATAGCCGTGTTCACACGGGAAAAGTTTAAACCGATTTAGACAAGGCGAATTATATGAATCGAACTAGCGGCGCGTTCACACACACCGAGTACTTGGGGCGGTTTAAGGCGGAAATCGATATCTGCGCATGAGCAAGTACATACTAACCAGCGCCAGTTTTGGTTAGTCGACGTCACCACGAGAGAGTGGGACCTAGATATGTATGGACTATATTGTATTGTTTTGGAACGATCAAAGCTTCTGTTGGCCAGTGAAAACCTAAAAATAAAACATGAAAAAAATATCTGTACACCTCTAGCCGGTTCATAGATCAAATTATATTATATAGTGTGACGTCCTTAATCCACCTTGTGGTGGGTTCATATAAACCACCTACATAGGTGGTTTATAAAATCCGAATTATATGATTCGATTCAGGCTTAAACCGCCTCAGCCGCGCGTTCACACGCCAAATGTGAGCCGAACTAGGCAAGGCGATTTATATGAATCGAATTAACTGCCCCATGTGAACACGGCTTAAGGTATCAAAGCAAAATTGATATGAAATATGACAATTTATTATTATTAAAAAAAGAAGATCAAAGCGCGAACCTCGCCAATGATTTAGCTTAAGCAATTGAATTAACTGAATAAGCTACGCAAGTGCTGATTTGTCCATTCATAGATTATTTAGCATTAATAAGTGTCATGCAATAAGGCGTGGCATCACATTACCTCCACCAACACCTACGCTGGCTTCACACGGGTATGCACCACTCAGATTTGGAACAGACGGGATGGCCGAATGAGTTGAGCGTTCGGCTCCAGTTTTGGTAGATCGTGGGATTTGAAACCACGGGTTCGAACCCTGATCGAGTCAAACCAATGACTTAAAAATTGATACTTGTCGCTTCCTAGCCAGGTGCTTGGCATTACTAGGTTAGGGCAAAGACCCTATAATACTAAGACGGCTCACTCCCTATCTCTCCCATGGTAATGTAAATTTCGCAGTGCCACCTTGTGGTGGATTTGATCAGCCCAGCTGCTGGTTGGTGTTTCACATGTAAGCATATACAATTATATTATACATGAGATAGGTAAGTATGAATATGCATCAATATGAAATTGCTATGAACAAATACACATCATCCTCAGCATCATCATCAGCATCACCATCAGCATCACCATCATCACACATCTTTCACATTCATATATACTTTTATACGTATAGTATAGCACCTGTTTAACCAAGAGAACAGCCAGCGCACAAAGTGGTAGGTTTGATCATTTTGATTACAGAGTACAGGCTGAGTGAGCCGTCTTAGTATTATAGGGTCTTTGGTTAGGGCAAGGACTGGTTGGCTCAGTGTCAGGATAATGTGAGTGTGTGGGATATCAGGTCATGGGGCTGGTGGCCTGGTCTACCAGTGGGGTAGAACTATAAAGTCGCCATGAGTGCGACTGTCAAAAGTCGGTACCCGACCTGATCTTACCTTAGATGTTGCCAGGACTTAAAACCCCAAGAAACAACCAACCACTCAACGCTAGTGGGGGTGGTATCAATCCGCAAAATGAGATTCCACCTCACTAGTCTAGCGGTCACTGTTCTGGGACACGAACTGGGTTGGCGATGCTGATTTAATGTTGATAACATCACATTTTCAAAACCAAAACACTTATCTAGATTTTATTCTACATATTCAACTTAGATACTGGCACACTTATTGAACATTTGTTGCTGCATTGAAGGGCTTAATAAGTCCATTTAATAGAAACTGTTACTACTGAAGTATATTGGTATCAGCATTTTGGCGTGCTTGCCAAAATTATGTTGGCACGTTTTGACTTCAAATATCTCCAAAGTTAGCAATTTAAAATAGGAGTTACTTCAAACTAAAAGTAAAGTAGATTATAACGATTAGCATAATGTATTTATCTCACAAAATGGCAGAAACTCAAAAGCATCGGACTATGCAACTTTAAGTATCAGACGTAGAGGAAAACACATCACGAGCTGTGCAGTGCTAGTCAGTTGTTAGGAGTGATGCGTTCAATGCAGTTAACACAGCCAGAGAGTGGCTTGTTTGTTGGGGTTTTACGTCCTATCAACATCTATGGTCATTTCAGGATGGATACCGACTTGTGACAGTGCCCACTCTTGCCCATTTAATAGTGCTTCCCCACTAGATCACCGTCCTGATACGACCTTAGATGTTGCTAGGACGTAAAGAAAACCCAAAACAAACATCGCATCTGATGAGTTACCGGCCGCGGTGGCCTAATCGGTAGAGCGCGTGCCTACCGTGCGGAAGGTCATGAGTTCTGTTCCTGGTCGACTCAAACCAATGACTTTAAAACTGATACTTGTCGCTTCCTAGCCTGGTGCTCAACATTAATAGGATAGGGCAAGGACTGGTTAGCTCAGTGACAGGATAATGTGACTGAGTGGGATATCAGGTCATTGTGCTGGTGGCCTGATTTCCAAATGAGGCAGCACTATGTCACCATGAGTGTGCACTGTAACAAGTCGGTACCGGTCCTGATATGACCTTAGATGTCACCAGGAAGTAAAACTCCACCAACCAACCAACCAACCATCCGGTGCTTTAAAACGGCAAGGGCCAAATGGATCACAGTGATATAAAGGAAGGCACATTACAAGTGTGTTGAATAATTAATGTCAAGCATGACCAATGGTCTATCAAGATTACTTTTTGTGAAGGGAAGCTCACATCAGTCATCACATTCAACTTAGAATAATTGTTAAAATAATTCGGTACATTTTATTTTTTGTTTTTGCTGAATCTAATATTACATTATGATGATAACCAAAGCAAAAACGCCCATTCATATGGTATATGGTTATTACATATTTTCCAACGATGTATGTCAAAGCTTGTGTGTTCTATTGGCAGTTATTGCACGGTGCTTGTTGCTGCACATTAACTGCGTTTCGTTCTGAAACACATTTAGTCGTGTTTAATCTGAGGCATTCCAATTAAAACCTCCATAAAACTAATGCCATGTCTTCAGGCACACACCATCCCCGTCACATCAATTATTCATAACAACTCCTTAGGAATCTTGACGTTAATGATCAACCAAATTACGACGACTATCTAGTTAAATTCCACTGGGGGAATTGTGTGGGGATTGGGGGGAGGAAAGGAAAGGAAAGGAAAGGAAAGGAAAAGAAAGTAAAGGAAAGGAAAAGAAAGTAAAGGAAAGGAAAGGAAAGGAAAAGAAAGGAAAGGAAAGGAAGGGAAAGGAAGGGGGTTTCAATAAGCCGAAGTACTGAATTCAAAATCTGATTTTCATTTCGAAAAGCAATTTCGGTGAAAATAATGCGTTCACATTGACATGATGTGGCAGGCGAAGCTATACATAGTTCGCCATTAGCCAGGCTGGGATAAAGAAAAAGGATACCCCTAAAAATAATCTGGTTCAATTATCCCCAAGAAGAACTAAGCACTAAGCATAAGGGACAATGGCTGATCCACTATGGGGCAATGTGTGCGCATTTTCATGCTTTCACCTCATCACGTCGGGCAGTTCACATGAATGCAGGCGAGACCGCTTCAGATGCGGCACATTTGTGACACCGTGCAATAACTGTCAATAGAACACACAAGCTTTGACATACATCATTGGAAAATAATCAAATGCCATATGAAATCGCTTTTTTGCTTTGGTGATTATCATAATGTAATATTAGATTTAGCAAAAACAAAAACTAAAATGTACCGAATTATTTTGACAATTATTCTAAGTTGACCCATGTGTGCTTGTTTTAACTATATATCACAAAGCAGCAAGCATATATATGGTTATGACCGGCCGCAGTGGCCGAATCAGTAGAGCACAGGGCTCATGTGCGGAAGATCGGGACTTCGCGAGTTCGGTTTCTGTCAAGTCAAACCAATGACTTAAAAATTGATACTTGTCGCTTTCGAGCCTGGTGCTCGGCATTATTAGGGTAGGGCAAGGGATAGGTAGCTTGGTGTCAAGATAATGTGAATGAGTGGGATATCGGGTCATGGGGCCAGCGGCCTGATTTCCCAGTGGGGCAGCACTATAAAATCGCCATGAGTGCGTACTGTCACAAGTTGGTACCCGTCCTGATATGACTTTAGATGTTGCCATGATGTAAAAAAAAACCAAAAAAAACGTATATGGTTATTGATTAAGTATTGCATATAATGATATAGTCAGACGTAGAGATAAATTTAGTGAAATTGTAATAATCAATGCCTGGGCGTAGGGGTGGGGGTGGAGGTAAGAGCACAAGTCAAGTAATAATATTTAAGTAATTCCTCTGTTAAAGACCAAGGGCGAGAAACTTATTCCAAAATGGCCTGCCACATATGTATACACATATATGTACCTATATATA
>CM059189.1:86243984-86284397 GCA_030323885.1 Branchipolynoe longqiensis
CAGACGTACTTTATGACGTTCTGATGTTTTTAGCCGAGTTTTAGGTCTATATTATTGAAATTCTAAAGTTGTTTTACATTGAACATTACGGGAAGGGTTCGAACGATATTCTATACTATGTCCTACCACGAATGTTAGTTTGGCTAAGAATAAACAAAGCCGTGAGCTCTTGGAAAAGTTGATTGGAACGTTCCTTGCATTCTTTACTATCCTCCAGTTTTCTATGGAGTTAACCGCTATGGTCGAATCTAACATTGGAATACTTTATATATATAATTAAGGGCCTTAAGCCTGACTAGGCCTTATGCTGCTACTTAGCCCATCTGCGGGGAGATTAAAATGGACATTAATAGCATTAACGTACCGATCTTTCAGGCTGAAATAAGACAGTAATGTAGGCTGATTATCAGTGACAGTAGCAGAGACACTAGCGCCTCTGCTTAGTTCTGGATCCATTTAAACATATTAAATACACCGTTCGGCAAGGAGACTAGCCAGTTAGTTGAAACAATACAATACATGCTTTGTACTAAACATATTACGGGCGGAGGCAAATCTCCGTATTTAGGCGATACTCTGGCTAGCCGACTGTAGCCCGAGAAGTACACCGACAGACACGGACTACCTGCAGACGGGACGAGGGGCAGCAGCGGCCCGCGGCCGGCCCGAGAAATTCACATGGAAATAATTATATAAATTAACACGAAGGCTTGCCTTTGGCGGGGGCGGATTAGCCCGACGGTTATATATACATACATATATATAATTTTGAAGTGATAGCTAGGAGACCATTGGAGTCAGTTCCCAGGAAAGGGGAAGCAGAGAGTGCCCGGTTACACGGGGCCTGCAGAGAATAAGGGGTGTTGGGAAGCGAGAGGTGCCCAGAAGGAGCACCGACAAACTTTAGGGACTATTATTTATATTCAAATAATTAATTATATAGCACATATATATATATAATATGGCATGTAGTTGCAGTGTGCAGACAGTATCCAGAGGCCTGCTGGGAACTAACCGGACCAGATGCTGCAGGATCGGTGCCGCTTGGGATGGATGAAAAAGAGAGAGAGACAGAGACAGAGACAGAGACAGAGAGAGAGAGAAGAAAAGAAAGTCAACATATCCTTCAGAGAAGCCCCGCCTGAGAAGACAGGAACAATACATCTCAGGCCACATTACCGCTGGGATTGTGTAAAACAATGCTCTTCCGTCCGCAGTGAGCGATGCCCTGCTGCTCGATGTGGCTGCCTTCTCAGGGATACTGTGTTTCTCTCCTGTCCGCCTTAACTCACACGCCTGCGGTTAACTACATTCTGGGCGACTGTATACAATGTTGCAGTTCTTCAGTGAAGTTTAACCGCCCTATGCGATTGAGCATTGAGTGAGCTGAAGAAGTGATTGAATGAGTGAGTGAATGAGTGAGTGAGTGAATGAGTGAGTGAATGAGTGAGTGAATGAGTGAGTGAATGAGTGAGTAAATAAGTGAGTGAATGAGTGAGTGTCTGAGTGAGTGTCTGTGAGAGAGTGTATGTGTGTGAGTGTCTGTAAGTGAGTGTCTGTCAGTGAGTGTCTGTCATTGAGTGTATCTGAGTGGGTGTCTGTGAGTGGGTGTCTGTGAGTGGGTGTCTGTGAGTTGTTGTCTGTGAGTGGGTGTCTGTCAGTGGGTGTCTGTCAGTGAGTGTCTGTCAGTGAGTGTCTGTCAGTGAGTGTCTGTGAGTGAGTGTCTGTCAGTGAGTGTCTGTCAGTGAGTGTGTGTGAGTGAGTGTATCTGAGTGGGTGTCTGTGAGTGGGTGTATGTGAGTGGGTGTCTGTCAGTGGGTGTCTGTGAGTGGGTGTCAGTGAGTGAGTGTATGTGAGTGGGTGTCTGTGAGTGGGTGTCTGTGAGTAGGTGTCTGTGAGTAGGTGTCTGTGAGTGGGTGTCTGTGAGTGGGTGTCTGAGGAAGTGAGTGAATGAGTGAGTGAATGAATGAGTGAGTGTCTGTGAGTGGGTGTATGTGATTGGGTGTATGTGAGGGGGGGTATGTGTGGGTGTATGTGTGGGTGTATGTGAGTGGGTGTATGTGAGTGGGTGTATGTGAGTGGGTGTCTGTGAGTGAGTGCCTGTGAGTGAGTGTCTGAGTGAGTGTCTGTGAGTGAGTGTCTGTGAGTGGGTGTCTGTGAGTGGGTGTCTGTGAGTGGGTGTATGTGAGTGGGTGTATGTGAGTGAGTGCCTGTGAGTGAGTGTCTGTGAGTGAGTGTGAGTGAGTGTCTGTGAGTGGGTGTCTGTGAGTGGGTGTCTGTGAGTGAGTGCCTGTGAGTGAGTGTCTGTGAGTGAGTGTCTGTGAGTGAGTGTCTGTGAGTGGGTGTATGTGAGTGAGTGCCTGTGAGTGAGTGTCTGTGTGAGTGTCTGTGAGTGGGTGTATGTGAGTGGGTGTATGTGAGTGAGTGTCTGTGAGTGAGTGCCTGTGAGTGAGTGTCTGTGAGTGGGTGTCTGTGAGTGAGTGCCTGTGAGTGAGTGTCTGTGTGAGTGTCTGTGTGAGTGTCTGTGTGAGTGTCTGTGTGAGGGTCTGTGAGTGGGTGTCTGTGAGTGAGTTTCTGTGAGTGAGTGTCAGTCAGTGGGTGTCTGTGAGTGGGTGTCTGTGAGTGGGTGTCTGTGAGTGGGTGTATGTGAGTGAGTGTCTGCGAGTGAGTGTCTGTCAGTGAGTGTCTGTCAGTGAGTGTCTGTCAGTGAGTGTCTGTCAGTGAGTGTATCTGAGTGGGTGTCTGTGACTTGGTGTCTGTGAGTGGCTGTCTGTGAGTGGTTGTCTGTGAGTGGCTGTTTGAGTGTGTGAGTATATGTGAGCATGAGTGTATGTGAGTGAATGTGAGTGTATGTGAGTGAATGTGAGTATGTGAGTGGATGTGAGTATGAGTATCTGTGAGTTTCTGAGTGTATGTGAGTGCATGTCATTCGGCTATGGTCCTTCAGTGCAGTCTCACCGCCTCAGGCACTTGAGCATTGAGTGAACTGAAGAAGTGAGTGAATGAGTGAATGAGTGAATGAAGGAATGAGTGAGTGAGTGAAGGATGGAATGAAGGGGAATGAGGGAATGGGTGAGTGAGGGGGTGAGTGAGTGAAGGATGGAATGGGTGAGTGAAGGAGGGCATGAGTGAATGAGTGAATGAGCGAGCGAGCAATCGTGTGAAGAGGGGTGAGCGGGGGATGCCATGGCAATATGTTGAGGTTACATCAAGATGGTCATTCTTGCGGTTATTTAGTGCTGCCTTCATTGAAGGACATCATTCCACAGGCACCATTTCACGATATCCGACTCAGTCAGCATTATCCGAAATCCGAGACAACCAGTCCTTCATCATAAATAAACTAATATCCACTTTAAATTTGCCAAAGTTGCATAACTGTTTTGTTTCTACCACATTTCTTTTTATAAATTTATCTGGTTGATTGATCACTATAATCAGTTTACTTTAGTTTTAAGTAACTATTTTAAGTAGTTAAATTCTGAGATATTCGAAGTGAAAACACCGAACATTAATTTTATTGTAAAAGTGCTTTAAAATTAATTTTGAATTGAGTCCCAAGTCATGTCATGAACGCATGGATATAACACTGTTGAATATAAATTATGTGTAAGGTCCTAGGACAGGTATATTTTATTTATCTATTTATTTTGATAACGATAACTTACTATATTTTGTTCCTGACAGGAAGGTATGCATTGGGTGCAAATCCAAATAGACTTACATGTTATTTTGTTTATAATTATACTGCACATAATACCGTGATTGTGGGTTGTGTAGCGTACCCACCTCATTGGTCAATGTCCAAGTCTAGAGCTAACAGACTTTCACTATACAGACCACGACAATATATGTGCTCTATAACGAATTGATGGGAATATAAACAAAAACTTGACTCCCCCCCCCCCCCCCCATCGCTCTCTGTTCTATCTAGTCCTGGCTATATCCGACTAACATCATCATTATTTATACTTTTTAACGGTGTCAATCCTGTCTTGGTGGTTCTTCTAGGCATGGCTTGGTTGGAGTTTTACGTCCTTGCAACATATAAGATCATATCAAGACGGACACTGACTTGCGACAGTGCGCACTCATGGAGATTTTATAGTGGTGCCCCACTGGGAAATCAGGCCGCCAACACCATGACCCGATATCCTACTCAGTCACATTATCCTGATACTGAGCTAACCAGTCCTTGCCCTATCTATTAATCCCGAGCGCCAGGCTAGGAAGTGACAAGTATCAATTTTAAAGTCATTGGTTTCACTCGACCGGGAATTGAACTCCCAATCACCCGCACAGGAGGCCTGCGCTTTACCGATTCAGCCACCGCGCCCGACATCGGAATTGTGTGTTCAATTCAAGTCTTCTCCCAAAACATTACGTACCTGATTATCTGATATAAGATGGTGTCATTGAGTACATTTAGAACTTTAGTTATCAGTGCTGCAATATAATAACCGATATAATCTCTTATGGTTATTTAGGCCTACCCGTATTATATAAAAACATATACATATATATGCCAAACATATTATCCGGCGTGACTGACAATGGGCGCGCACGCAGTTAGGGTTTGGGGCTGTGGTGCCGCCACCGGTCAAAGGATGTAAGGAATAATAGCCCGGACTGAAATCTTAGACAATATACTACAACACCTTGAAAATGGGAAACATGTTGCAGGAATCTACTTAGACCTGAGCAAAGCATTTGATACCATAGACCATGACATCTTACTCTCGAAACTCAGGCACAACGGAATTCGAGGCCAGGGACTTAAATGGTTTGAGAGTTACCTAAGCAATAGAAAGCAATTTACATATATAAACGGTAAACGATCCAAGCTAAACTCAGTCAGCTTAATAACCTCATGGCTTCATTACCTCAAATTCACCCAAACAACTAAAACATTCCATTAAAATATTCCTTTCAGATATATTTACATGATGCAATGATAACAAATTAACAGTAAACCTGAACAAAACATGCTATACAATATTTCAAAGCAGAATTACAACCATTCTGGATTACCTAAACAACATAAAGATAAACAATAACACAATAAAAATAGTCCCATCTGTGAAATACCTAGGTATAATTCTAGATGAAAACCTGGGATGAACATATTGATAACTTAAATAATTCAATCATTAAAACAGCGAACTCATTTAAAATAATCAGGCGATGGGTACATGAAGAAAATAAAAAATTACTATACTATGCATATGTTTTCTCCAAAATTCAGTATGGTATAGAGGTGTATGGGATAGCCAAGTTATCAACCCTAAAAAAGGCACAGTTACAACAAAACAGAGCCTTGAAAATACTGTATAGCAAAGACTATCTCACCCCAACTAAATCACTTCATAAAGACCTGGACTTACTTATGGTAACTGACATTGATAAAATATCCATTTATAAAATATCCATTCATAAAATATCCTCCCTGAAATATTTGATAATCTCTTCAAAGAAAACAATCAGGTCCATTCCCATAACACACGACAAATAAATAACATACATCACAAACACACTAGAAACAAATATGGCAAAATAACAACTGAAAACTTAGGAACCAATATCTGGAACTCAATACCAGTAGAAATTAAAAACCTTAAAACTATGAAAAAGTTCTGTAAAAAAATAAAGATAAGCTATCGCAATGCATACTAAACCAATTACCAGTAAAGAAAATATATAATAGGACATAATTGTCATTAACTAGTCACATAATTTAAAATATCAAGTGGCTATGGCAAAGAACATCAAATTTACCCCTATTAACATATATGCAAAATAACTACTGATACTGCATGTAAGTACATGAATCTATGACACAATATACATATAATATTCCTATCATTACTTTATTTTTTACTACCTGTGAAGAACCGTATCAGTATCTCATCATAATCATTAGTTAAAAATGTAGCTTAAGTTTAATCATCTTATAGTATTACTGAATGCCCGGCCACGTTTGGGACACCAGATAATACTACAAAAGCTCTCCCCTTCATATCACTTATCTATCAACTCATTAAGCAATGCTAAGGAAGAATGAAGACAAGTCACACAGATAAACAGTGGAGAAGTTGTGCTTTAATAACACCAACTCCTGCCCACCTACCAGTGACCTAGCATCCACACCCCTTACCTATAGCCACACAAAATATCATTACCTCTTTAGCCTATATAGAAAGCAGTGCCTACAGCTCATGGGACAGGTGTCCTATGGCTGTGTACACACTCAATTGGAATAGATTAATTTTGATAGCATCAGACAGAGTGTCTGGGGTTCCTGCTCAAGAGTAGGTGTGTTTCACTCAAGAGCCAGGAGTAGAGTGATCTCTGTCCAGTGTGTCTGAAGCAGAGTCTAAAATAATTATCCCAGGGTTGAGGCTAGTGTGGTCAGAGGGCCAATGGGGTGCAGGTGACTGAGCAGTCCACAGCCAGCCAACCAGGCACCTCCACAGTCTGGGTGGGTGGCACCCCCCCCCCCCACCCCAGTAGGGGTGGCTGTCACTCAACCCAGCTGCAGGTGGTGGCCTGTGTGTATAAGCAAGTGGTCATGTCGGGACAGGTAGCTGCATACAGTTACAATAGATCTCTGTTAAAATGGTCTTTTCTCCAATTGCACTCTTTATGGATGAATAGAGAAACATTTCAACAATCATGTACTGAATCTTATATAGGAACATTTCTTCATTAATCTCAGGCATAATATATGAACATATATTTCACACAGCTTATATCAAATCATAATGGGAGTGGGATATTATTACTTTTAGTTTACATAACATTGTCCCCACTCCGTCGTCCAAGAATAATAATGCTCTCTGCCAATATATAATTCTTAACCGAAAATCCGTATATTTTTACAATCTGTTATTGTCATCACTTATTCATTCACATCATGAGACCAGCTAGATAAGCATCACTTTTCTGGGATCCTTTCTGTCTGTAAGGAATGTGTATGCATTTATTGTATCACCTCAGTTTATTGTAAACATACCTCACAGGGAGCTAAAATAAAAGAATTGAATTGAATTGAACGAAGGAAATACATTGCGAACAGTAATTGGTAATACGTGGATAATAAATGAATAATAATAAATTCCACTCCATGGCTTTATATTCGCATAATTCTTATACATCACATATTGGGTAGATACGATTATATATACATGTGTATATAGATATATAGTATCTTTCTCGAAAACATGTGTTTGTTTCCTTAAACTTAAAGAGCAGTCTAAGTTACTTTTATATTAGCCCCAGGGCTCCTGATTTTGGTGTATGGCTTATTTTGTTTATAAGGGGCAGCGGGAAGACAACACTGTTCCTACAATTTCTGTTGTTAACAGAATAGTTTATAGTTGTGGAATAATGTATGGAAATTGTGAATAAAAAATGTCTTTAAAAAATGTCTAACATTAACGCTGTATTTAGGGCGTTTCTTAGTACTGAAATTGTGCTTTACCTTCAAAGTTCAAGGCTTAGCCTTTAAAATCAGCTTGGAGCACCATTAGAGTAAGTAGGCTCTGTGTAACCAGGGACTGCAGTCTCCAACACGACGTGCACTGAGAGGTGACCTTTTAGCTATAGAGTCTCAGCCTCACCATCTCACATAGCGGGTAGCGCAGACGGTATATAGACGGCGAGGTCATGAAACACAGCATGTCACCGGCACCAGCGGACACTGTGTAAAATTCTCCGATTAAGTGTATATTGGATGGTTAAATATGAAACAGTACTCCCTTTATAAGGCTCACACAGGGGGAGGGAAACAATGCCCCTTTAAGCACAATCCTTCCCCCTTATCTCACCCAGACACACAGTCACCACATGTTATCTTGGTTGGTTGTTTGAGTTTTACATGTTATCTAAGCTTATGATAGTCAGGTGGTGGTCAAAGCTGGGTGGGGGGTGAGCCCTGAAAGCAACCTATAAGAATATTGATAACATGTATATAAACTGAATAAAATAAAGAATCAGCATCATTCTACAGATAATTCTGCTGGTGCTAGACTCGAATCACGTGTTGTGTCTTGTGTGTCTCTACTATGGGGTAAGCTCTGTTATATAGTTCATATGAATAAGAATATATCCAAAGGATAGCATGCCTTGTGCAGGATAGCATGCCTTATGCAGGATATTATGCCTTATGCAGGATATTATGCCTTATGCAGGATAGTATGCCTTATGCAGGATAGTATGCCTTATGCAGGATAGTATGCCTTATGCAGGATAGTATGCCTTATGCAGGATAGTATGCCTTATGCAGGATAGTATGCCTTATGCAGGATAGTATGCCTTATGCAGGCTAGTAGGCCTTATGCAGGATAGTATGCCTTATGCAGGATAGTATGCCTTATGCAGGATATTAGGCCTTATACAGGATAGATATTTTAATCAAGATAGTAGGGCACTCTGTCCGTGTAGAACAGTATCACTAATAACATGAGTAACCATCAGAAAAGATAACCATAACCCTCGCGTACCACCTAACTGGATCGGCCATCAATAGCTTCAAACGCCCCCATATATGAGATGCGGGGACCCGCAAATACAGGATTTCAGAACTGCGCAGAGGTCAGCAGGTCAGCAGAGGTCAGCAGGCTTGACATGACATGATGACCAGATTGCCAGCAGCCAGGTTGGTTGATTGGTTGGTTGCTGGTTGGAGTTTTATGTCCTGGCAACATCTAAGGTCATATCAGGATGGGTGCCGACTTGTAACCATGTGCACTCATGGTGACTTTATAGTGCTGCCACACTGGCAGACCAGGCCACCAGCACCATGACCTGATATCTCACTCAGTCACATTATCCTGACACTGAGCCAACCAGTCTTTGCCCTATCGTAATAATGGCGAGAGCCTGGCTAGTAAGCTACAAGTATCAGTCTTTATCTCAATGGTTGGACTCGACCAGAGTTCGAACCTAATACCCCATGGTTCGAATCCCATGATCTACCAAAATAGGATACAGACGCTCAACTCATTCGGCCATCCCGTCGATCACTTGACAATCGGTCGGCAAGTGGTCAGGGACAGGTTGGTGAGTGATTTGCCGTTGGTTTGCAACCGATTTGCATTCAATTGCAGATCAGTCGCAAATCAGTCGCAAATCACCCCCCAACACATTGCGGCCCCATCACCAACTAATCGCCAACCAATCTTCCCTGGTCTTAGAGAAGTCAGCGATCAGTTGTACGACTGATCGCAAAACCTGCAACCTCCTTGCGACCAAATAAGGTTACAAACTGCTCGGTGACTAGTGAGGACCAAATAGATACCTTTTTGCCACCTCTTGCTACCTCTTGCTACCTCTTGCTACCTCTTGCTACCTCTTGCTACCTCTTGCTACCTCTTCCAACCGCTTGCTACCTCTTGCTAACTAATGTGACCTCTTGCGACCTCTTTCTGCCTCTTTCTACCTCTTTCTTCCTCTTGCAACCACCGGGGTACCTTTTGGTCGCAAATGGTCGCAAATGGTTGCAAGAAGTCGGAAGCCTGGTGTGACTGGGGTATTACTTGATCATTTTAGCATGGGGGGGGGGGGGGGGGGGGGGGGGGTGAGGCATCAGAGGCGGGGTCCGTCACCCGTGACGATGTCTGTTTGTTTGTTTTGACATCCTGGAAACATCTGATCAAGTCATATCAGGAAGAGTACCAACTTGCACAGTGTGCACTCATCGCAAATTTATAGTGCTGCCCCAATATAGCCTATTAAAGTTGCATATTCCAATGAAACATCAAATTTTCAAAAACAAAACACTTATCTAGATTTGATTCTACATATTCAACTTAGACCCTGGTGCACTTATAAAGCATTTGTTGCTGCATAGAAGGGCATAATAAGTCAATTAATAGAACCCGTTACTTCTGAAGTCTATGGTGGCACAGTTTTGGCGTCCTTGCCAAAATTATTTTGGCATGTTTTGACGTCAAATATCTCCAAATTTAGCCATTTAAAATTAAAGTTACTTCAAACTAAAGTAAAGAAATTATAACGATTAGTATAATATATTTATCTCAATTTAAGTCATTAGGTTGTATCGGCTGGGGTTCCAACCCACGACCTCCCCCCACATGGGAATCGATCCAGCGCTCTACCAATGTGCCCCCCCCCCCCCCCCAGTTTAGTCACACCCACCATGAAGCATGGTACACAGACTTAAATTAGAGGGCTCCAAACACCCGCTATTCAAATGTTCGCTCAGAATACATCTTGCTGGACAAACCCTTCACCAGCAAGATTGATGAGCTCCAGCCGACACTGGCTCTAGCTCTCCACACACACCCCTACATTGGGCTGGTTGGCGGTTTGTTGTTGGAGTTTTATGTCCTGGCAACATCTAAGTTCAAATCAGGACAGGTAGCAACTTGTGACAGTGCGCACTCATTGCGACCTTATAATGCCATGACCCAATACCCCACTCAGTCACATTATCCTGACACTGAGCCAACCAGTCATTGCCTTATCCTAATAATACTGAGCGCCTGGCTAGAAAGTGCCAAGTGCCAATTGTTAAGTCAGATGTTGCCTCGATCAATGTGGAGGAGAGAGGGAGGAGAGAGGGAGGAGAGAGGGGGAGAGAGGGAGGAGAGAGGGGGAGAGAGGGAGGGGATAGGGATGAGAGATGGGGAGAGAGGGAGGGCAGAGGGAGGAGAGAGGGAGGAGAGAGTGAGGAGAGAGTGAGGAGAGAGGGAGGAGAGAGTGACGAGAGAGTGACGAGAGAGGGAGGAGAGAGGGAGGAGAGAGGGAGGAGAGAGGGAGGAGAGAGGAGAGAGGGAGGAGAGAGGGAGGAGAGAGTGAGGAGAGAGTGTGGAGGAGAGGGAGGAGAGAGGGAGGAGAGAGTGGGAGAGAGGGAGGAGAGAGGGAGGAGAGATGGAGGAGAGAGGGAGGAGAGAGGGAGGAGAGAGGGAGGACAGAGGGAGGACAGAGGGAGGACAGAGGGAGGAGAGAGGGGATAGAGGGAGGAGAGAGGGGATAGAGGGAGGAGAGAGGGGAGAGAGGGGATAGAGGGAGGAGAGAGGGGGGGAGAGAGAGGGGAGAGAGGGGAGAGATGGGAGAGAGGGCAGAGAGGGCAGAGAGGGCAGAAATGGGAGACACATACATATATATATATTACACATATTATACATACATATGTATACAACATATAATTAAAATAAAACCATCTCACGGAAGGAGACTGGGACCGAGGAGGTGAAAAAACAACGTTCCTTGGTTAAATCAAGCGCCGGAATACTATTCTCACGTTGCGATACGTCTGCGCATGCGCCGTCCGCACTGTCCCCAAACCGCTGCTGACGCCTTAACGAATGATTGATCACTAGTCCGCGGCCCGGAACATGTGTTGTGGCGTGTAGACCGTCCGTGCCCTACATTTCGCCCAAAGGTACCGTCCGGCCACCAGCAAAGCCACCTCCAGGCGTATTACCATACCTGCCAGCCAGCGCCCGCCGCCTAATGCATCATGGGATAATTTGATCTGGATGGTATTCTTGCCCATCATGACGCCCCCTACCAACCGACCGCCTGAGATTCCCTTGCGCCACCACCAACACCACCATTACACATACAGTAATAATAATAATAATAAAACATTTATATAGCGCCCGATCCAGCAAGCCGTTCTCAGGCGCTTTACATAACAAACAAATATACAGGACAATAAATTTCACCTAGTTAAAAGCAGATTAAAACAAATGTGTGTTAAGACCTTTTTTAACAGCACCAACAGATTTACAATCAGTGATTGGTTGTTGGAGGTTTGCATCCTGGCAACATATCAGACCATATCAGGACGGGTATTGAGTTGTCTCAGTGCACACTCATGGTGACTGTATAGTGCTGCCCCACTGGTAGACCAGACCACCAGTACCATGACCTGATATCCCACCCCAGTCACATTATCCTGACACTGACCCAACCAGTACTTTCCCTATCTTAATAATGTCGAGTATCTGGCTAGGAAGTAACAATTATAAATATTTTAAGTCATTGGTTTGACTCGACCTGAGTTCGAACCCATGAGTTCGAATCCCACGATCTACCAAAACGGGAGACGGATGCTCAACTCATTCGGACATCCCGTCCGGTCACTCACAGTATACACGCCCACAAAGAACAAAACATCTAAACGAACAAAACCATCCATCACCCACCCACTCACCCCCATCTTTCCTGCTCAGCGTATCACAACGGCTATTATATTATATTATATTGCATGTGTTAAATAAGCTACTGTCCGTAGTGAGACAATGTATATTGTTTGGAATTTCTTAATACTTCAATATATACTTAGTTTTAAGCGCTACCTCGCTCGATGAAAGCATCAATTTTCTAAACCAAAAAAGACGTATCTATAATTGATACGAACATATTTTGCTTAGACACAGGTGCATTTATGAAACATTTATAGCTGCAAAGAAGGAACATCAATTTAATGGTCAACGCCCACGATGTCTAGCATATCGAGATGCCCCCAAGATTAAATGTGCATTTTTTCACTGCTATTTCATGGCGAAGTAAAATGCTTTATAATAAAAAGTCATACTAGTCAAACTAATATATTTATAGTAAAACAAATATAGAGCAGCAATTCAAACTATCGAACAATGCAATTTGCACGAGTTTGTGTATGAGATTGAGTATGTGTATGAGATTTGAGTATGTGGATGTGTATGAATATGTGCATGAGTATGTACATAAGTATGTGTGTGATCATGCGTGATCATGTGCACCCAGGTGTGCGCGTGTGTGCATGTGCGCGTGTGTGCTTGTGCGCATGTGTGCTTGTGCGCATGTGTGCATGTGCGCATGTGTGCATGTGTGCATGTGCGCATCGGTGCGCGCATTGGTGCGCGCATGTGCGCACGCATGTGTGCGCATGTGCGCACGCACTGTGGGTCGGAGACTTACTTCCAGCTCCCCGCCACCCTCTCATTGACCTTAAGCCCGTAATAGTACGCTATAAATCACAACGATCTTATCCATAATTGATTTATTTTTGGTGCTGACCTCCCAACCTACAGCTATTTTCGGCAGTGATAAGGCTGGGACGGTTCCCGACCGGTTGAATGGCTCTGAGGGTGACAATGTCGGGTGTACCCGACAGCACATCCTTGCCCCAGACAGGCCTCTCTCCGCCGTTTTTATTATTAGTAGTAATAATAGTAATATTAATAGTGATAATAATAATAATGTTAACGATAGTAGGATCAGTAGTTCTAGTACGTAGTATCAGTAGTACTAGTACTAGTAATAGTACTAGTACTAGTACTAGTAATAATGCTAGTGCTAGTAGTATTAATAGTACTAGTAATAATACTAGTAATAGTACCAGTAATAGTAATAGTAATAGTACCAGTAATAGTAATAGTACTAGTAATAGTATGAGTAATAGTAATGATAATAGTACTAGTAATAGTAATAATAATACTAGTAATAATACTAGTAATAATACCAGTAATAGTACTAGTAATAATACCTGTAATAGTACTAGTAATAGTACCAGTAATAGCAATAGTAATAGTCCTAGTAATAGTAATAATACTAGTAATAATACCGGTAATAATACCAGTAATAGTACTAGTAATAGTACCAGTAATAGTACTAGTAATAGTACCAGTAATAGTACTAGTAATAGTACCAGTAATAGCAATAGTAATAGTACTAGTAATAGTACCAGTAATAGTACTAGTAATAGTACCAGTAATAGTAATAATACCAGTACTAGTACTAGTGATAGTACCAGTAATAGCACTAGTAATATTACTAGTAATAGTACCATAATAGTACTAGTAATAGTACCAGTAATAGTAATAGTAATAATACTAGTAATAATACCAGTAATAGTACTTGTAATAGTACCAGTAATAGTACCAGTAATAGTACAAGTAATAGTACCAGTAATAGTAATAATACTAGTAATAATACCAGTAATAGTACTAGTAATAGTACCAGTAATAGCACTAGTAACAGTACCAGTAATAACACTAGTAATAGTACCAGTAATAGTACTAGTAATAGTACCAGTACTAGTACTAGTAATAGTACCAGTAATAGTAATAATACTAGTAATAATGCCAGTAATAGTACTAGTAATAATACCAGTAATAGCACTAGTAATAGTACCAGTAATAGCACTAGTAATAGTACCAGTAATAGTACCAGTAATAGTACCAGTAATAGTACCAGTAATAGTACTAGTAATAGTACTAGTAGTAACAATTGTAATAGTAATAGTATTACCCCAATATATAAGCTATATATAGGTTGTATTGGCTACATTGGCTACATAAGCTATTGGTTATATACACTATATTGACTATATAGGCTGTGTGGACTATACAGACTGACACACAAATATTCGCGACACGCAGCAAATGGCCCTGCGCTGCTTGTCCCTGAATGATCCGCTGGCTGTGGTTATATTGAGTGGGTTCGATGGTTGTGGACCATTCACCCGCAGTGAAATAACGCAAGAGCAATCTTTACTGAAACTCCGGCCGCTTATCTCATCACAAATTTACTCACCATCCTGCCTTTATGCTATTTTAAAGCGGATATATTATTCAGGACCCAGTTATGTGAGTTTGAGTGTAAGGTTCGGTTACTATGTTGTTGTCTATTTGACGGCATATAGGAGGTTTTCTTTTTGTTTGATTGTAATGAAATGTTGAATCATTTCATGTTATAGATCTTCCCGTATGCATGGAGCGGTGTTAGCGAGCCAAACCGCGTTTAGGGCGGGATTTCTGGTTTAGCACCGAAAAGTTGGTATGCATGGAGCAGTGTTAGGCCTAACACCGCGAGTTTAAACTCGGAAATTCTAACTCTGCTCATAGCAGGTTTACAGCGGAGTTAGTGTTAGGTTAGTGTCAGGATGGACCCCAAATCTATTCAACGCTATCATATATAACAGAATTACATACGCAATAAGTGAAATTTTATTAAATTAACCCTCAAATCGAAGCGAGATTGACGCTGCCGCCGCAACGGGGGCGATGTTAATATTTTCGAATCGACGAATGTAAAGTAAACAAATCGCCGCCGCTGCTTCGACGTCGATATCCATACTGTCGAACGTCAACTAAACATCGCCACCGCCGCCGCATCGGCAGCAATATATTAAGCCCAAATCTATTCAATGCTATCATATTTAACAGAATTACATACGCAATAAGTGAAATTTTATTAATTTAACCCTAAATCCGAACCGATATTAACCCCCTCCACCACATTGGCAGCGTTATTCATATTGTCGAATCGAGTGATTTCCCAAATCTATAAATACATTCACGTTTAGCTAACACTAACCGTTTAGGCGCCCATGCATACGGCTTGACATAGTTCTCGACAACGCCGATAAACAGTGATAGCTACCTGGTGTTAGAGGCTTAACACCACACGCCACTAACACTGCTCCATGCATACAGGCCCTGTACTTTTAACAGTTTTATTTTAAATAGGTGTTAGAGAGAAAATAGTTTCTGAACATATATATATTATATATATATATACATATACATGTAAATATCTATATAATATATATGTAAATATAAATGTATATATAATGCATATATAAGGGATAGATAATACTTGTAAATATCTATGTAAATATCCATGTAAATATCCATGTAAATATCCACGTAACTATCCATGTAGATATCCATGTAAATATCCATGTAAATATCCATGTAAATATCCATGTAAATATCCATGTAAATATACATGTATATTTACATGCATATATCTACGTAAATAAAATATCTATGTATATATATATATATATATATATACAATATATATTATTATATATAAATTGGATATGTTGGTGAGGCAACATATGTAATTCTCGACACTCGGACAAAGGGCACGAAGGTGTAGTTCAAGCTTCCCACGTGACTTGAAGCTTGCCTGCCGGTCACTCTCCCCCAGCCGCAGTTCGCGCAACATTGACTTCACCTCTTTGATTTCTCTGTATAGACACGGTGTGCCGCTGCGATGCCGCCGCGCAAACGCCTAGGGAGGCCGCCGCTCCAGCCTAGTCTACGGAGGGCGTCGCTGCGTAGAGCCGCCCACACCTTGATGTTGCAGGCGCGGCTGAGTCGGCTGTCACAGTCGTCGTCGCCCCACAATACTGACACGTCAACGCAGGGGAGGCTACAAAGAGCGACTTAGCGACGGTGTTGGAGTTGCAGAAGGAGGTTTTGAAGGTGACGAAGGACTTGGCGAAAAGGATGAACTTGGGCTTGAAAACTGTGCAGTGCCGTCGCCGGTGTCACGGGTGTTGCCGGCGGATGCGAACATTGATAATGTCTGTTTTTCTTCACCAGTTAATGCTGTGCAACAGAGGCAGGTGCTGCGGTGCAGCAGGGAGGTGCGAGGCCGAAGTTGCCATGGTATTACTTGGCCGAGGTCCTGCAACCGGCGGGGCCGACGGTAACGCCCACCTCAGTCGACCGAGGCAAGGGCGCAGCAGGCAGCTGCGGCTATAGCGGATATTCTGCTAAACCCAGGGAGATCGCTAAGGAAGCCTAAAGGTACTCAATTTCTGCCTCACTTGCTCATTACAAGAGGAGAGTCATTCAGAACTATTGGTCAGGGAGAGGCATCTTGGCCCGAGTATTTCGAAGCTATTAGATCAATGGCGTCGCTCCCAAGGTTGCCGGCGTCCTGGCCGGTGTACTTACTTAAACATGAACAAGAGCTGGCCCATATGGCGACGTTGTGGGAGTGTGTGTCGGTACTGGTCAGAACGAGTGTTCAAATGTATTAGTGACGGCAGGCTGTTAACAGGGTGGGAGGACCAGGCGGCGATAAAGGATATCCAACGGGAGATTTGTACGGCCGCAGGGAGGTCCGCGCCTAAGTCGGCCGGTGCAGCAGTTTCCTGGGTTGGTGTCTCAGGCTAATGTTCAGAACCCCGCGTTTGCGCCTGGGACGCCGTTTCAGTCAACGGGTGTTCCAATTAATTCAAGGGTTGAGTACAATAAGGAGACTGACGGTAGACCGTGTATTAACTGGGACTGGGATAGAGAGTGTGGTTTCGCTGGTACTCATGGCGTTCAGCCGGCGAAGACGTTGCATGTCTGCGCATACTGTGCGTATCTGTCGTGTTGACAGTGGGTCCAAAGTGGGTCGGTGCCCTAGTGGTGAGCTAGTGTCGGTAGCTTGCCAGGAAAATGTAGTTGCGGTCAGCTGTTCGGAATTGGTAGTAGGTGATGGGTGCGGTGTAATGGCGAATACATGTGAATCAGTGTATGACAAGTTGTATGCCCCCTCAGTCCCCATTGAAATAGAATATGATTGTTTTAACACAAGTTCAGATACGATTAATGTACTTACAGGTGTGACACAGCATAGGAGACGTGCTTCGGGATCCCTGATTGAGTTCAGTGCATCGCTTCATCAGTTCTGGCCATGGGCAGTTTTGAGTGCGTTCGGTAGCGATACAAGTTTCTTTAATGTGTATAACCTTGTGAGGTCAATGGCGTTGCCAAATTATCTAGCTGCGAGGGTTCCTTTGCCGTCGGGTTTGATTATGTGGCATGGAGAAATGAGTTAGTTGATTACCCTGATGTTCAACTGTTGAATTTTCTTGATTATGGGTGGCCACTTGATTATACCATGAATTTGATACCGACACCGACGTTCAAAAATCACACGGCTCAGGCAGATCTGGATCCGAATATTTCGGCGTTCATTTCGAAAGAATGTGGTTTTCAGGCAATGTTGGGTCCTTTTGTTGAGCCTCTGTTTGAGCCATGGTTTCAGGTGAGTCCACTGATGACTCGCCCGAAAAAGAACTCGGAAGCTAGGAGGGTGATTTTGGACCTGAGTTTTCCGTTGCGGAAGAGTGTTAATGCGGGTATTCAGAGAGGGTTCTACCAGGGCCAGCCGTTTTCATTTTCACTGCCATCAGTGTCAACGTTAACAGATAGGATTACGAAATTAGGTGCTGGGGCTTGGCTGTGGTCAGCAGATTTGGCAAGGGCGTATAGGCAGCTCAGGGTGTGCCCGCTTTCCATTCCGTTGCTAGGGATTAGGGTGAATGAAAAGTTTTACTTTGACCTGGCGCCGCCATTCGGGTGCCGTATGTCTGCATTGGCGTGTGCTAGGACAATGAGAGCAGTGGTGTGGTTGTTAAGGAGGAAGGGTTTCTTTGCCTTGTGTTATATTGACGACTTTGTTGGGGTGGAGGCATCGTTGGAACGGGCTTTGGCAGCGTACACCTTGTTTGGTAGCTTAACTGGATCTCTTGGTTTGGCTTTAGCGACTGAGTGTTTTCCGCCTACGCAAAATCTTGTGTGGCTAGGTTTCTGTATTAATATGATCGATATGACAGTAATTCTCCCGCAGATAAAGATAGATGAGATGTTAGAAGAGTGTAGGTCGTGGAAGGGTAAGACGACTGCCTCCAAAAGACAGCTGCAGAGCTTGGCTGAGAAGCTTCAACACATTGCCAAGTGTGTGAAACCAGCCACGAGGTTTATGAACAGGGCCCTTACGGTGCTGAAAGAGGCTCCTCCGGTAGGTCAGGTGGTGTTTTCCTCGATGATATTGAAAGATTTGGAGTGGTTCATTCAATTTACCTCGTCATTAAATGGTGTGATTCTGTTGACTCCATCCCTGCCGCCAAGATGGGAGATCGAGTGTGATTCGACGATGTTGGTGGGGTTTTTTTTTTTTTCGCAGAGTGCGTGCTATTCAGCAGTGTACCCGGAGGCGGTGAGGGTGTCCCTTCCCCTTATCACGCACTTGGAGGCGTTCAATCTAGTCTTGGCCCTTACGGTGCTTCTTCCTCCGAATCCCCATGAGTATATAGTAGAAATAGTAACCGACAACCAAACATCACAGCAGGTGTTGTCTTAAGGGTCAGGTCGGGATCCGTTCTTGTGTGCATGTGCCAGGCAGCTCTGGTTGATAGCCGCTAGGAACCACTGTGAGCTGTCCATAAGATTTAAGCCAGGATGCCAGATTCTGTTCGCAGATGCCCTCAGCAGGGCACCTTTTGATAGGAAAGTCCATGCCGAAGTGGTAACTGAGATAGGGTCCCAAAAGTTGACAGAGATTAGTGTGGTTCCGGGATTGTCGATCATTAATTTTGAAATTTGATTTCACCTCATCACTGAATAATGTTATTTTTATTTTTTGCTTTTTATTACAATCAGGCTACAACATGAACGAACACCGAGATCTAATAGCGACCTACAGCAGTGCGGTCACGCAGGGTACCTGAAAAAAACAAGCGTCTGCACATCCTTGGCTACGTCAAGTTCTGTTTGAAACATGAGGTCGATCCGTTGAATCCGTCATTGTACAATATCCTAGCATTTAGGCTGCATTTGTCAGGGAAGTTGCGAGCCCCCAGCTCGGTAGAGAATTATTTTAGTTCAATCAAGACAGGTTTGTCAGCCCACGCTGATTTCTCACATATTTTTGAGTCATATCACCTTCAAGTTATGAAGAAAGCCCTTCGGAGGACAAGTTTGCACATCGTCCCTGTGTCCCCTAAAGATCTAGTGAGAATAGTTTCGTTTCTTGCTTCGTTAGGCCCGAAGGTGGCAGTTTTTATTGCTGTACTCATTATTGGGTTCATGACGTTAGTGCGTCAGAGTAATATTACATGTAAGAATGAGTCGGAGGTTGGGCAACATGTTCGGATTCGATTATTGTGGCATTTCGGTCAACTAAGACACGCACGCGGTCAGCGTCTCCACTGGTGTTTATCCTGCCTGCTATCCCAGCCTCCCCATGTTGTCCCCTTGAAGCATGGAGGAATTATGCCGGTTCCCTGGCTCCACCGAGACATGCTCCGGCTTTCATGTTGCCATCAGGCGTTTTCTTGACGTCTCGCACGCTGTCTAGAGTGTTGAATATTGCCGCGTCGGATACATTGCCGAGTCAGCCTAAGTTCACCCTTCATAGTTTGAGATGAGGAGCAGCTTAGGCGTGCCTCTCAGTGAACCTTCCTCTTCAATGTATAAAGCAGGCCGGGTCGTGGTCCAGTAATGCAGTCAATTTGTATTTGCGGGAAGATCCGATTGTTAAGGTGCCCTCAGCACTTGCTAATTTGTTGGGTTAAGTGCTGAGGGCGTGTAATGATTTCTGTTATGATTATGTTATCCTTGTTGATTTATGTCGCTGCAGAATTTCATCTGTACGTTTATTCATGTCGTGTACCCATTGTGCACTGCATCGGAAGACAGCTCTTCCAGTCGTCAGGTCCCAGTGCCTGCTGTACATCACGATGTGACAGTATCGGAGCCAGCCTCCTGAACGCCCCTGAGGCTTTGTCTGATTGTGTGATTATTTACTTGAAGTCATAATCAATATATTATGATGATATCTAGTTGTCTGATTGTCCTTTGTCTGAGTGTCGTGAATTATAAGTCATATAGCTATGCCAATGCAAACTCACTCGGTAAAACAAGACTTAGCTTCCATGCCATCCAATATCAATATTCCTATAGCCACACCCCATCATATCGTAAGTGATATGGGAATGGTCTTTGAGCCAGTCAGTGCCGTTTTGGAAGAGTAGAGATATATTTCGGGAGAACACGTTCTTCCAGACTTAAAGTAGCAGTAACATGACAAACTCAACTTTACTTCTTCAGTCAATGGATCTACCTACCCCCATCCCCCCCCCCCCCCCCGGAGTTGTTTAGGGTCTCATCAATGTTGGAAATAGATATGGCCATGCTGCATTAATAAGTATCACATGTGCCTTGCTAATCCACCAATAGTCCATACGTAGGACCTTAAAATGCATCATTTTCAATCTGTTGGATTGTTCTAAATTGCTCATCAATTCAAACAAACAAAATTTATCCAAAAAAAAGCTTAGGGTTTCTTTTCTCTAACAGTATCATCCCTATTAGAGTACGGTTATCCTAACCTAAATAAAGCCAATGATTTGTCAACCGTATTAATGCAGAGAATTACCTAGTGGTGAGACTCATCATCATCAGCATGCTGTCGGTCGCGATGCGACAAAGACTGCTTTCATTACTTGACTGCCGCTCTCCATTTAGCTCTCTGCTGTGAGAGTTGCGTCCATGAATCGGTCTTAATGTCTCTCAGCTTCAGGTTTCTCTTGATGGTATCCTTGAACCGGAGACGAGGGCGCCCTCTCTTTCTGTAGCCAGAAGACAGTTGAGAATAGAGGATCTGCTTTGGTAGCCTGTCTGATGACATCCTCGTGAGGTGTCCAGTCCACCAGAGATTCTTTTTGATCAGAAGATCTTCCATAGAGGGCAGCCCCGTCCGATAATTTCCTTAAGACTCATTGAACCCAAATGACCCTTCTGAGACGTTAGAATGGTGTTGGGAAGGGAATACATATACTGATGTACAAACGGATCTGTGTTCTCTAGGATATAGAACCTGAACCTGCTTATGATCATGGATTACTAATTATGCAGGGTAGTTACAAGGAAGAAATTCACTGCAATAGGATTCCCCCAAAGAAAACTGAATAACCCTTACTTTGAATAATACTGACTTTGAAGCCATTTAACTCTGCCTTATAACCTATGGTTGGTTGTTGGGAGTTTTATGTCCTGGCAACATCCATGGTCATATCAGGATGGGTACCGACTTGTGAAACTGTGCACTCATGGCGACTTTATAGTGTTGCCCCACTGGAAATATCATGCCACCAGTACCATGATATCCCACTCAGTTACATTATCTTTACACTGAGCCAACCAGTCCTTGCCCTATCCTAATAATGCCACGCACCTGGCTAGGAAGCAACAATTATCAATTTTGTAGGTCATTGGTTTGACTCGACCGGGAGTGAACTCTCGACCTTCTGCACTGGAGCCATCCGCTCTACCGATTCGGCAACCGCGTAGGGTGGGCTATTTGAGCTCCAACCCATTATATAAGAATTGCTCTTCCCAGGAGCATTAAAATCGAGTATCCTATGGCTATCGTCGATACGTTCAAAGTGCAAAGCAGTTAATGCTTTCAAGATTTGAATGTTGTGTTAACATATAGTGAATAGTCATGTAAGGAATACACATGACAAAAAGGAGGCTCCAGAATCCTTTAAGGAACTATTGAATAGCCCAAGAGTTGCTGCTGGAGTCCAATGTGACCTTCCATAGAGCAGCTCAGCGAGCAGCTCGCTTGAGCCTCTCAGTTGCCGAACCCCAGCTCGCTCTCGCTGCGGTTGTCAGGGAGAAGGCACGCCCCTGCCAACACTATGACGTTGCCTAGCAATGCGCGGGTAATGCTCGGAGGTGTCTGCAGCATCGATACTGTCATCAATGACTGCAGCGTCCCAAGGTGATGATCCATCAGGCTATGGTAGCCTCCAGGGCGCCCCCTATCCACCCGCAACCTCCGGCCCTCGGTGTCCGCGGCCTTTGTTCACGGCCCCGTGGCCAGCACAGGCCGGGAACCCCTAAACCCACAGCCCCGGGGAGGGCTCGCCCCGACAGATGCTCCCGGCTGTGAAATAGGAAGGCGGTCTCCATAGATTGGAGGGTTGGTGGTCGCAGAGGCTCCGGGCAAACCCCCCTGATTTTATATTTAATGTTGGTTGCTTGTATGTGATATAAATGTATATATATATATATATATATATGTGGGTGTGTGTCTGTGTAGCATAAATATTATGTATACGAATATTATTGAATATGTTGTTGGTAGCTGGTTGGTTGGTAATATATTATGGAGTATAATATATTATGCGTATATAAATGCCGGAGTTAAATGGTTCCAATTTATTATTATTGTTCGATTAATAATTAATTATCCTGCATATGTCTCAATAGGATATCTCGATATTGTCCAATCAATGACCGTTCCTTTCGAGCCCGGGACTGCCCTAGGTGGCGCCCGGGACTGCCCTAGGTGGCGCCGAAACTTTGTCCTAAGGTGCGCGGCTAGGGAGGGGGTCCTCCGCGTGGTAAATTATTGATAATTTACGGAGACTAGGTTTCTATATAAGCTTTAGGAAGGTGAGCCCCGTAGATACTACATTAAAATTCCTTGGGATAAATATTAACTCGGTGACTTTAGAACTAACTCTTCCCCAGGACAAGTTAGACAAGACCTTGACTGTACTATATCAGCTCCAGGGCCGTAGGAAGGCAGCTAGAAGGGGGATGGAGTGGGTGGGAGGTCTCCTAGCGCACTGCACCAAGGTTATCCGGGGAGCAAGAACTTTCACAAGGCGGATATACGATTTGATGGGAACCCTGAGAGAACCGTTTCATCGGGCACGCTTGAACAGCGGGGTTAGGGAAGATCGAGTGGTGGCTGTCATTTGCCAGGATGTTTAACGGGAAAGCCAGGATACTTGGGAAGTTTGCGCCCATCATAAGTACTTACAGTGATGCGTCTAAGTGGGGTTACAGTGTGCTGCATGGAGAGGATTGGGTGGTAGGGGCATCCAATGAGCATGATAATGCTAGGCTTGAGGGATATGTAGGTCACCATTATCATGAGGCAGGGGGGAAAGTTTGGGATGCCCATATAAATGTCCAATAAATGTGGGGTGTGTACGCCGGGTGTTTGAGATGGTCCCCAAGCTGGGCGAATAGCACTGTCCTGATTATTACAGACAGTGCTGTGGTACAGGCTTCTCTAAATACAGGTCGCTCCAGGAGTAAGGAGATTATGTCGTATCTAAGGCGGCTATTTTGTCTAGCGGTAGAGTGGAATTTTGTATTCGGATCTATCTATATAAGGAGTGAGGTGAATAGGGTCTGTGATGCACTTTCCCGCCTAAAGGAGCGTAGGAGTGGGGATAGGATCAGAGGGTTGGATCCCAGCTATAAGCTATGCTGCAGCGGTATATTTGATAAGCCGTTCTTCTCTTAGAGGGCTGGCGACCCTGACAATGGAACAGAAGGCATTCCAAGCACAGTCTTACGCAAAGAACTCTGTGGTGGCCAGGGGGGAGTTCAAACCAAAAAATATCTAGAGTTTGTGGAGCTACACCTTGAGTCACGATCACCTTTCCCATGTTCAGAAGAGCAGGTTAGCTCGGACCTTAAAGTATGGTTCGGCTCAGAATTATATCAGTGGCTTGAACCACTTTCTTAGGGCTTATGGGGAGCCCTCGATTGATTACACTACACTTGATTACACTTTGTCTTATCATCTACTTTAAAGGGTATTAGACGGGCAAAAGGGGATGAGCCGCCGAGGGCTAGGCCTATTCTGCCGGACATGTTGAGGTCGATCTTTGATCTGTTGATGTGCAGTAGAGGGCATGTGGCTTGGAGGGCAGCAGCATTGTGCTCTTTCAGGGGTCTTCTGAGGAAGTCCCAAGTGACTTCATCGGAGTCTATGCTAACAAGGGGGGATTTCCAGTTCCATGACTAGGGCATGCTGTTAAATGTACGAAGGTCCAAGACTATTCAGTTCCGTGTGAGAACCTTGGAGATCCCGATCACGAGGTGTGCGGACAGGGAATTGTGTGCGGTGTTTTGGACGGAATATCGTTTCCGCCAAATGCCTGCAGGAAGGCAGAAAGGAGCGTTTAGGATACCGGGTGGGGCCGGCTCCTTGCTCATGCCTTACTCCATGTACCAGGAGACACTGAGGTTTTTCGCTGCGAGGGTGGGCTTGGATACTGACCAGCTGTCATACCACTCATTGAGAAGGGGGGGTTGCACGTTCCTGCACATGTGCTGGGCGAGCATTGAGGAATTAAAGGTTTGGGGTGACTGGGCCTCCGAGACTGTGTATGCATATATCAAAACCCCACTCACCTGTAGGATTGTGAATGACATGAGGGTGGCTGCTACTCTGAGCTCTAGGCCGGCGGCGGATGGGGTGTTGGGAGGCGCTGGCGCACCTCCTTTGGCATATGATTGCTAGCCAGACAGCAATAAAGACTTGTCCATCCGATCACCACTTCGTTTCCTCCTTTTGATGTAGGCAAATTTATAAGGAGTATAATATATTATGCCTATATAAATGCCGGAGTTAAATGGTTCCAATTTATTATTATCATTCGATTAATAATTAATTATCCTGCATATATCTCGATAGGATATCTCGATATTGTCCATTCAATGACTGTTCCTTTCGAGCCCGGGACTGCCCTAGGTGGCACCAAAACGGCGGGTTCGGCAGCCGGGCCACCATATTTGTCATTGTTGGCCCACATTTCAAACTTTTAACCGGTAGGCATATGATTGCTAGCCAGACAGCAATAAAGACTTGTCCATCCCATCACCGCTTCGTTTCCTCCTTTTGATGTAGGCAAATTTATATATATATATATTTTGAGATGTTCTATACTTCTATGGAGTTGTTGAAGCACCTGGTGAGCCGGGTTTTGATTGATTGATTGGTGGTTTCTTTACACCGTGTCAGCATCATAGGCCATATTCACAGCGAGAATTGTTTGGTTTTTATTCAACCATCGCTTTTACAGAATGCAAAACCACAGAATCAATTTTGTGTCTGTACACTGTGGATTTAAAAAGCTCAAAGTTACATCATTTGTGGCTAAAGGAAATAGAATTTAGATAAAAGTTAAAGGTTGGTAATTGATATAATTGGTTTAATGGACTATATGTGATGATATAGACCAGCTGCCATTAAAACGGCTAAAACGTTTTCTTGTTTTACTTTTGTGAAAAGGTTGTGCATGCTGCTTGCAGCGTAAAACTGTTGACAGAGGGCCAAGAAATCGACACAACTCAATCAAATGTGCTTGAGTGTAATTGGGGACTGACACCCAATACATTCAGACAGGGGGAGGGTCCCCCTTGAGTAAGTATGCCAGGACCACAGGCAACGGGGCCAAAATAGAGCACTGGACAATTAGCGTTTAGAATTTTAACTTATATATATAGCACTTATATATCGCAGTTATATGAATCTAACCTAGGTATATGTGGACTGGTGGTGGTGGTGGTGGTGGGGGTGGGGGTGGAGGTGGGGTGGGGTGGGGTGGGGTGGGGTGGGGTGGGGGTGGGGTGGGGTGGGGGGGGGTGGGGTGGAGTGGGGGTGGGGTGGGGTGGGGTTGGGGGTAGGGGTGGGGTTGGGGGTAGGGGTGGGGTTGGGGGTAGGGGTGGGGTGGGGTTGGGGGTGGGGTTGGGGGTGGGGGTGAGGGTGGGGGTGGGGGTGGACAGGGGAGGGTTGTCTGCAAAGCTAATATAAATACACTTTACTGTGATAATCTAAATAAATGTAAAAGAAAAGATCTATTTTCTAAAGGGTATTCCTTCCTTTGTGAGTAAAGGTTCAAATGGAATAACCATTGTCTAAAATGTATCCCTTGCTTTGTAAATAACATTAAAGACGCATGCATCACCATTCGGGTGTTTTTTTTTTAGGGTTTTGTTAATTTGTCATTCTTAATTTTTAGTTTTAAATTTTTATACAGCGATTCGTAGAATTAGACAACGCTTATGAATAGTTCTGTTACAAAACAATGATTATGAAGCAAACGCCATTTTCTGATCTCATCTATTCTTCTCCGACCTTCATCAAAATACAAACTGAAAAAACATATCCCAAACATTATCTGTTGCAAAAACAAAAAAACAAAAAAAGTGAATCCCTGCAGGACCAGTCGAGCTAGTGCTTATAATAACATTGTTGGCGATCAGATCGATATTCAAAGTTTAAAAGCGAATAGATTAAACAGCAGAATCTGATAGTATGACCGTGAGCAAGGATGACACCGTGGGAAAACACAGCGGGTGGAGGAGACGCTGTGTCCGGCGTCCGAAACGAAGGCAGCCCGATAAATCCAGACCGCCAGTCTGCGCACGCAATCCCATGTGTCCGTGCGACCGGCCACTTCCGGTTTCCACAGAACGACATGAGATCGAGGCTAGCGTCGCCGGAAGCTGCCTGCCCCACGCCCGTGTTCGTATATATTTACACACATGGAGTGTGTTGGAGGGGGGCGGGAGGGGGGGGAGATGGAATATATTTGGCAGTCTTTTAGTCAATTGGTTGGATTTTTTGTTTGTTTGTTGTTGTTTTATGTCCTAGCAACATCTAAGGTCATATCAGGATGGGTACAGACTTGTGTGACAGTGCGCACTCATGGCAACTTTATAGTGCTGTCCCACTGGGAAACCAGGCCGCTGGCACCATGACCTGGTATCCCACTCAGTCACATTATCCTGACACTGAGCACACCAGTCCTTGCCCTGTCCTAATAATGATGAGCACATGGCTAGGAAGCGACAAGTATCAATTTTTAAGTCATGGGTTTGACTCGAGCAGGGTTCGAAGCCACGACCCCATGATCTACCAGCACAGGACACGGACGCTCTAACTCATTCGGCCATCCCGTCTGGTCAGTTGGTCAGTTGGTTGGAAGCGTGTTAGTAGTTTTTGTTGCCGCGTACCATGACCTGATATCCCATTTCTGTCATTTTCATCAATAGTTTGTCATTCCAGCCGCGCGGTGCATTGTGGGATGCTTGAAAGCAAAACAAACCCACGAGGAGCACATGGCACATGCTAATACACTAGGCCAACTAGGAAATGTGCTAGATTAAGCTCATCTCAGCACTTGTTTGAAACATAGAATACCAACTAAAAATATATATATAATAAATTAATATGTTAATCTTTTATCTAGCATTCCATTTACACCAATCTAATCAGCATGTCTTATTGTAAAATTGTCCGATATAATACATGAGGACCGAGGTGAAATTACTATAATAAATTACAAACTGTCTATATAATGATAAAAGGTAATATATTAAAACCCAAAGGCATATGAGGGATGTGTGAAGTTGGTAAACTATTACTCATTAGGTATAGAAATTGTATAGTAGAATAGTCTTTGGAGGAGTGTCACTTCCGGGATTTGCTAGGAACACTCTTTGGAAGAGTCACCTCACATACCCCCTCCCCCCCATGGTGTTATTTATGGATCATTGACCACTACAGGGCACTGTAGCCGGTGTGGCAAGGCCTTGGCAACAGCACATTGTACTCTGATTGGTGGATTGAACCATGTGACCACTGCCATCTTGGATTCTAGAAAACCTATATAAACCAATAAATGAAGGAGTCTCACTCTCCTACTTTCACTCTTCACCTATTTTCCTTCATTACCTGTATTGCTTTCATTCGGCTTGTCCACACCACCCACACCACCAGCCGGCGACTTTACATTATGCCACTGCATTTAGATCTAGAGAAATCTGGTCACTAAAGCCGTGTTCACACGGACGATGTAAATCGATTCGTAGAAAGCGACTTGTATAGTTCGCATCACATTTCTCGTGTGAACGAACGTCTGATGCGGATTAGGGCTGATTCGATTCACGTGATGCGGATCCTGTAAACCACCTAAGCGAGGTAGTCTACGTGAATCGATTCCTGTGATGCGGATAATTTTGCCCGTGTGGACGCACTGATTCGGATTAAGGAAGTGACACGCATGCGCAGTCGAGACCTTAGTTTGTTGACTTTCCGGTCGATCTAAAGTGCATATTATATAATTTGGTCTATGAACCTGCTAGAAGTGCACAGATATTTTTTTCATGATTTATTTTTAGGGTTTCACTGCCCAGCAGAAGTTTTGACCGTTCCAAACCAATACGATTCAGTAATTACATATCTAGGTCGAACCCACACTCTCTGGTGCCAGCATTGTCGAACCCAAAATGGTGCTGGTTAGCCTGGACTTGCTCATGCGCAGATTTCGATTTCCGGCCCAAGTACTGCCCGTGTGAACGGATGGCTAATTCGCCTCACCTGATTCGATTTGTGTGATGTGCCTCACATTTTGTCCGTGTGAACAAGGCTTAAGACTAGTGTTAGAACCATAGCCAGAGTCAGTTTTACTTATTTTATTCGTTTTTATTTATATCCTATGGTTAATGACACATATAGAGCTAGGAAATGAGTAGGGTTAATCAGACATTGGTTATATATTTCTCGGAAAGCACATCAATGAACTGTACTTAATTAAGCTGTCAGCTATCGTATATTAATCATTTAAGTGGCCACCCAACACACCCCTAAAAGATTTTTCTTTTTTAATAAATAAATGAAAGATTATTTTTAATGTTTTAATGTCACATTATCCTGGCACTGAGCCAACCAGTCCTTGCCCTACTGTAATAATGCAGAGTGCCTGGCTAGGAAGCGACAAGTATACATTTTTAAGTCATTGGTTTGACTCGACCCGGATCGAATCCTATGATCCACCAAAACGGGAGACGGACGCTCAACTCATTAGGCCATCCCATCTGGTCGCAACCAGAGGGAGATGCCTGCATTGTGATTTCGTTTCCAATCTAGACGCTGTCAGACACATTGTACCGGAAGTGGAAAGGGTGTGTGACTGGCGATCCAATGGCAAACCAATGACAACGTTAAGGCCGCCGTGTATGGAAAGTGGGTACAAAAGGTGACGGGGGGTGGAGTGGTGGAGTAGGAGAGGCAGGGAGGCAGCGAGCATGTTGGATAAATAGTTCACAAGTTATAGCAATCGAAGAGCTGACAGGAAAAGACTCCAGGCGGCGCTAGTGGTCACAACAATCGAAACGGAACCATATGCTTGCTTTTGGGGTGGTTCGTAACCTTACAACGGAGAACTGCAGAACTGCAGCAATATAGAAAGGACCCGATAAATCGGTCCAATCTTTGGTTGAAGATTAATTTTCGGTGGGACGGTTGTAGAAGCTGGAGATGTCTTTACAACATTCAAAACGGCGAAGCGTTCAGGCAGCCCCAAATATCTCCGGTCCAGCGGTAGCAGAGCACTCATATCCAGTCAACAGCAGCAATGGTTTAGGAGGAAGGGACGGGTAAAGGTGGGTCCAGCGGTTCCAGCAACAAGAATAAAGCGAGAGAAATGATAAGGTAAAGGGCCCCCAACCAAGCAAACAACTGAGGAGAGTTGAGTCAAAGGACCGTGTCTATTTGCTCTATGGTGACCAGTCGGCGAGCCAAAGACACGGACAGAGTAAGAGTACAAAGTGAAATGCTGGTGGGCTCCCCCTCCTGGAACTCTTTTCAGACATAATCAAGGAGGAGCATGGCCAGCAGAGAGGAGATAGAGAGAGTTCTGGACGAAGTGCGGTCCGGATAGTAAGTGATATGTGAAATATAATTAAATAATTAAATAATTAAATTTACGAGTCCCTTTGTTGTTTAAATTCACATAATGGCCTTTGTTTGTCCTTGTTGTGACTGCATTATCAATTCATTCCATCAATTCCCCTTTTCCCTCTCCGCAATCACAGCTTGCTTTTCTCTTTGCATGGCTTTTATGTCCCAGCAACATCTAAGTTCATATCATAATGGGATTCGGAATGACCAATTGCTGTCATATAAAATCCTCCAATGCCACTGACTATGTGGCGCGACCGTTAGTGACGAGGAACCTCGGTGGTGGCACCACCATTCACATGGGTGGAGACTATGTTTATTTGTTGTTTTACGTCCTACCAACATCTAAGGTCATATCAGGACGGGTACCGAATTGTGACAGTGCGCACTCATGGCACGTCTATAGTGCTGGCCCACTGGAAGACCAGGCCACCAGCACCATGACCTGATATCCCATCAGTCACATTATCCTGACACTGATCCAACCAGTCCTTGTCCTATCCTATTAATGCTGAGTGCCAGGCTAGGAAGCTACAAGTATCAATTTTTAAGTCATTGGTTTGACTCGACCAGGGTTTGAACCCACGACCCCACAATCTACCAACACGGGAGACGAGCGCTCTAACTCATTCGGCCATCCCGTCTGCAATAACTCCCTTATGCACCCTTATACTCACATTATGCGCTACACATCACATATATGTATCCCTGGCATTTTGTGATAATTAATTGGTGATTAAGAAAAATGGCGAAAATCTGGCAAATCACGGAGATCTTTCAGCCTGGCACTCTGCAGCATTAAGCATTGGTCCGATGTGGTGGCCTGCGAGCCTGGGGAATGGGGTTTTGTTTGTCGTGTTACGTCCTAGCAACATCTAAGGTCATCAGGATGGGCACCGACCTGTGACGGTGTGTACTCATGACCACTTTATAGTGCTGCCCCACTGGGAGACCAGGCCATCAGCATCATGAGCTGATATCCCACTCAGTCACATTATCCCGACACTCAGCCAATCAGTCCTTGCCCTATTCAAATAGTGCCGGGCGGCTGGCTAGAAAGCGACAATTATAAATTCTTAAGTCAGTTTGACTCGACCAGGGTTCGAGCCCGTGAACCCATTGGTTCAGATCCCCTGATGTCCCAAAACAGGAGACAGACGCTCAACTCATTCAGCCATCCCGTCTGGTCGAGGGAATGGGGAACCAGGCATACGGAGAAAGGGAGACCGGACAGCGAGGAAGGGGGTCCTGTAGGCGGGCAAGGGGGGCCGAAAGGCGGGGAAGGGGAGGGCGATAGGCTGACAGCGGGGGGCTGATAGAGGTGAAGGGCGGGCGTGTCTGACTGACACACAAGTTGCCACTATAGCCATCCATCAATTGCACTGACCAAGCCTGCTGCACAGGGTCGTGTCCTGGCACAAATTACCCACCAAAATCAGCTAAAGCGCACAATTTGCGGGCATCTATGCACACTCGCATACAGCTCCTACTTCTCCCCCTTCTCTAGTATGTATTGCATGAAGCTCCTATTTCTCCCCCTTCTCTAGTATGTATTGCATGAAGCCCATTCCTATTTCTCCCCTTTCTCTAGTATGTATTGCATGAATCTCCTATTTCTCCCCTTCTCTAATATGTATTGCATGAATCTCCTTCCTATTTCTCCCCCTTCTCTAGTATGTATTGCATGAAGCTCCTATTTCTCCCCTTCTCTAGTATGTATTACATGACGCTCCTTCGTATTTCTCCCCCCTTCTCTAGTATGCATTGCATGAAGCTCCTATTTCTCCCCCTTCTCTAGTATGTATTGCATGAAGCTCCTATTTCTCCCCCTTCTCTAGTTGTATTGCATGAAGCTCCTATTTCTCCCCCCTTGTATTGCATAAGTCCTATTCTCCCCTTCTCTAGTATGTATTACATGACGCTCCTGTATTTCTCCCCCCTTCTCTAGTATGCATTGCATGAAGCCCTATTCTCCCCCCTCTCTAGTTTCTATTGCATGAAGCTCCTATTTCTCCCCCTTTCTAGTTTATATTGCATGAAGCTCCTATTTCTCCCCCTTCTCTAGTTGTATTGCATGAAGCTCCTATTTCTCCCCCTTCTCTAGTATGTATTGCATGAAGGTCCTATTTCTCCCCTTCTCTAGTATGTATTACATGACGCTCCTTTGTATTTCTCCCCCCTTCTCTAGTATGCATTGCATGAAGCTCCTATTTCTCTCCCCCTCTCTAGTTTCTATTGCATGAAGCTCCTATTTCTCCCCCTTCTCTAGTGTACATTACATGAAGCTCCTATTTCTCCCCCTTCTCTAGTATATATTGCATTAAGCTCCTATTTCTCCCCCTACTCTAGTACGTATTGCATGAAGCTCCTATTTCTCCCCTTCTATAGTATGTATTGCATGAATCTCCTATTTCTCCCCCTTCTCTAGTATTTATTGCTTTAAGCTCCTATTTTTCCCCCTTCTCTAGTATGTATTGCATGAAGCTCCTTGCTATTTCTCCCCCTTTTCTAGTATGCATTGCATGAAGCTCCTATTTCTCTCCCCTTCTCTAGTTTGTATCGCATGAAGCTCGTATTTCTCTAGTATGTATTGCATGAAGCTCGTATTTCTCCCCCTTCTTTAGTATGTAATGCATGAAGCTCCTATTCCTCTCTCTTCTCTAGTATATACAGTATAAAACTCAGAACGCATCCTCCTTTTCTAGTATTTATTGTATAAAACTTCTATTTATCCGCCTGCTCGAGTATAAACCGTATAGGGCTCATGTTTCTCCGTTTCTCTAGTATATGGGTCGTTTCATGGTAGATGGAGCCAATGTACTTTTCCGCACGTAATGGTGAAAAACAATTATGGAAAGAGAAGAGGAGGTATTTTCTTTATATAACTGGTATTCGTACACATTGGAGAGATAGATATGAACAAAGTAAGGCCTGATGTGGAATAGTAAAAAAAAAAAGCCAACATTTTCATTCCAAAAATATTGTGTTTTAAAGGCATGAATTTGTGACATGGAGAATTTGGACTTGTCTACAGCCTAATACCTTTATTTTGCATAGAATATTACCGGTTAGTCAATGAAATAATCAAATAGGACTTACTTGAAATAAATATTCATTTTGCATGAATATATTTCTTTTTATATCTAATATTCCAGGGTGATTAACCTAGTTCTGGATGTTACTGTTGTGTCCCCTGCTTGACCCATGCTTGTTGAATTAGGAAATATGTTATCCTGGGAATACCAGAGTGTCAGTAAAAAAACAGTTGACACTGTTGCATGTGTAAGGCTATTTTCTAGTACCATCGTTAGTAATATAATTTGTCTCCAAAGCTTTATGAAACAAAATTGAAGTTGAAGTTCCATATTATTTTTGGTGTCCCCTTCTATTGTGTTACATCCACTACTCAAAATTGGGAAACATATCATCCTATGCAGATTTCTTTACAGTGCATTTCTATACTTAGGGGACCACAAAGTAAAAATTAATTGTTTCATGCAAAAGATTTGATTAAATTGATTTGATTAATAAACCAGGGATGAAAGTGATCTCCAGGAAAAAAAAGCGGAAATGCTTATATTCTCACATAGGTTTAGCATTGTCAGGGAATCGCGGAAAATTCCCGGAAGTCGGGTGTCATACATATTGGTATACGCTGATAGTGCTGCGACGTTTGAAGCACGTATTAGTAGTATACGCTGATAGTGCGCCGTCTGCACCACATATTAGTATAGATATACACTGATGGTGATGCGTATTAGTATACACTTATAGCTACAGGAAAAATCCCGGAAATCCGCGAAATCGCGGAGATCTTTCATCCCTGATAAACCCACACTTGTTCTTTTCTGACAAAATGGTAACCTCAACTATCTTTTCCTTCACATTACCAGGATATATATATGGACAAGAGTTGACTACTCAGTGAAAATATTACGAAAATACACAATATTCATTTTTTACCCTCATGTCACACTTTGGCCCCATTTACCATGAAACGACCCATATATAAGCTCCTATGTCTCCCTGTTCTCTAATATATACTGTATAAATCTGCTAACTCCCCACACTCTCTCCTCACTCTTACATATATCCCATTAGCAGGTCTCGCATTTATGCATTATGACTGAAATGAACTATTGGAAATGGAAAATTGATTATTGCAATGGACTTCATTCACCACCACCAACTATATATAACCCCTCACCTCTACATCTCGCGATATCCCACTTCCTTTCTCCACCCCACCCACCACACCCACCCCTACAACCCAGGAGACACACTCAACATCTTCACGTCTTGTTCATTACCGTTACCACCCACACTTAACCAGTCAAGACGCCATCGACCACCATTGGAAGCGTCCCTTATTACACGGGCACCACCCATTACCACCCATTACCACCCATTACCACCCATTACCACCCATTACCACCCATCTTTTACAATCACAGCTCCTACCAAACTACTTTCGCCACTACACACATTTCTCTTTGTACATTTCGTTGCCACACTCGCCACACACTTTATCACACCTAACGGGGCTGTTTATTTGGCTACTGACTACTACTACGTATTTTATCTCTCCCTGCTAAGAGTACTCGAACCAAATAAAAACAGTAGCGTATAAAAGGGCTTCTAACTAAAGAAATTGATGCTATTCTACAGCTGCAGCAGCAACTGCAGCTGCAGCAGCAGCTACAACTGCAGCTGCAGCAGCAGCTACGTCAGCTACTGCAGCTGCAGCTGTATCAACAGTAGCTACTGCAGCAGTAGCAGTATCAACAGCAGCTACTGCAGGTGTAGCAGCAGCAGCTACAGCAGCTACTGCAGGTGTAGCAGCAGCAGCTACAGCAGATACAGCAGCTACAGCAACAGCAGCTACTGCAGGTGTAGCTACAGCAGCTACAGCAGCAGCAGCTACTGCAGGTGTAGCAGCAGCAGCTACTGCTCCTGTAGCAGCGGCAACAACAGCGGCAACAACAGCAGAAGCAACAGCAGCAGATACTGCACCTGTAACAGCAGCTTCTGCACCTGTAGCAGCAGCAGCTACTGCAGCAACTACTGCACCTGTAGCAGCAGCAGCTACTGCAGCTGTAGCAGCAGCAGCTACTGCAACTGTAGCAGCAGCAGCTACGGCAACTGTAGCAGCAGCAGCTACTGCAACTGTAGCAGCAACTAATGCAGCTGTAGTAGTAGCTACTGCAGCTGTAGCAGCAGCAGCTACTGCAGCTGTAGCAGCAGCAGCCGTGGCAGCAGCAGCTGTATCAGCAGAAGCTGTGGCAGCAGATGTAGCAGCTACAGCACCTACAGCAGCTGCAGTAGCTACAGTAACTGTAGCAGCAGATGCTACAGCACCTAGAGTAGCAGAAGCTAGAGCAGAAGCTACAGCAGCAGCTATAGCAGCAACTACAGCAGCAACTACAGCAGCAACTACAGCAGCAGCTACTGCCCGCAGCCCATTGCTCCACGTCACCGCACGTCAACGCACGTCAACGCACGTCACCGCACGTCAACGCACGTCACCGCACGTCACCGCTCTCCCTGCCGCACCCACCAACCCTTCACTGCCGGTCCTTCTCCGACATACCCTGGTCTACCCCCCTCCCCCCCCCCCCAAACCCCTCGCTCCCACACCTACCAATCGCCGTCCTCTCCCCACCCAACCACAATCACAGTTATTGACCACCCCATTGGTCTTGCTGCTTACTTTGAATAAGGGTGAGGTGCGATGAGATGTGCGGGTGTGGGTGTGGGAGGGGGGGGGGACTGATAGAGGGACGGGGGGGATGTCATCGGTGGGTAATGCGCTAATAATTGGGACAGCCAATTAGAATCACCCCAGCCCCCACCTGTCAGAGCACTGGTCGTCGGCTACTGGTTTTTTTTTTCAGTCATGTAACCATCCCTGAGGGTAGTGGTTGGGTGAGGTGGGTGTGGTAACCATCCCTGAGGGTAGTGCTTGGGTGAGGCGTGTGTGGCGTGTGACAGTGTGGGTGTGGGTGTGGAGTGTGCGTGGTGCGTGGTGAGTGGTGAGTGGTGCATGGTGCGTGGTGAGTGGTGCATGGTGCGTGGTGGGTGGTGGGTGGTGGGTGGTGGGTGGTGGGTGCGTGGTGGGTGGTGCGTGGTGGGTGGTGGGTGGTGGGTTGTGGGTGGTGGGTGGTGCGTGGTGCGTGGTGGGTGGTGGGTGGTGGGTGGGGTGGTGGGAGGAGGCGCGTTAACACAAAACCTCCACATGCTCCAAAAGACAGACACGATATCCATAACGCTGAGCCCCACCGTAATACAGAAGCATATTATCTATCATTTTCGAGCAAAAACTAATTAAATACACGTCAGGTTGTCTCTGGTTTTTTTTTTGCACTCATCACGATTTACATCAATATCCTTCATACTGTTCGGCAGAGTAATTTGTCTTGGCACTGATCGGCTGGTTCCCGTCGAGGCGGGCTTTACCGTCGCAGTGCTGAAGTACCAGCAGATCACTTCAGGGCTTATCTACATGTGGAGGGAGACAAGTCTTTATATTGAAAACTGTCAATATCATCGAACCGCCACTATTATATTAACCGCTTTTATTAGTAGTAGTATTCTTATGGTTGGAAGCGCATGATGCATTATATGGTGTATAGCACTGTGTAGTGCAGTATACGAGTATAAACACGTGGAAGGGAATAACTCCATTATATATGTAAGTATAGTATCCTCGACCAAATGCTGGTGACCGGTGGCGCCTCCTCTCGGGCTTCTTCACACCCGACGGCCGCTGTGCGGTATTAGTTCGACTGGAGGATTTCTTTTTATATATGCACATATACATGTACATACATATACATATATATATTGTTTATAGTCATGTTTTTGTAGATAAAGAAATGCTTATGTATACTATTACTTAGTATTAGTAGTATCACGTGGATTGCTTACGGCTATATAAGTGGGCGAGCCTCTGGGCGAGCTTAGGCATGTGCAGGCCTATGATGTGTAACATGCACTTCTTTGCGGGTCACTCACCTAGGTGCTGAGAAAGGCCTAGTTCTTCCTTTTCTCAGTAGGTGGTGCCTGCTGGCATTCTATTGGCTTGCCTGTGAGGGAAGGACGTTCGAGCACTGCACTCGAGCCTCTCGGATGTGCCTCAGGTATCCACCCTCCTGAATTATTTCGGATAATAAACTATCAATTCCATGTAATCCACTGGTCCCTTGACTCCTTTTGCTGCCCAAACCGCCTATTATAATAATCAGATTATTTACCCTACGAACGACTAAATATGTATATATTTACACATTTGTATATATGGATACATATATACATATAATATATATATATATATATATATATATATATATACCAACGTATATACTACGTATATGCGGATGTAGGCGGCGCACGGGGGAGACCCCCCCCCCCCCACTCCGGTTCGGGGCACCGGTTGGGGGGGGGCCGCTATTGTAACAGCCGCGGCACACACTTACACAGCCCACTTGTCGCTCGCCGGCTGCCTCACTCTGTGCCGCGGCACAAAGAACTTTATTGATGATAAGCTTAGATCAGAGCTCACCGCGGGCTATATAAGCTACGCCGATGTAGCTCCCGTATGTACTCATAAACATCTTTGCAGTCCCTAAATGTGTTGCGGCTGGCTATAGAATAATTGTCGATTGTAGTAAGCCGACCGACACTTCAGTAAATAACTTGTCTATGACATTACACAGAAATTCTCATTCCAAGATGTTGATGATCTTGTCAAAATGATGATCCAGGGCGAGTTCATTGCCTCTGTAGATATTAAGGATGCCTACAGGGCGATTTGTATACACCCAACCGATCGGCCTCGCCAGGCCTTATCTTGGAACTTTGGTGATGGAACAACGATTTTCTTTGACAATCGTCTGTGTATGGGCCTCTCCTTGAGTCCCTTCATCTTCATTGTACATTGTACGCTGTGCTCGCAGGGATGGGGTCCTTCGCACTGTTAATTATCTTGACGATTTCGCTGTTCTCGGTATTGACTTTGAGGACTGCCTTCAGAATCAGCTATTAATAATGAAAGTTTTACGCCGTCTAGGCTTCTACTTGAGTTACTCTAAGCTACCCACTCCAGCCCAATGCCTAAGGTTCTTGGGGATAGATATAGACACTGTAAACTTGCAACTCAGACTCCCTGTGGACAAGATTGTTAAGCTAAAACATGTGCTGCATCTCTTCCTGGGCCGAAAAAAGGCGTCCCGCTGTGAACTTGAATGCTTGGGCAGACGCTTGGCACACTGCTCGATGGTCGTACGGGGGGGCGCTCCTTTTCCATCAGGGTCTACGATGCTATTCGCCAGCTGAAAAAAACATATTATAAATTAAGGCTAAATAACGAGTTCCGCTCTGAGTTGAGCTGGTGGCTCACTTTTGTGGATTCCTTCAATGGTTTTGCTCAAATGCTGGGCGTCCACGCCACTACTCTTTCAGTTTATAGCGACGCGTCTAACTGGGGCTTTGGAGCGACCCACTCGGACGGGGGACTGGTTGGTGGGTAGTTTTGCCCCAGATCATTCTTTGGCGGATGAGCTGGGCCATCATTTTTCTGGCTGTTCCGATGATATTGATAACTTGCATATTAACATAAAAGAAATGTGGGCCGTCGTTGCTGCCTCCAGACGCTGGTGTCATTTATGGAGGGATCGGTGTATAGTGTTTGTAACAGATAATAATACTGTCAGTGCCGCCCTATCGACCGGGCGCTGTGTAAATAAGCATATCATGTTATTCGTAAAAGAGCTCTTCTGGCTATCGATTACCTATAATTTCGAGATTAAATCTGCTTATGTCAGAAGTAGTGATAACATTATTTGTGATGGCCTAAGCAGGTGGAGAGATCCGGTTAGTAGGAACCGGGTAATATGTGCCGATCATGTGGGCCGCTTATGTTGCACCTCGCTCTTTTCTAACTAACTCCTCTTCGTTTCCAGGTCTGGATCGCTTTAGGGGGGCGGCTAGGGCTATGGGCGACCGCTATTACTCGACGAACTCCCGCTCAACTCGGGCGATGCAGCTCAAGAAATATCTAGCCGTTATAGACGAGTTCAGGGGGATCCTTGTGCCCGTGCCCTTGCCATGCCCCCCCTCTCAGGTGGCTATCTAAATCGTTTGGTTAGCACAAACTCTTAAGTACTCATCCATTACAAACTACCTGAGCGCCCTTAATTTTTTTCTCAAATTGGAGGGCAGTGACCCTATTGATTTCACCTGCACTATTGAATGCACTCTTGGTTGTGCGGTCAAGCGCGCAGCACCCCTACTGCCTGCTGAGCTAATTAAAATGTTCTCCTTTATGTTGGCAAGCATGGGCCACGTCTGTACGCATGCTGCCCTTTTGCTTGCTTTCAGGGCGCTATTGCGCAAGTGCCAGATCACCGCCTCTGAATCGGTCTTGCTGCGCTCAGACTTCGCCTTTTATAACTGGGGTATGGTGGTAAAAGTTTGCCGCTCAAAGACGATTCAATTCTCTGAGCGTGAGCTCCTCATACCCGTGGCATGTGTGCTGAACACTGAACTGTGTGCTGTATTCTGGGTAAAAAAGCACTTTGCCCAGGCTAAGGTGGGCCCCAGTGAGCCGGCATTCCAGGTCCCTTCTGGGCCCAGTGGCTATGCTCCGCTTGTCTACCCGACTCTGCAGTCGACCATTAAGCATTTCGCCTCCTTGGCGGGTCTTGCTAGAGACAATTTTTCATGCCACTCGCTTCGGCGAGGTGGCTGTACTTATTTGGCCTTACAGGGAGTGTCGATCGATGAAATTAGGACCAGGGGAGACTGGTCCTCAGATGCTATTTACAAATACATATCCCACCCCCTGTCTGATCGGATCATCGCTAACATGTGGGTGGCTGCAGCCCTTTCAGCTGCCACTTAATTCTGTCTGGGTGGGTCCCTGGGACTTGGCACTATGCGCCCAGCCAGATACTGACTATTGACTGATTATGTGAAATAAAGTTGTATCCTCCATTCCGTTTTCCTCTCAGTGCGTAGCTTACACCAACGTATATACTACGTATATGCGGATGTAGGCGGCGCACGGGGGAGACCCCCCCCCCCTCTGGTTCGGGGCACCGGTTGGGGGGGGGCAGCTATTGTAACAGCTGCGGCACCCACTTACACAGCCCACTTGTCGCTCGCTGGCTGCCTCACTCTGTGCTGTGAAGCCAGACACTCAAAAATTTAATTTGTTATTCCGGTAGGGCACTATGCACCCAGCCAGATACTGACTATTGACTGATTATGTGAAATAAAGTTGTATCCTCCATTCCGTTTCCGTCTCAGTGCATAGCTTACATC
>CM059189.1:86284895-86339326 GCA_030323885.1 Branchipolynoe longqiensis
GAGGGGGTTGGGAGAGGGTGGAGAGGGGGTATGGGAGAGGGTGGTGAGGGGGGAGGGGAGGGGGGAGGGAGGGGGTAGTGGAGGAGAGGGTGGGGAGAGGGTGGGGAGAGGGTGGGGAGCAGTGAGCACACTGATATGCTGCTGCTTGTGGTGGCATTGTGGTGGGGAAGGATTGTGCCTGTGGGTTCGGGGGTATGGGTAGATGGGTAAGATGGGGGTAGGGGAGATGATGCTTGTTGTGACGATGGTGACAGGCCCACGTCATACATAACCATGCACATAGTTAGGCGCTAACACACACTGGCACTGGTCCAAATCGATGCTCTAGTACTTAGCGCCGCCACAGCTTCCGAGATAATGTAATACGGCAAACACTTTATGTAATAAACCAGCGGCGAGCGGGCTGTCCGGCCCGGCCCAGGGAGGCGCGCCAAACACAGCAGTGGGAGCCCAGTTCTAGAAGAGGGGCGAGGGGAGGGTAGGGGAGGGTAGGGGAGTGGAAGATAAGGGAATGGAGAGGAAGACAGGGTAATCGGGAGGAAGACAGGGGAAGGGATTGGAAGATAGGGGAAGGGTGGGGAAGGGAGAGGAGAGGAAGATAGGGGAAAGGTGGGGAGGAGAAGGGAGGAGATGGTGAATGAAGTGGGCATGGCGGGAAAGGCCTGGAGAGTGAGTGGCGATGGAGGGGCATGGAGGGTTGGTGCTAGGGAGGGAGTGTGGATGTGCGGAGGGATGGAGGTATTCAAGGGTCGATGGAGGCAGGGAGGCAGGGATGAGAGGAAGACAGAAAATAAGAAAGTAGGAAGAGGGGAAGGGAAGAACGGAGCAATTGGGTAAGGAAGAGTTCGGAGTGAGTGAGGGAGTGAGTGAATGAGTGAGTAATGAAGAGAATGGAGGAAGGAAGAGAGGGAGGAAGAGAGGGAGGAAGAGGGAGGAAGAGAGGGGGGAAGATGGAGGAGGAAGATGGAGGAGGAAGATGGAGGAAGAGGGTGGAGGAAGAGAGGGTGGAGGAAGAGAGGGTGGAAGAGAGGGTGGAAGAGAGGACGGAAGAGAAGGAGGAAGAGAGGGAATAGGAGAGGGAGTAAGAGAGGGAGGAAGAGAGGGGGGAAGATGGAGGAGGAAGATGGAGGAGGAAGATGGAGGAAGAGGGTGGAGGAAGAGAGGGTGGAGGAAGAGAGGGTGGAAGAGAGGACGGAAGAGAGGGAGGAAGATAGGGAGGAAGAGAGGGAGGAAGAGAGGGAGGAAGAGAGGAAGTAAGAGAGGGATTAAGAGAGGGAAGAAGAGAGGGAGGAAGAGAGGGAGGAAGAGAGGGAGGAAGAGAGGGAGGAAGAGAGAGAGGAAGAGAGGGAGGAAGAGGGGGAGGAAGAGGAGAGGGAGGAAGAGAGGGAGGAAGAGGGGGGAGGAAGAGGAGAGAAGGAAGAGGAGGGAGGAAGGGGGAAGAGGGAGGAAGGAGGTGGTTAGGAAGAGAGGGAGAGGAGAGGGGGAAGAGGAGAGGGAGAAGGGAGGGAGGAAGAAGGGAAGAAGGGACGAAGGGAGGAAGGGAGGTAGGGGCGGAGGCGGCTGGACAGAGTGAAGAGTGGGTGGTGATGGGGTGTGCGTGTAGGGCGGTGTGCGTGTCGGGGGGTGCGTGTAGGGAGGGAGAGCGGGGGTAGGGAGAGGTCACACTTTGGCTGGGACCCCTCTTGCTAGGTCCGAGCGCCGCGCAACTGCGACATTTAATGAAGGCAGGAGCCGCTGCGCACTTCAACCCCTGAACGCAACAGACGCTGGGCTCTGCTGGACCGGGCCAGGGACGGGGCCAGGGAAGGGGAGGGCCGGGGCGGGCCGGGGAGGGGAGGGCGAGTGCCAGGGGCGGGGAGGGCGAGTGCCAGGGGCGGGGCGGGGCGGGGCGGGGCGGGGCGGGGCGGGGCGGGGCGGGGCGGGCCGGGCCGGGTCGGGGCGGGGCTGAGCTGAGCTGAGCTAAAACTCCCTCCCCTGTAAACCCCAACACGCCGCCCGGGAGAGGGAGGTCCCTTAATCATTGACGCGCAGCACAGCCGCTGCTCTCTTCAACCAATGAATAGCATAACACGGGGAGTGATAGGTGGCGGCTGGGACGGGGGCCCAGTCCCCACCGCTTCCTCAGGGGACCGGGAGAGGTAGAGTACCCAGGCCGCCGCCCTCTCCGCGCCCCGGGCCGCTGAGACCCGCCCCACCAGACCCCGTTCATAAATCCTGGCGGGAAGGAGCTGCCAGGTGTCCGCATTCATTCCGGAGCCTACGTCAGACGCTCTCCACACACCCCAACCCTTTAACTTCCCCTCCTCCTCCCCCTTGCCTTCTGCTCCTCTTCCCGCCCCTCCCACTCCTCCTCTGCTCCCTCCCTCTCCTCCGAGACACCCACCATCACCACGCTCACACTCTCAATATTCTCTAGCGGCATCCCCCTCCACCCCTGCGCTCCCCGCTCTACACGGCCGCCTTTTCTCCCCCATTATCGCCCACTGTAAGCGCGTCCAATGTATGTGCATGCACGCACGATTTTTGAATGGCGTTTGTCTACTCATATCTCATATCCAGAGCGTACCCAAATATATAGGATACTTATGTGAGACTTACCTTGGTACAGTTGACACATAATTGTTGTTTTACCACCGCCTTAATGTACTAATAAACCATATATATGCACCCAAGTAGCCTGCAATGTAATATTCTGATGATTAAATTCTTTATAAAAAACGATATATTTACATTTGTCTTGCTTACATTTGATTGTTTGTTGGTTTACGTCCTAGCAACATCTATATCACTACGGGTACTGACTGACTTGTGACAGTGTGCACTCATGGCGACTTTATGGTTATGTCCTACTGGGAGACCATGCAGGCCACCAACATCATGAACTGATATCCCAATCACTATCACTCTCAGTATCCTGATACTGTGCTAGCCAGTCCTAGGCCTATCATAATAAAGCTGCATGCCAGGCTAGGTAGTGACAAGTATAAATTGTGTAAGTCATTGGTTTGACTCGGCTGAGATTCGAACTCCCGGCCTTCCATACAGGAAGCTTGCGCTCTCCCGATTCTGTCACCGTGTCCTATCGCTCACATTTGATATTGAGTATGCCACCTGTGGTCTTCCTGCTTTGAAACAACCAGCGGAGGTAGCCAAATCGGTAAGACCGCCGGTGTAGTAAGTTCAAAACACTACCCCACAACAACACTACGGTAGTGTTTTCAACCTAGGTTCAAAACACTACCGTAGTGTTTTCAGCTTAGTTAAAGGTAGGTTGAAAACACTACCGTGGCCATGCTCAAAACACTATCTTTAAGTTCAATACACTCCCTTTAAGTTCAAAACACTACTCGCATGGTTCTGGCAGTCTAGTCTCCCAGTGGGGCAGCACTATAAAGTGGCCATGAGTGTGCATTGTCACAAGTCTATGACCATTCTGAGATGATCATAGATGTTGCTAGGATGTAAAACAACAACAAACAAACAATCTAAAACCACAGCACCAGCACCGTAGTCTAATACGTCGTGCGGTTGCTGCAGCACCATCAGCGTATACTAATATGTGGTGCAGACGCCGCAGTGCTATCAGCGTAAACTACTAGTACCTGTGTCCTGATATGACCTTAGATGTTCCCAGGATGTAAAACTCCCAATAACCAAACTAGGTTACATTTTGCAACATTACACTTACAGCCCCCACTGCCGTGTTATGATAGTGTTTTGTACTTGGGTAGTGTTTTGGACGTACATAGGCTAGTGTTTTGAACTTAAGTTGAAAACACTACCATAGTGTTTTGAACTTAGGTTGAAAACACTACCTTAGTGTTTTCGATGAGGTAGTGTTTTGAACGTCCTACACCAGCTTCCCATATGGAACATCAGGAATTTGACTCCTGGCTGAGTCAAATCAATGGCTTACCAAATTTACACTTGTAGCTTCCTAGCCTGGTGTTTGGCATCACTAGGAAGATACGAGGACTGGTAAGCTCAGGCTGAGGATAGCGTTACTGGGTGGGAAATCAAGTCATAACGCCAGCAGCCTGGTATCCCAGTGGGGCAGCACTATAGATTCACCACCGTATGACCCCTAATAACCGATGTTTACTTTTTCTGCTGGGGGGGGGGGGGGGCGTTAAACAAACAAACAAATATACATAAACCATGAGTGCACAGTGTCACAAATCAGTACCCATCTAGATAAAGGATTCACCCGGTACTCGCAGTACACGGGTGAATACCAGCCCTATATAAAAACGGTCGAATAAGCGGGGAAATGAAATTAGAGCCTAATTTCACAATCTAAGAAGCAACATTTATTCTTTGTATATGTCTTCATATTTCCCCGCTACCTTTGAGTTGAAAAATATAATAAAATATCTAGTTTAATAAGATTTAAAAGTGAAATCGATGGCGTTCTATGGCCACCATCTCGTCTTTTTGCATTCTCTCCCATTTCACCAACTCTCTGCCTATATAAGTATCCATTTGATACTGGAGCCAGGCATTCTACTTCCTGTTCTATACTAAAGCTATTTTCGCCCGTATTTAGACTACATTGTCGTTCAACCGTGTACCAAAAGTACCGGGTGAATCTTTTATCTAGTATCCATCCTGATATGACCATAGATGTTACTAGGATGTAAAACCCCAACAAACAAGCTTGGAAGCACACACACACACACACACAATGACCATCATGACCCAGATAAGAACCCATTAACCACAGCTCCTCTGGTGCTGCGAAGCTATTTGTCGTATGATTTGGCTTCCAGGCTGTGGTTTATCGCACCCCCTGGCCTATATATAATTAACCAGATAAACCCACGTCTGCCTTTCTTCAGCCGCCATCAGCGTTGGCCTCTTAACTCCACCAATTAGGTCTGACACAATCCTCTACATCACCCCACGTCCAAGCCACCCCACCCCACCCCACCTCACTCCACGGAGTAGACTCTCGTTGTTATCTATCTCCAACATTGTCTGCCCTTATCCAGGAACATTCTCCAATATTCCCACTTGTCTGACGCAACGGCTGGCGTGGGGGGAGGGGCGGAGCGGGTTCGGGGGGGGAGGGGGGGGTTACAGTTTGGTTCCCGGTCAAATCAAACCAATGACTTATAACAGTGATACTTGTTTGTTTCCTAGCCTAGCCCTCGTCATTAATAGGATAGGACCAGGACTGATTAGCTCTGTCAGGATACTGTGACAACATGATTTTTCCAGTGGGGCAGCACTATAAAGTCAATATGCGTGCACACGGTCGCAAGTCGGTACACCTGATATGACCTTAGATGTTGCACGGACATAAAACTCCATGCTAGGAGCACCAGGCTGAAAGCTTCACACAGTACGCATGTCTCTGTCCTGAATTCAATCACACAATTTTCATTTCAGCATTCCTAACTGCCTACACAGCGTCAATCTTGTGTCTCCCTTGTTTATTTGTAGCTCTGCTGGCGGCCATGCAGGCTTGGTTTCGCTGATAGATGGTTGTAAAGTAGACATTAAATCCACCTCGATGTGCGGCCAGTGGGTGGGTCTGTAAGAGATGTGTGCACAAAGCGTACCTAAGCATGTGGGTCATCACCCTCAACACCCTCCATCCCTACTCATGAAACAGTTCGCCAGCCTCAATAACATCACGCCCATCACGTGACCACAGTACCAGGCGCGGTGGCCGAACCAGCACAGCGCTGCCTCCCATGTGGAAGATTGGGGAGTTCGGTTCCCAGTCGACACAAATCAATGACTTATAAAATTGATACTTGTCGCTTCCTAGTAGTAGCCTATGACGCGCTTGCCAAAACTAATTCTACATGTTAGAAGATATACATTTCCAAAAGATGCGTTTCTTGTAAGTAGATACAATGGCCAATCAGATGTAATCTTTATGAATCACATTGCTGCGGATTCGGGACACTTAGTGCCATGGATTTATGGTGTAGACCGGTTGTGTATGGCTTCATATAAACTAGTAATTTTTTAGACAGACTGGCATGTTTGGTTTCCTGCTCATTTATGCCTCAGTCACAAATGCATTGTGGTGTGCTTGCGGTGACCATAAGTCGCCGCATCGGCCAGATCGTCCTGCGACCGTATGGTGGGTTACGGTCGCCGTATGGCGACTGTATGGTTTTTTTGCTCGCCGTAAGCGGTTGCGGTTATTTTAAGTCGAATTTACCTTAACTTTGGAAAATCGAAACACTGCAAGCCTGAATCCCGCCAATTTCTACTGTTAACAGAATAATATGTTTGTGCAATAATGTATACAAATTGTGAATAAAAAAATGTCTTAAAACATCTTAAAATGTCTTGTGCGGTGACACACAACAACACTTAAGGTGCCATACAGTGAGCTATGTCTTGCGGTGACCATACAATTTGTGACTGGATAAACCGCAGACAGCAAAGCCATAACATTTGCATAAATCGCAACAGACACCGCAGACCGCAGCACTGTATGGTGATCGCAGCATTTGTGACCTAGCCATTAAACATGTACATGAGAAAGAGCTGTTGTCTAGATCTAATCGATTATTTCCAAGTGCCTGGTTTAAATCAGGTAGCAGAGCAGCTTTCAAGTGGGGACAATTCGATACAGCTATACTTATTATGATTGTTGGTGTCGCCTGAAATTAATTTTGTAATGCAAAAGTGTTTTTTGTTAAACCACACACACATTTCTTTCCGTGAACCACTCAATGTTGCCTTTCTTTTTCGGTAGCATCCTATTTATCGCTGAACTTTTGTTATTTTAACAAATTTTCTTGGTGCTACATGTGAAGAGTTCCGGCACAAAAACCGACACATGCCATTCAGGCCGAAATGAAACCCCGAATACACGATTTGAGCTGAATCTGCCCTCATTTCGATAACCAAATCTCTTGTTTTTCCCACAGAAACCAACACATCCCCTATATAATGCATTACCCATGGTAACCTGACTACACGATTTGAGCTGAATCTGCCCTCATTCCGATACCAAATTCTTGTTTTTCCCACAGAACACACATCCCTATATAATGCATTACCCATGGTAACCTGACTACACGATTTGAGCTGAACTGCCCTCATTTCGATAACCAAATTCTTGTTTTTCCCACAGAAACCAACACATCCCTATATAATGCATTACCCATGGTCCTGACTACACGATTTGAGCTGAATCTGCCCTCATTTCGATAACCAAATCTCTTGTTTTTCCCACAGAAACCAACACATCCCCTATATAATGCATTACCCATGGTAACCTGACTACACGATTTGAGCTGAATCTGCCCTCATTCCGATAACAAAATCTCTTGTTTTTCCCACAGAAACCAACACATCCCCTATATAATGCATTACCCATGGTAACCTGACTACACGATTTGAGCTGAATCTGCCCTCATTTCGATAACCAAATCTCTTTTTTTCCCCACAGAAAACAACACATCCCCTATATAATGCATTACCCATGGTAACCTGACTACACGATTTGAGCTGAATCTGCCCTCATTCCGATAACAAAATCTCTTTTTTTCCCCCACAGAAAACAACACATCCCCTATATAAGAGTTCATCTCAGAGAGAACAACTAAATTGGATTTGTTGGTTTTTTTGCGCCTGAACTCTTCACGCACCCACACCCACTAATATATATACACACACTCTGTGTGTGTGTGTGTGTGTGTGTGTGTGGTGGTGTTTGTGTTTGTGTGTGTGTGTGTGAGTGTGTGTGTGTATATAATATATATATATATTTATATAATATATATATATTATATACTATTATATATATTATATATACATATATACATATATACATAACATACATATATACACACATATATATATACATCTATATATATATATATATACATCTATATATATATATATATATATATATATGGGTCATATATATCCACCCATAAACGCTGTACGGTGTGATTCGACTTGACAAATTGGCCTTAAAAGGGGGACAAGATAGGGACGATCGCGGGGGGAAAAGCTTAATCAAATTTCTGGTCCACCTTCACCCGGCAATAAAAACTGGACGCGCGTGCTCAGCTGCGATGAATTATTGTGCACACGTGACGTTCCCGCGGCTGCGCAAATCCACGCACGACTTCTAGTGGTGTAAACCTCGGCGGCCCCCTATAACCCCTGGTGAGTGTTTTACAACCAAACAAAGATCACTCAGGATTCACCAAACCGAAAGGATCGCAGTTCACGCCACACAATGACACGCCTATGGCTGGCATCAATGTTTTTTGTCTGTTCGTTGTCGTTTTGTTTTTAGTGTATATTCTGCCGAATAGATTATTTACAAAAAGAGAGAAATGTTGTTTTGTGAATATAATTGGCTAAATTTCCTTTGTTTTAATGGGGTCTTTTGTGGAAGAGCAGAGTTTTTCTTGTGACCATGGATAGTTTTATGTTTAAGGAAGGGACATTTTTATGGTTAAGGGACATTTTTATGGTTAAGAGACAGAGTTTGCTTGCTTAGGAGACAGGATGTGTAAGGTTAACAGACAGAATGTGTAAGGTTAAGAGACAGAATTTTTACGTTTAAGAGACAGAATTTGTATGGTAGAGAGAGAATTTGTACGGTTAAGAGACAGAATTTGTACGGTTAAGAGATAGAATTTGTGCGGTTAAGACACAGAATTTGTACGGTTAAGAGACTTGACTTTTTATGGTTAAAAGACAGAATCTGTATGGTTAAAAGACAGAATCTGTATGGTTAAGAGAAAGAATTTGTAAGGTTAAGAAACATAAACTTTAATTCATAAACATAGTTGGCTATTTGTCTTCTTTATTTTCTTGGGTAAATATGTTCTTTCTTCAGATAAAGCAAAAATAGAATTTCTTTACAAACACAGAAGGTTAAAGTTAGTTTTTGCGTATATTTTATGCAAGTTTATAACTTAGAATCTTCGTATATACTATATATATGTGGGTCTGCTCTATAATATATTATGGAAATATAAATAAGGACTCTATCTTCAGTTCCCTATACGATATTATACTCACTATATCCCATCTACTGGTCCTGTGTAGTTACAGTATTGGCCACATCGGCGCCACCTGTGAGGGGCGCCTCTGTATGCCAGCTGCGTCTGGCCGTTATCGCCAAGAGACCGAGACTTCTGCTGCGGTGGCCATCTTAACCGTCCAGGTGGTGACACTTTGTCCGACCATCTAAAACACAGAGCCGCTTCACATCAATCTGTGGTTGGTCAGATTAATCGTCATGTTGTTACTGAGCCTTGTCGATGGTGCCTCAGTGACGGAACCCTCTTGAAGATTTATACTGCTTATCATGGATAAGTCTGAATAGACTTGTTTTCACCATAGACAGTTTTTCGATAGAAAGCCAGAGCCTACACTTTTACCGACCCAAGGGATTTTTAACCTCCCACACCACATAGACATGGTATGAAAGCAACTGTCCTTTGATGACACTGTAAGTTATACACAACGGTGGAAATCCAAATTGGCAGAGGTGGGGGGCACAGGGAATCGAACCACCAACCTTCAGATTAGGAGTCTGACCTAGAAAAAAGTCAGACACTCTAACCACTCCGCCACAGAGAACAAACACCACAAACCCTCGACACGTACACGGGACATCTTGACCCATTTCAGGTCAATCCCTCCCCCCTCCCCACCTTTCAACTCAATGCGCTTTCATCACATGGTCTGCATCGGAAATAGAAATCGATTTGAGAACTCAGTCTTAATTTATATCTGGGCATCGAGATTTAAGTCCTTTGAGAGCTACACCCACGGTCCGGTTGACGTCCAAGCAATGCCCTTTTGTACGAAATGTATTTTATTAATTTAATAATATAACTTGTCAGCATCAGAGCACTGGTCTTCCGGCCGTACAGTATAATTCCTCTCTTTTTTTCTTCTTTTATTTTTTCTAGAAGATGTATACTGCCTATCATGGATTTTCACCATCAGACAGTTAGTGGATTTTTGTAGTTGTAATAGTGACTGCATGCAAATCCTGTTTGATAATAAAAGTATTATATATATTATAAAAGAAATACCAGCTGCATTAGTAACTGCATACAATTCCAGTTCGATAAATGTATCATGCATTCTGTGAATATGCATTGTATGGTATTGCATTGTTCGATAATTTTCTTTAAACATGTTTTCCTTCTTCCTTTTTTTCTAAAGCTTCTCAAACCAAATCCGGGCATGTAAAATATATCCACATTGAACACAGGGTCCGGACGGTCTAAGGAATAGAGTCATCGCTTTCTATGTGGGATACTGATAAAGGTATGGGTTCAAGCCTCGCCCGAGGCGCTACGTTTATATGTCACTATTTTGCTTGTTTTCCGACAGCACTGTGACATCACAATTTCTGAGATAAATATATCAGGTTGATCGCTATAATCTAATTTACTTTAGTGTCAAGTAATCTTTATCTTAAATGGCTAACTTTGTGGAGACATTTGAAAGTGGAAACATGCCAAATTAATGTTGGTAAGCATGCACGATATGCTTCTGCAGTAACATTCTATTAAAGTGCCTCAGTATGCCCTTCTATATATGGCGATACATGTTTAATAAGTGACCAAATATTTAAATTCGATATGTACAATCAAATCTTTATAATTGCTTTGGTTTTGAAAATTTGATGTTTCCATCAAACTATACAGAAACTTAAACCCATCAGATTATGCAACTTTAACAGGGACAAGCAGAGATTATAACCCGATCGGGTGTCCTACAATTACAGCTGCTATTACTAACTAAGTACCATGTCCCACTTGATCCTTTAAGCTGTGGGGATCATATTGCTACTAAATCCTTCCCGCTGCGCCCCCTGCTTGCGTTTAAAAAAGAAAGCAATTTAAATGGGGAAATATTATATATAATAGCGTCACAGCATGCTCATTTTATCATTTTACAACCCACTTCATATGGAGATTTGACTGAGGGGTGAGGATGGGGATAGCAGTTGAGGAGGGGATGGATGCGGGGAGGGAGGCGGTGCGGTGCGGGGGGTGGGGGGGGGGATATACTCAAAGGCATGATTCATGAATATGCAAGCATGCCTAGTTTATTGCCAACATTATACCAGGCTACATAAAACGCGGTACTTAGTGATGGCGCAAAACAAATTAGGTAAACTCAGAACAGATTTGGAATACCCTTTAAGCCAAATATGTTTTGTAACACCCGCAGCGGATGGTCGTATAAGTAAGTAGCAGATCGACAAATTACTGAATAAACTAACTTCCACCCGCAAAAACAAGCACAGGCATAGGCGCAAGAGCTGGTGCAGGGCACAGGAGAAGGGCGCAGGCCACATGTCACATGTCACAGCTTGCAGGCAGAAACACAGGTGCAGGGCACTTCGAGTGTGCCCTGCGTGCTGTGCCCTGCGTGGAGTACCCTGCGTGATGTGCCCTGCGTGCTGTGTCCTGCGTGCTGTGCCCTGCGTTCTATGCCCTGCGTGCTGGTAACTGCGCGCTGTGCCGTAGACTGCAGGGCACAGGCATTGTGCGCAGGGCGCGGTGCGCGGTGCGCAGGGCGCGGTGCGCGGTGCGCAGGACGCGGTGCGCAGGGCGCGGTGCGCAGGGCGCGGTGCGCAGGGCAGGCGCGGTGCGCAGGCCCGGCGCGCAGACCACATGCCACATACAGGGCACAAGGTGTAGGCTGCAGGGCACAGCCGCAGGGCGCAGGGCCCAGGCGGTCAGTTGGAGCTGCGACTGTGCTGTCTATAACGCCCGCCCCCAAGCTGCGAATAATTTATCGGTCAGATGAAGGTGGCTCGTTAAATAATAGCCTGTGAATAATACGTCTTGCCATGGCGGCCGGCCGCCTCCTGGTGAATACATTACACTGCAAACTACCCACCGAACCCAGTGTGCCGCGGCAGTGTTTTATTCAGTGAGCTCTGACGGCGCCATGGTGCGCACACTCGGGGAGACGTATGTAGGTGGGCGGCACCAACTCATACGTCTTGTCTCAAGGCTGAGATCATTGCTAGGACTGACCTGGCTGGCTTTACAGCATCCCCAACACTTCACCACCACCCACACCCCACCCCTCACACCCACCCCAACCCTCACACCCACCCCACTTCACCCCCACCCCACCCCCACTTCACCCGCACCCCACCCCCACCTCACCCACACCCCCACCTACACCAACACCCACACCCATACCATCACCCCACTTCACGTCATTCCCAACCAAATCCATACCACAGAATGCTCGAAGCAACCATCACATTTCAGAAAGCCAAGGTTTCACACATAGAACTGCAACCATGAAGAACTATTAGTGAGTTGTACTCTCCACTCCCACCCCCATTTCACTCTCACCCTCATCCTCATCTCAACCCCCACCCTCACCCCCACATTACTCCCATCGAAACCCAGACCTCAGAATGCTCAAAGCAATCATCACATTTAACAAAGCCCAGGTTTCACACAGAGCTGTAACCATGAAAAGAAATTAAAATCCCGAAGTGAGTTGTACTCACCACCCCCTCCCACAACTTAGGGAAATAATACAAGCTCATTCCACTAGCTTCTCCTGTATATAGTTCACGTAAGAAATTGTTCAATTGCCATTCCAAAGCACCTCATTATCTGCAAAATGTGCAAAGCCCCTGTCACACATCACCGGATTGAGCAACGGACAGAATTGTCTTGTCCGTGCGTCATAAGTATCAAAATGTATCAAAATGTTGAGATATCGGGTCAAATGCTGTTGGACAATACAGACATGAAACGAACATGAAACGGACATGAAATGCACATGAAATGCACATGAAACGCACATGAAGTGTACATAAAACTGACATGAACGGATAGCCAACGGACGAAACAAACTCAACCCAGACAAGACCCGTAGACGTCAATCCGGCCGCACCCGTTCCAAGTTTTGTGCATGTTCAAAACTTGTATGGACACAAACGGGACTATCAACGGCCTTTGTTTGGTTTCTTTCCGTTTCCTCCAATCCGGTGATGTGTGACAGGGGCTTTACTAACGACGATCACGTATGGCTCAAAGACCTGCGCTTTCACGCTGAGACTACATTATTGCGTATATTTAACAGAAATTTAAAAAAAGAAGAATCAGGTTGACTTCCTTGGTCGGCATCGATAAATACATTAGGATTTTCGCGCACGATATGGCAGAAATGTGGTTTCAGGTGCCACTCTAGGCGCAATTAATGTTCCGGTTTGTTGCAAAATTCCCGATAATACTTCCATTGTGATATAACCTCTAATGTTGCTCGGACGTAAATCCCAAACAGTCGGTATAGCTGATCCAAGTCTGGCAATAATGTGCAAATAACCTAGAATCATATTTGCACAGGAATTGTCCAGATTTATATTTGTTTAGTTATTGCATGCTTATAGTAAGTAGTTGGTTATTTAATGGAGGTAAGAAGCAAATTTTCACTCTTTTCCACAATGTTCACTTTTTTTCACGTTTTTTCACTTTTTTTCTCACTTTTTTTTCACTTTTTCTCCCACAGATTGTTGTTGTTGTGGGTTTACGGTACTTGGCTATTTGGGTACTTTCGGTCTGCTGCACATCTCGGAGGTTCACGGCGCAATGTTGTCTGTCCGCCGCCATCACCCTGCTAACACTGCATCAATCCATCAATGCTCACCTCGCCACCTCCACACGGCAACACCACTAGGCGCACATTACGGCCGGACGCATCTCGTTGAAGCCGATGTCTCCCACCCTCTAACTCCCCCTCACACACTTCCACAAATTGACACCACTCCTCCACACTTCCACCCCACTCAGACACTGTCATAAGTGTCAATGCACCCCCCCCCCCACCCCCCCCCCCCCCCCCCACGCACACACTCCCGATAACCCAAATCCACATAGCACACCTTATCTACAAACACACCCCTACCCACCACGCCCCGTACAATCTGGATACCCAAGAGCATTTGGACACCCCCCCCGCCGCCCTCCAACAACAACAACAAAACACGCAAAATAAGTTAGCAAAAAACATTAGAAAAACACTAAAAAAGACATCCACATCTCCAATCTATGTGGTGTTCTCTGTGGCAGAGTGGTTAGAGTGTCTGACTTTTTTTCTAGGTCGGACTCCTAATCTGAAGGTCGGTGGTTCAATTCCCCGTGCCCCCACCTCTGCCAATTTGGATTTCCACCGCTGTGTATAACTTACAGCGACATCAAAGGCCAGTTGCTCTCATACCATGTCTATGTGGTGGGGGAGGTTAAAAATCCCTTGGGTCGGTAAAAGTGTAGACTCAGGGTTTCTATCGACAAACTGTCTAATGGTGAAAACAAGTCTATTCAGTCTTATCCATGATAGGCAGTATAAATCTTCAAGGGAAAAAAAGGCCATCTAACACATTTTTTTTTTAAAGATGTGACATTTTTTAACACACATTAGACCATGTTCCTAAACACACCCCTTTTACTTCACTTCTGCTCCTCCTCCACACACCACCTACTCCCCCCCCCCCCCCCGTGAATATGGCATTTGCTGCCGATACGGCATTGACTCATCGATCAATCAATCAATCAATCAATCGTCAACCAAGTTTAATATAAAGGTTTTATTATGTTACATATCACCACATGGATCTTTGCTATGCGGTCTCCCAAGCCATTATACCGCACCATGTTCAAAGAGATATGCCTAACAAATCTCAGGAGGACTTCAAACAGAATCTAGTAATAAAATAGGCGAACTTGCTGGGACCGCGTATATGGGTGAGCCTCTTTGAAGGGTGGGAGAACTTCAAAAGCAAGGTCGCGCTATATGTATTCTCTCTGCTTCTTTTGGCGGTTGTCTTCTGTCTTCGCCTAAAAGATTGCTTCCATGTATATTAAATGCAGAGGCGGTATCGATATAACACGTTCACTATGACGATATCCACAGCAATATAGTGCGCCCTACACATTGTGATAAAACCGATATTACATGCATTCAAACCATGTTGTGTGGGGGGGGGTAGTTTATTTATTAAGGCTACTTATTTATTAAATACCTTTACAAATAAGTCTTACCTGATCAATATTGTCAGTATTTGAAAGTTAAGGTTATTTACTTATTTAGAGTTGCATAGTCAGATGGTTCTTTTGAGTTTCTTACATTTATTTGAACAAATAAATAAATATATTAGGTTGATATTGTAATCTACCTTACTTTAGCTTGAGGTAATTTAAGTTAAAGTGTGATCTTTGGCTATATTTCAAGTGAAAACGAGGAAAATAAAATGTTGGCATGCACATTGAAATGCTGGACACCATACAGTTCCGAACTAACAGCTTCTCTTAAATTGAATCCGTATTCCCTTCTATGCAGGAATACATGTTTAAATGAGTGCACCATTTGTACATGTAGGATTTCTACATGTGGGATCAAATCTTGATGTAAAATATAATGATGCTTCCATCGGGCTATGCAACTTTAATATGGGATGTATAATTAATTATGCATATATAAGTAGGCGAAGTATTGTCCTTGTTATTATTATTATCCTAGCATTTATTCTCAAAATATATTATGACCAATCGCTGACTTGACTCGATTTGCCCCTACTGCCAACAGCAGCGCTGCCAACGGCTAATTCTGTCTGCGCTTGGGCAGGGCCAAGTCACTTTCCACTTGATTTCAAACTTTACCGGTAAGTCTGTTATTATGCTAGCCATGTCGCACAATAAAAGTGACCGACCCACCACTCGTCTGTCTCCGCTCTATTTGTTACATAGCCCTACCTTACATGTCTTATACACCTATAATGGTGTATCGACTGTTGGCTTTGTTCAATCAATACTCATCCCAGAGGCTCTTAAGTGATCAAACCCCATATCGCACAAGAAATCTTGACTACAGTCGTGGCAATAGTCTTCTAAGATTTAAGATAATGTGAGCCACGGGGGGGGGGGGGGGGCTGAGGAGAAATTGGGTTAATCCCTAAGAAAATATATACAGTCTGGTAGACGGCTGTTGGAATCTATATTAATAAATATTGAATCGTACTACTGGATTTAAGCTGCATCAATCAATCAATAGTTCCGTCCTCTAGTCGAGGGTTGGATGCAATGGTTCTCCACTTGTACCAATGGTGTGCTGTTCTGATAGACTGTGAATAATTCAAGCCTGTCCACTGTGAAATATTTGTAAACCATGATGTTCTTGGTCTCCCTCTCCCTCTGCTGCCATTCACCTTCCCTTAAGCTGCATAGTCCGATGAAAACATCAAATTTTCAAAACAAAAGCAATTATCTAGATAGGCCTACTGGCGCACTTATCCAACATGTGTCGCCACATAGAAGGAATGACTGATGCAAATTAATAGAACATGTTACTCCAGAAGACTATGGTGTCAGAGTTTTGGCGTGCTCACCTAAATTAATTTGGCATGTTTGTACTTCAAATATCTCAAAAGCTAGCCACTTAAAGTACAAGTTCGCTTCAAACTAAAGTGAGGGAGATTATAACAATGAACCTAATATTTTATTTACCTCACAAAATGACGGAAACTCAAAAGCATCGGACTATGCAACTTTAAGAGTTCAAGAAGAGGCATCTGTATAGACCTAACATAGAAAGAAACACTGACCTCAAGTTATGATTTCATTTGACATGGAAATCCATTTCCCCTATGTTGTTGCTTCGTGATCTGCAATGGTGCTCTGGTATGTCTTTTATATCTCTGATATGGGTCACTCTCCGGAAAACTGGTCAGCATGGGATGGGATTTTAAAACATCATTAAAAAAACTTCCAACTTATTTTTTTCCTTATGCTTTTCATATTCGTGTTTAGATTTGATGTAAGAAATAAGGGAAATAAAATAAACTGTGTGCAACTTTGGACCTTTTAGTTATGAAGTGTTTTTGTACCAAAACAAACCACTTTACAGTCAGCCATTCGTATGGGACATGGTTGAATCCTTACTAACATCTTGTATTGCATTGATATATCAAACAAAACAGTTCACAAATCAAAAAGGAAGTATTTATTAAACATGTATGCATGCTTAAATTTAAAAAAGAATTACCAATGTTGTGGAGGTAACATGGATAATCTGCGAACGAGGCAAGGCGAACCCCACAGCATGTGACCCACACACCACCCCCTCACTCACTCACTGCTGGTGTGACACTAGCTCTAGCCACTGCTCTCTCTCTACACTGCTCTCACTGACAGCACGGAACTATGCCACCCGGCAAGTGGTGAGGGAGGCCGCCGCTCAGGCAGCAGCTATGGCGGGCGTCTCTCCGTAGGGCGGCTAGAGCCCTTGAGCCTCATGCTGTGGGGCATCGTGTTCAGCGAGCTCCATTGCTTCCTCAGCCTCAGCCTCCTTCCTCGGTACCGTCAACTTCAGGAGACTTAGCTACAGTTCTGGAACTGCAAAGGGAAGCTTTGCAAATTACAAAAGAGTTGTCAGTGAGAGTAAATGCTTTGGAGCCAGTGGCGGCCATTCCGGCCCCGCGGCAAGTGGTGCCGCAGTCACTGGTGCCGTCCACTTCTGGGCCACGTCCCCTAACAGCAGAGGTTCAGGATGTGCAAGTCAAACAACCGGGGCTTGATCATTCGCAGGTGATGCTTGAGCAGCCGGCTTCAGCAACCTTTCAACAACTGCCGGCAGGTCAAAGGTACTATCTGGCAGAGGTGTTGGATCCTGTTGCGCCGGTGCAGCCTCAACTGGGGCCGGCAGTAGTTTTACAAGAAGCTAGAGCCCAACAAGCTGTAGCCATTTTAGCAGACCTTCTGGTCGACACCTCCAAGGCGTTAAAGAAACCTAAAGGTACTGTTTTTCTGCCGCATACATTTATTATGCGAGGCGACGCATGTAAAGCTATTGGAATGGGTGAAGCGTCCTGGTCAGAATATTTTGAAGCAATTAATCTGATATTATGCCATCCGGCTCTGCCGCCTAACTGGGTCTCTCATATCCGTAAATATCAGCAAGAACTAATTCATATGGCTACCACATGGGACTGGTCACTGTGTCGGCGGTGGTCCGAGAAAGTTTTTAAAATGGTTGCGGATGGTTGTTTTCCTAACAGTTGGGCTGATCAGGCAGACATTAAGGATTTGCAACGTGACTTGTGTATGGCGGTTGGCCGGGTGGCTCAGCCGTTTGCGAGTTTTCCGTTCGGTCAGCATTATACTCAACAGCCGCCTACCTCCTTCCAGCCTTTGGCACAGCAGCCCGCAGCTACCCAAGCAGTTCCCGCCCCCATTAATCAGAGGAAAGAATATAATAAGGATACTGACGGGAAGCCTTGCCATTTGTTGAATTCCGGGCAGGACTGTGGTTTCACCGCTTCGCATGGGGTTATACCGACAAGATTTCTACATAATTGTGGGTGGTGCGCTAACCGGTTGAAGCCGATACATTGGCATAAGGAGCAGGACTGTCTTAAAAAGAGGGCTTTCCACGACTGGAAAACATCAGTTGAAAATGTGCAGACTCCTGCAGCTGTTGGAAGTCCCGTTCTTAGCCCGCCTGTCCTAAATTGTCCGTGCCCTTCCCTCTCGTTTGCTCATGCGGCCAAAGCCATGCTAGACACACCCCCTTCCCGGTTTCCGTCCTCGCCTACTTCCAATCTGCGCCCCCCCCCCTCCCCCCTCCCAACTGGCTCCGTGCTGTTGAACCCTAGGTGCCTGGGTTTGTCACCTGCCGCCCAATTACCACTCAACATTCCGGTGTGCTCACCCTTGCAGTTGGTGCTGGCTGCGGTAATTGCCTCCTCACCCATTGCCCCCCCCCCTGCCCCCCCACCTTCTGCATGCGTTGTCGGGGGGGGGGGGGGGACTCAGGTTTTATGCCCACTCACTACTCAGCATTTTCCTTCTGAATATGCTCGAGGTGCCTCATGGACTAGTTCGCATGATATATCTCTATTTACAGGTGCATCTCATGATCGGTTCTGTCCGCCTTCGCCACTTCAATATAGGCCAACGCTAGCTACAATTTGGCCTACCTCCACTCCGGCAGCGGTTCAGGTAGCTCCTTATATGGAGATATTTAATGTCGTAAGAGTTTCCTGTCTGCCTAATTATGTCTCTGCTAAAGTTCCTGTCCCCTCTGGGCTTAAAATTCCAGCATGGAGGTCAGCTGTAATTGGTTTTCCAGATACACAGTTAGTTGATTTTCTGGAATTCGGGTGGCCAATAGACTATAGGTCTTCTCACCTTCCAACGCCCACGTTAAAAAATCATACATCCCAAGCTGAACTAGATATTCATATAACTGAATTTATTAAGACAGAATGCAAATTAGGGGCCCTCCTTGGTCCATTCACTGACCCTCCGTTTCTTCCATGGTGCCAAATAAGCCCCATTATGACTAGGCTAAAGAAAAATTCACTAGATCGACATATTATAATAGATTTCTTTTTCTTTGCCTTCAGTTACTACTCTCGCAGATCAGCTCACAAAGACGGGGAAGGGATCCTGGCTCCGGACGGGTGATCTCTCGAGAGCACAGAGACATCTGCAGATTTGTCTGCTGTCGGTTCCCCTCTTCGGCATTAAGGTAGGGGGAGTTACTTACGTTGACATAGCACCTCCATTTGGCTGCCGCACTTCAGCCCTGGCCTGTGTGAGAACAACGAGAGCAGTAGTTTGGCTGCTTAGGAAGCGGGGTAGAAGCTACAAAAGCAAAGGCCGATGAGGCGTTCGCAGCTTTCCAGAGTATCACGGCGGATTTGGGTTTAACTTTGGCTCCAGGGGAGTGTTTTCCTCCTGCTCATTCGCTAGTGTGGTTGGGTTTCTTGATAGATGCAGAGGTAATGATAGTAACACTTCCCCCTGGTAAGTTACAGGAGGTTCTGCAAGAATGCCAGGCATGGAAGTCTAAGCTTTCAGCGTCGAAGAAGCAGTTGCAAAGCCTAGTGGGGAAATTACAGCATCTAGCGAAATGTGTGAGTCCTGCGACGCGCTTCATGAATATTGACACCATTAAGGGGTGTCCCGCCTTCAGGTCAACATTCTTTTCCCCCTCAAATCCTTAAGGATCTCAATTAGTTCCTTAAGTTTTTAGCCCAGCTCAATGAAGTTGTTCTGCTTCCAGAAGCACCACCACCAGAGTGGTGCATAGAGTGTGACTCAAGACTGCTGGGAGGGGGGAGGTTTCTCTCTGGTGGCTTTCTTCTCGGTCGAATACCCTGCTAGTATAGCAGTGGCTCTTCCCTTAATTACTCAATTGGAAGCATTCAACCTAGTACTTGCTGTTACTAATCTTCTTCTACCTGATCCGCATAACTTTGTAGTGTTCGTAAATACGGACAATCTTACGTCACAGCAGGTGTTGTCTACAGGCTCGGGTAAGGAGCTGTTTCTATGCATGTGTATGCATCAGCTCTGGTTACTAGCGGCGACGGTTAGCACTACTCTGGTAATTAGGCATAAACCGGGGTCGCTTCTCCACCTTGTGGATGCGCTTAGTAGAGCACATGCTAATCCTCAGTTGAAGCAACATACAGTTTGTGAGTGTCAGAAGTTGGGCCTTAGAGAAGTGGTAGTTCTCCCTTCGCTAGATGTCATTAACTTTGATCTCTAATTCCCCCCCCCCCTCCCTCCTCCCACCCCCCCCCCCTTCCATTTTTCATTCCTCCCCCCATTACCTTTTTTCTCCCAGTAGCCTGGAAGATAGGTTTATTTTTTGGGTTCTATCTTCCAGGCTACACAGTAACCCAGCATCTGCGCCTGCTGAACTCCATCACCGAATCACTGGCACCAGGAACCTGGAGGAATATACGCCTACACGTTCAGATCTACCTGGACTTCTGCAGCTGCCATGATGTTGATCCACTCCAGCCTGAGCAGTACGATGTCCTGGCGTTCCTGGTGCATCTCGGGGTCAGGCTAAGGGCACCTGGTTCTGTATACAACTATTTTAGTTCGGTGAAAATCTGGTTCTCAGGCCTCACTGGCTCAGCTGCCTTGTTTGAATCTTATTACGTTCGTAATCGTTTGTCTGTTCATGTAGTTAAAAGAGCCTCACCACTTTCCCCAGATGAGTTGAAGAAAATCCTGATTGTTTTGCTCACCCTTGGGGAAGAAGCCTATGTATACGTAGTTGCACTCTTGATTGCTTATCTAACCCTTGCACGCCAAAGTAATATTATATCACCATCTCACAACCATATTGGTCCACATACCTTGGTGTTTAGTGATGTTATTACACGCCCAGCATCTCTGCTGATTACGTTTCGTTCAACCAAGACCAGATTCCGCTCTTTTCCACCCTTGTCCTTCTCCCTTCCTGCCAACCCGGCTTCTCCCTGCTGTCCATGAGCGGCTTGGTTCAGGTATGCCTCCACTGTAAACCATTGCCCTGACTCGCCAGCCTTCCTCCTGCACTCTGGGGATTTCCTTTCAGCCGTAGATCTCGCACATGTTATTTCCCTTTCCTCCTCTGCCCTTCTTCCCCCTTATCCCTGTCTCAAGCTCCACAGTCTAAGGAGAGGCGTGGCCCAGGCCTGCCTCGCTGCAAATGTCCCACTTCCAGACATTAAAGAAGCTGGTACTTGGAAGAGCGATGCTGTAATGGCATACCTTTCCACTCCTCTAATAACCCAAGCACCATCAGCACTTTCCTTTCTTTTGGGTTAAGTGCTGATGCTCTGTTCTCTCCCTTCCTAATTACACTGTTATTCGCTTATGTACTTATACTGTTATCTATTTATACAGAACCTTGGCATAACATTGATGCCCACGCTCACATACTGATTATGTACGGAAGGCACTCTTCTGTGATTCTCCCGCGCCTGTCCCATGATATGCTGAGCCAGTCTCATGCCAACCTCGCCGAGGTTATGACTTGCTATTGATATACTTATTATTATTATCATGCGATAATAATAAACTCTCTGCTGTGAGAGTTGCGACTCATGGATGCAACTCTCACAGCAGAGAGATAAATGGAGAGTGGCAGTCAAGTAATGAAAGCAGTCTTTGTCGCATCGCGACTGACAACATGCCGATGATGATGATTATTTGTGAATAAATTCAATTGTCGAAATCATTTCCTGTTGTCCTTGCCGAGTGATGCGAATTATTTGATGTCTTCAGAAATAACATTACAAATTTCCATCCATCAAAAGCGGTAGGCTATTCATTGATCTCGTGTAAAGAATAGCCTAGCGACCACCATTACATAAAGACTCATTCCGTCCAAAGCAGTCACGTGTCAAAAGGCTGTCACGTGGCTTTGCCCCACACCCACAGCTACACACCCACACCCCATTCTTTCATGTTTTTCTTGTTTTATTTAATGATGGCTCTAGAGCACATCGGTTATTAGACATTAAACATGTGGTCATTCCGACATATTTCTTTGGAGGAAACCTGCTGCCGCCAAATAGGCTACTCGTTCTGATAAGTAGGGAGAGATTTTTTTTATATACACTTTCTCACAGACAGGACAGCACATGCCACATCCTTTGATAAACCAGTTGTGTACCACTAGTTGACACGCCCACACCCACACGCCCACACACCACCCCACTCCCCCCACACACACACACCTTTGGCACTTGTGGGGACTGTGGGCCACTTTCAATACTCTTCACACAACTATATGGCGACACCCCCCAAAATTAACTCAATTATCTAACAGAAGTAAATCAAACACCGCCCCAATGTCTTGTTCACATGTGCTATATGGCTTCATTAATAGTTTGCGGGGGAGGGGGGGCGGGGTATTATATCTGGTGTCATTTCTTTTGTTTCTGTTTTCTTTGTTTAATGAGTTGGGATTAGTGATTTCCTACCATTTTGGTGCCACATTAGTAGATATGTTGGTACACGCTGTCAGAAGGCTGGCTTGCACACACACTTGTAATGCTTCTCACCACTGTCATGAAGGACTGCAGTCATTAGTGAGAGGACAACATGTCACTCTGTCCATGGTCGTGACGTGTGTCACAACCAGTGGCGCCTTCCTGTGATGCAACTCCCAACAGTGGGCTGTCACTCTACGTATTACCGACAAGACGCAGTTACTTCTCTCTTTAAAGTTGCATAGTCCGATGGTTTTGAGTATGTCATCTTTCTGAGAAAAATATAATATGGTGGTTTTCAGTTCATTTGATTTCTTTGCGATAAATATGAGACTGTCTCAAAAGGTGCTAAACAATATGGGACAAAACTTTGTCCGTTGTAATGATCAAAATACTATCTGCTTATGCATTTGCTCAGGATAAACTGATTTGTTTTTTACAAGGTGTTTCATAATCCCAATAGAATACATATTGATTTGTAGCAAATGTCCTTGTGTTTTCAGTGTAACTGTTTCTGTGCTGTTTTGTGTTAATCGTTACAATGGAGAAAAAAGAGAAGAGGTATCACCTTTTGAGACAGGTTCATATATTAAACTGATTGTCATAATCTACCATATTTTAGCTTCAAGTACTATTTATTTTAAATGGCAAGGTTTTGAGATAATTGAAGTGCAAATATGTCAAATTAATGTTGGCAACCATACCTAAACTCTGACACCATAGGCCTTTTTAGCATTAAGTTATATTAAATGGCCTCACTATTCCCCTATATATAACAAGAAATGCTTAATAAGTGCATCATCATCTAAATTAGATATGTAGAATCAATTCTAGATAATTGCTTTGGTTTTCAAAATGTGACTTAGATAAAAGATTCACCCAGTACTTCCACGGTCGAAAAATCGGGCTAATGAAATGAGTCTTTATGAGAGCCTAATAACATATACTTTAATGCAATTTAAAAGTGAAATCGATGGCGCTCTCTGGTTGCAATCTTGTCTTTTTGCATTCTCTCCCATTTCACCAACTCTGTGCTGATATAAGAAACCATTTGACACTGGTGCCAGGCATTCTACTTCTTGTTCCATACTAAAGCTATTTTCGCCCGTATTTAGACTACGTTGTCATTCACCCGTGTACTACAAGTACCGGGTGAATCTTTTATCTACATCGGAATATGCAGCTTTAAGAACAGGTGCAAACATATTGCATTTATATTCTAACCGCCATGGATTCTCAATCTAACATTCTGTGATGGATTAATCTAGACTACAACATGTAAAGTAAGTAATTCATTGCCGGCACTTCTCACAATGACAGATATCGCGTCGATTGAGGTTTTAAGATAATGCATAATTGATGTCCGTCTCCATGCAAATTACCGTGGATACGGGCCATATTAATGTCGATTGCTGCCTTACTGCTATAATTGGACTGTGAACATGGGGTATCAGGCGCCTGCACTTATCTGCCTTCCCCCCACCCCCTTTCCGTTTGACACTGAGTAAATTGAATGACAACAGCACCCATTACATCTTAGTTATACCCCAGTCACACTACAGCTTGCGACCACTTTGGACCACTTTGCGACCACCTTAGACCAAAGAACCGACACTCACCAGTGATGCCCAAACATCGGCAACCATTGTTTTGGTAGCCAGGACATCACAAGTCAGAGTCGGTTCTTTGGTCTAAGGTGGTCGCAAAGTGGTCGCAAGCTGTAGTATGACTGGGGTCTTAGAGCCCCAGTCACACTACAGCTTACGACCACTTTGCGCCTAAAAGGCTAACTGGTCACTCACTGTTTGCCGACTGACCACTGATCGGTCGCTGATCAGTGGCAAGCACTGAAAATTGTCCGCAACCTCTAGGCAACCATTTTGGTTGATGGTTTAGGTGCAGCACCTGCAACCTCATTGCGACCAAAAAATGGTCACCCAGAGATCACCAACCATAGTTTAACCCACCTTTTTCTTTCGCTTTGATCGCAAGGACGTCGGCGTTTTTTTATCGCAATGTGGTCACAAGTGATCGCAAACCGTAGTGTAACTGAGGCCTAATAGAAGGTGATTAAGGTTTCATGTCCTAGCAGCGTTTAAGGTCATATCGCAACACCGAACAGTCCGGTATAAATTATGGTCCATGTAATGCTGCCAAAAAATCAGTCAAGCATATGAAACGAGCGTGGTTCGAATTATGCCAAATTAAAATAAAGGTTTGACAAATTGTCTAGCGCTGATGTTGATCTTGTGCCTCAACATTAGGGAATAAAGTGCCTTCTGAGCAGGGCTTTCACTACTCTAGGATTGAGGCTATTGGCACCGGTTGAAACTGCTCGCTACTGCTCGCAACTGCCCGCAACTATTCGCAACTGTTTGCAACTGCTCGAAACTGAAGAACTGTTCACAACGGTTCAAAACTATTCAAAAACTGTTAAAAAACTATTCAAAACTGTTAAAAAAAACTATTCAAAACTGTTCAAGAACTATTCAAAACTGTTCGTCATTGACCGGAAATGATTGAAAAGATGAATCACAGGGCGCATTAGCCCTTTTTTAAAGTTGATTGTTTAATTCTCAGATAACATCACCTGACAGGTTGAAAAGATTGTGTATCTTTTCATATATATATATATACCTTATCTACTTCTGCTATCCAGGTAGGCTCAGTGTCTGAAACATCCACAAGAAGAGAACATTGTACTCACATGGCTGTTTTAATCTCAACATAGTTGCTACAGGCACATGTACATAGTCTGGACTGGCTGGTGGTTGTGGTGAAAGAGAGAGCATGTGACTTGCACCGTTATTTATAGGTTTTTATTCGGGTATCAGTCAGCTTGTACCCCTAGCTTGTACCCGGCAGCCCATTGACTGCAGAGTACCAATGCAGCCGGGTACCGGTCAGGTGACCTAATTAGCTGGTACCCAGCAGCCGATTGGCTGCAGAGTACCAAAACAACCATCACCCCAAATATTTTACAAGGTGGTCCGATCAGAGATTAGCTTCTAATTCCCAAACCAGGAGTATTTGGACAGAAATTGACCTATATTGAGCATTGTTGACGTCACGTGATCATATCAATCAGGATAGGTGGCGCTGATTGCCACTAACCTAACAAGTTCTTGCTTGGTTGTTGGAGTCTTGCGTCCTAGCAACATCTAAGGTCATATCATTGCTCACTCCTGGTTACTTTATAGTGCTGCTGCACTTGGAAACCAGGCCACCGGCACCATGACCCAATATCCCACTCAGTCACATTATCCGGACACTGAGCTAACCAGTCCTTATCCCACCCTATTAATGCTGAGGGTGAAGCTAGGAAGCAACACGTATCAATTTTATAAGGCATTGGTTTGAGTCGATCTGGAACGAACAATCGATCTCCCGCACTCGAGTCCTGCGCTCTACTGATTCGACCACCGTGCCCGGTGCTGAGCAAGTTATACATGGTTGGTTTAACAGCAGCTTTCTTTTTCTTTTTCAAAGTCGATTCATGCCCGCCCACCATTGCTGTGTGAGGAACCTGTTAGCAATTGTGGGTGTTGTTTTTTTTATGAAACAAAAAAGGTTTATCACCAGCAGCATCATAAATGGCGGCTTAAACTTCGAAAACACAATCATCGTGTAATCGCCTTTAATGCGAGTGTGAGTCAGTATTTATTACAAATTTACTACATTTCATTACTAACATTTCCATTGAGATGTCATGTAACTGTATTTAAATGAAAGCGCTCAGTGGACTCTTAAGCTTGGGATAACAGCAACCATAGCATTAGGCACTCAGCTGGTGAGATTAACACCATATTGTTGACGGGTATGTAATTGCACAGTCGCCTAAGAATAAGCATACCTTTACAATGAAGACAATAGTGGCTGTATCTGATTTCATATACATGATGCAAATGTCCTGATGAAGGATATTCACTACACATACCTACTTGTAATAATAGGGACTCTTAATACATCCGACTTTTGAACACTGGAGATTTGAAGTTGCATGAGCTGTGGCTGTCTTAGATAAATATATTATTAGGTGAATCTTCATAAAGTGCCTTATATTAGTGTGAAGTAACTTTGCTTGAAAATAACTAACTTGTTAAAAATTTGATGTTTTTTTGTTGTTTTACGACCTAGCAACATCTAAGGTCATATCAGGATGGGTACCGACTTGTGACAGTGCACCCTCATGGTGACTTTTATAGTGCTACCCCACTGGGAGACCAGGCCACCAGCACCATGACCTGATATCCCACTCAGTCACATTATCCTGACACTGAGCCAACCAGTCCTTGCCCTATCCTAATAATGCTGAGCGCCTAGCTAGGAAGTGACAAGTATCAATTTGTAAGTCATTGGGTTGACTGGACCAGGGTTCGAACCCACGATCCCATGGTGAACCAACACGGGAGACGGATGCTCTAACTCATTCAGCCATCCCGTCTGGTCGTGTCAGATATTTGAAGTTTAAGCATGCTAAATTAATTGTGGCATGCTTGTCAAATCTTTTACCACATAGGCTTCAGCAGTAACATGTTCTATTAACTTGACTTAGTGTGCCCTTCTATGTAGCACCAAACAGTTAATAAGTATACCAGTACATAACTTGGTACAGTACAACCCCGTTAAACCAAGCTCAGCTAAACCAAATGATCGGTTAATCCAAACTTTTTGCGGCGGCCCGGAAAAATACTACCATTTATCATATACAAAAGTTTCTTAAACCAAAGTTGGTTAATCCAAATTATCGGTTAATCCAAACAAAATTGTTGGACCTCAGGCCACTCCGGTATGGTTAAACCAAACTTTCATGTCGTTATAAGGTCATCTGAGACCCCACCGACTTGTTTATATGATAAATGGTAGTTTTTGCTTGGCTGCAGAAAAAGTTTGGATTAACTGATCGTTTGGTTTAACCGAGCTTGGTTTAATGGGGTTATACTGTATATACATCAAATAAACAATAATCAAAATGTCCACATACATTGTATATTACATGTGCAATACACGCTTGCTCAAAATCAAAGTCAAAGCCAAAGCTCGGTTAAACCAATGATCGGTTAATCCAAACAAATTTCTAGGGTCCCTTCAAGTTTAGTTTAACGGGGTTATACTGTATAAAGATTCAAATCTAGATAATTATTCTGCCTGTGAAAAGAGCAATTTGCGCACGCACCCATCACTTCCGGTGTATATGTTATGACAAATGTGCGCTAGTCACATACTCCACACGGAAATTTGAACTTTTGTTGTTGCTGTTCTTGAAAAACTGCTGGGAATTCTAAATCTCTTAGATGGTCATAACACTGACCTTACTGTTCGTTGTGCCTTATTCTGTGTTTAGCTTAGAACGCATAAGCAAGGAGTGGTCATGTTCTTTTTCACCTGCTGCCCACAGCAGCGTTGACTCGTGCCCTGCCTACATCGTCGGGCAGTTGTCTGGATATGGGTCGGATGGTTGTAGGGAGGGATGGAGGGTGGGTGGGTGGGTGGGATCTGTGTGCTGGTAGCACAGCGCAGCTGGCAGTGGCTGGTAAATGCGTGTTGACCACTGCCCCCTACCGGATGGAAAGCGTGTACAAGGGGCTCGTGCCCACGGCAGACAGCACCCGCCAATCAGGCAACACGCCCCGGCAGTTCCCCCACCCCCATCCCCATCCGCCACGCGCCTCTCCCAGCGGTTCTAATCTGTTCCCAGTTGTCCGAGCAGTTCCGAACAGTTCCGAGCAACTCCGAGCAGCTCGGAAGTTCCCAGCAGCTCGGAACAGTTCCCAGCAGCTTCGAGGTGATCCGACGAACCTCATGTTGCTATGCACAGTGTCAGCAGATGTGTGGGGAGGGGGTGGAGGGAGTGGGGGAGAGGGGAGATGGGCAGGGAGTGGAAGGAGGGTGGGGGGGGGGGGGGAGCCCCACATCTGGCCGGTCTAATCTCCGGTGCGGGATTTGTTCAGTAGGAGGTGCGATTCCCACAGGGAAACGCCCCACTGTTACTCATTAGAACACCCACACACCGAATACAATTTTAATCTCCGCAACGAAATAATCAGCGCGAACACCAACCAGGTCCCCAGCACCGATTCCGCTGAATGTTTTACGGCACAGTTCTCTTCCGAAGCAATCTGTTTCCACCTAGGCATAAAGGTCTGCCGGCATCACCTGCTCTCCTCTCATCCACCACGCCTCTGCCGCGCCTTCCTCCTCTCACCCTCCTCTCACCCTCCTCTCACCCTTCTCACACAGACACTCTTCCTGTTAACGTTTATTTGTGTTTTGTGTAACTTCCTAGATTCATCTAAGGTCATATCACGACGGGTACGGACTTGTGACAGTGTACACTCATGGCGACTTTATAGTGCTGTGCCACTGGGAAATCAGGCCACTGGCCCCATGACCCGATTATCCCACTCAAACACATTATCCTGACACTGAGCTAACCAGTTCTTGCCCTATCCTATTAATGCAGCACGTCAGGCTATTGATTTTCGAGGCCTGCTCTCTACCGATTAGACCACCACGCCCGGTCCTCCTGTTGACTGACACCATATCGATTGCTGTCATTGTGAAGTAAGTCTTACGTCATGGATGAGATCCAAGACAGCAAAAGTTAGCTATAAAGATGGCTTCCCAGTAATCCTCCCCCCCCCCTCCCGCCATGTTCAGCAAAGATGAGGCATATGCCTGCCATACTCAGCTTTGAAACAAAAGCTATTCCGAAAAATAACAATTCCTCGATTGTCTGTTTAATCCATGTTGGTCACAAGGCGAGATAATGGGGAGGGGAGGGGAAAGGAGGGGAGGGGAGGAGGGAGGGGAGGGGAGGGGAGGGAGAGGAGAGAGGAAGGAGAGGAAGGAGAGGAAGGAGAGGGGAGAATTGGGAGAATGGAAGAATTGTGAGGAGAGGGGAAGAATTGGGAGAAGGGAAGAATTGTGAGGAGAGGGGAAGAATTGGGAGAAGGGAAGAATTGGAAGGAGAAGGGACGAATTTGGAGAAGGGAAGGATTGGGAGGAGAAGGGAAGGATTGGAAGGAGAATGGAAGGATTGGGAGGAGAGGGGAAGAATTGGGACGAGAGCGGAAGAATTGTGAGGAGAGGGGAAGAATTGGGAGGAGAGGGGAAGAATTGTGAGGAGAGGGGAAGAATTTGGAGAAGGGCAGGATTAGGAGAAGGGAAGGATTGGGAGAAGGGAAGGATTGGGAGGAGAAGGGAAGGATTGGGAGGAGAAGGGAAGGATTGGGAGAAGGGAAGGATTGGGAGGAGAAGGGAAGGATTGGGAGGAGAAGGGAAGAATTGGGTGGAGAGGGGAAGAGTTGGGAGGAGAGGGAAGAGTTGGGACGAGAGGGGACGAGTTGGGAGGAGAGGGGACGAGTTGGGACGAGAGGGGAAGAGTTGAGAGGAGAGGGGACGAGTTGGTAGGAGAGGGGACGAGTTGGGAGGAGAGGGGACGAGTTGGGAAGAGAGGGGACGAGTTGGGAGGAGAGGGGAAGGATTGGGAGGAGAGGGGAAGAACTGGGAGGTGAGGGGAAGAATTGGGAGGTGAGGGGAAGAACTGGGAGGAGAGGGGAATGATTGGGAGGAGAGGGGAATGATTGGGAGGAGAGGGGAATGATTGGGAGGAGAGGGGAATGATTGGAAGGAGAGGGGAATGATTGGGAGGAGAGGGGAAGGATTGGCAGGAGAGGGGAAGGAATTGGAGGAGCCGGGATGGGAGGAGAGGGAGGGTTCTAGGTGGCTCTGGTTCCCGTGCAATTAAGGGATATGATCTTAGTTCTTACTGCATGTTTGAAACCAGGGTGGTGAGGCGAATACTGAGGGTTAGCGAACACTTGCGGAGAGGCCACAGAAACATTCCTTCAAGACTGCGTCGTTACAATTACCGTCTGGCAAGCAATTCCCGGGCTTTGTCGCGGCGAGGCCACTGGAAAGAGCAGACCAAAACCGGAGTGGGGGTGCAGAGAGTGTGCGGGATGGAGAGTGGGGGGGGGGGGCGGTTTCTCCGGCCGGGAAAGTTTTCCTCGGGGAGTCCTTCTACAGGTCTCATCAGCGTCAGTTCATTGTCGACGAATAAAAGAGAACACTTGGGGCAACATTAATAGAAACAATGGCGGCTATAATAAAAATCGCACGGTGCTGGCGTACCCAGTCAGAATCAATACTTCACCCACTCACCCACCCACCGGCCCACTCACTCCCCGACCTCCTCCCTGTCCCCCGCCCACCACCAGCACCACCACCCCGATCCCCACCCCCTGCCCACCGTGGAGTGCACGTCACATATGGCCTGTTGTCTCGCCTCCCCCTTAACTCGCTGGCTAAAATTGTGATTGGGCAGTTTGATGGCGCCGGCGCTTTGAGTCTGCGAGCCGGCCGGCCGTCCGTCCTGGGTCCGGTCCTTTGTGTTCCTGCTGCAGTCAATACGGACTGCTTGCCGCTAACTAGCCTTATCAGTTGCCTCAGTTTGCAAGTGGGTCTACGTGCTCTCCCTCTCTCCACTCGCCGACCGACAACCCGCCCACCCGCCAACCCGCCCGCCAACCCGCCATCCACAGCCCTTTCACGCCGCGACACTCGGCTGACTATAAAGCAGTGGCTCATTGTGGTTTGAGATAGAGATCCCTGATTTGTGCTCGAACACACACACCACTCCACTCCTTCCCCAGTCCTCATCACCCCCACCCCCACTCCCTCTCGTGTTAAAGCTGCGTAGTACGATGAAAGGACATTTTTTTTTTTTTAAACTCATCTACATTTTATCCTACTATTTTACTTGTTAAGCATCTGTTGGTCCATCAAAGCCAATATATTTGATCCTACATATATATAGTAATGCACTTATTAAACATTTCAGGCCGAGACGGCAACGACATTTGAACTCCGCAATAAACTACCGGTTTCATGAAGACAGCCGGTTTCTAGACACAATGGATTGTTTGTTTGTTGTTGTTTTACGTCCTAGCAACATCTAAGGTCATATCTGGAGGGAGACACAATGGATAGGGAGACGTTCTGTAGAATATGATGTTACGTCATCATTGCACACTCCAGCGTTGATTAAATATCCAATACACAGATACAATGGTTAGCTTTGAAAACGGATTTCAAAAGCATGCAGTGGTTGCTGTGTAAAATGTACTTTATTTGTGAGGTCTTGTTTCGCAAATGAGTAAGTAGTGATTAAAAGAGGTCATTGTGCTTAACAGTATGCATATCTTGCTAATGCAGATTTAATTATATATTGTGCAGGCAGTAAGATTAGTGCCTAAATGTCAGAATATGATGTCCGATATCAAGTGACCCATAGATCTAATGAGAAGAATACTGATATTAAAGTTGCATAGTCCGATGGCTTTCAGTTTTGTCAATATTCTTTAGATGAATATATTAAGTTGATCAATATAATCTACATCACTTCAGTTTTGAATGAATTCTTTTAAAAGGTTAACCTTGGAGATATTCGAAGTGAAAACCCATCATATTAATTGATATGTGCTGAACAGACATGGGACAGACATGTATCTTTGTCACCATTGACAGACATGCACCTCTGACACCATTAACAGACATGCACCTCTTTCACGATTAACAGACATGCACCTCTGTAACTGACAAATATGCATCAACAAATACCAATTCCCATTACATGACATAACTGCCGTACTCGATAGTGACCAATCGATTCAGCATCGCCTTGGACTGTGGAGAATCAAATCATTTACCACCCCTACAGAGCCACGTGACCATGCCCGCATACCGTGACCGTCAAAGCTGAATGACCTTGACTATGGTTCGAGGAAATGGTCAGTGAAGACACTTTGCAAGGAAAGAGCGATTTGATTCCCGTTCTGACCACTCTCCGTGAAAACCGGAATGAGTGAACCCAATGGATCTACCCTGCAATCACTCGTCCCTCAGCGAGCAACGGCCATGACCAATCAGATTGTAGGTTATAAAATCAGAAGAGGGGAGACCGTTAACTAAGCTCTGCTCGCAGGGCTTCGCCCTCCTGACCTAATTCTCATTGAAACTAACAGTTCAGCTTTAGAGTAAAGCCTCTCCCCTCAAATCCGCAGAACACACTGTGAAGTTTCTCAATATTTAACTAACTGTAAAATATTCAGATAAAACGCGTTGGTTGGGGAATGCAAATGGTCTATTGGTGAAAAAGGTATATAAGGCCAGGTGCATAAATGTTTATGTAGTTGCTGGTGGTGCTTGATTCATTGGTCAATAGTCATTGTGTGTTAGTCAGATAGTGTGTAAGGGGCACTTGGAGCTCTACTCACTACCCCCTCCCCCCCTCTGTTAGTCATGGATCACCACACACTCAGCTCAGGGCAGGTGGTGACCAAAGGGGCCATGCTGGCTTGGTGGTGGTGGGCAGATCACTATAACCATGGGGACACAGGAATGCTTGATGTTCATTGGTAGAGCTGTAGATGCTTGATTCTCATTGGAGAATACGGTCAGGTGGTATGCCATACCAGATCCATGTACCACTATAAATAATAAACCTGAGGGCTTGGCTCTCTCTACTTTCACTCTTTATACTCTTCCTTTCTCTTTTTGCCTGTATTGATTTCACCATGGCCTGCCTACACAACCACAGATTCCAGGCATGGACTTTATACAACGTACAGAGATGGGCAGAGATGTGTGGGGTAGAACATTGGTCGGAGTTTTATATCCTGGTAACATCTAAGGTCATATCAGGATGGGTACCAACTTGTGACAGTGCACACTTATGGTGACTTTATAGTGCTGACCCACTGTGAAATCAGGCCACTGGCAGCATGACCTGATGTCCCACTCAGTCACATTATCCCGACACTGAGCTAACCAGTCCTTGCCCTATCCTATTAATGCCGAGCGCCAGGCTAGGAAGCGACAAGTATACATTTTATAAGTCATTGGTTTGACTCGACCAGGAACCAAACTCCTGATCTTCCTCACATGAGGCCCGCACTCTACCAATTCGTAGCCCATTTGGGGTAGAACATAGAAGGCTTCTCAGGTTCTGTATACTATCGAGGCCACCAGATAAAATCCAGAATGCCGATTTGCATCAATCTCTCTGTCTCTCTGTGTAACTGATAGCTGTCAACTGAACGGACCCTAGTATAAAAATGCCGACACATTTCCGACGGTTGTGGAGCCGAGGCCCAGTCCCGATTGTGTGTGTGTGTGGGGGGCGGGGGGAGTAGGTATAGGGCCCGGAGAGTTATGTGTTCAGGGCACAATAAAAAGGCGAAGGCACCCTCACACCGAGCTACTGGGAGGTCAATATTGGACCGAGCTGTGCACACAACTCGCCCTCAGCTCTTCATTTCCACTCGGCGCCTAAAGGTGCTGTAAACAAGGCTAGCGGCGATCAATACGTAGATTGAAGTTGTATGGTGATTATGTTTGCGATGCTGGTACCTCTCATATCCCCATCATAAAGACGCCAACGTAGCACTTTTTTGTTACCCGGAGCATGCTTCGTGAGGATGGCAGAAGAGGGAGTATCGGTGGGGGAGGGGGGGGGGAGGAGAAGGAGAGGAGGAGGGGGACGTAATGTAGGGGGCGGTGAAGATGGAGAGAGAGAGGAGGGTGGAGGGTGGGGAAGAGGGAGCGATGGAGGGTGGGGAAGAGGGAGCGATGGAGGGGTGAGGAAGAGGGAGGGCTGGAGGGCGAGGAAGAGGGCGAGGAAGAGGGAGGAAAGGAGGAGGGAGGGAAGGAGGATAAAGGGAGGAGAGAGTGGAGGGAGGATGTAGGAGGAAGGAGGCGGGGAGGGATATTGAGAGGGACAGGGAAGGGGTTTTGTGAGGACAGGAGAGGGGGGAGAGGGGGAGAGGGGGAGGGGGGGGGGAGAGAGGGAGAGGGGAGGGAGAGAGAGGGCAGGGAGAGAGAGGGGAGGGAGAGAGGGGGGAGAGGGGGGGGGGGGAGAGCGGCGGACATGAGGAGATGAATGGGAAGAAAAGGGGAGAACGGAGAGATAGGGACACATGTGGAGAGAGATGGGTTAGAGTGGGAAGCAAAGAGGTTTGAGGAGAGGTATGAGGAGAGGTATACAGAGAGGTATGCGGAGAGGTATGCAGAGGTATGCGGAGAGGTATGCGGAGAGGTATGCGGAGAGGGATGGGGACAGGGATGGGGACAGGGATGGGGACAGGGATGCGGACAGGGATGCGGACAGGGATGCGGACAGGGATGCGGGCAGAAATGCGGACAGGGACAGGGTGAGTGTGTGAGTGCAAATGTGTGAGTAAGTGTGTGAATTTGAGTGGGTGGGTGAGTGGAGGAGTAGGTGACTGGAGGAGTAGGTGAGTGGATGAGTACGTACGCGAGCGTATGTGTGGGGTACACGGGACCGATCTACACCCTCCCCCTCACCACACCACACCGCACACTCCCATCCCCACTGCACTCACTCACCTGAGGAGCATGAGGGATATTAGTCGGCGCGAGGCTGCTGAAACTACCCATGAGGTGATTAACCCATCACTAATGAAGCCCCGCGACGCGCACGACTTGGCAATATGAAGGAGACGGCGGATACGTGGGCGGCGCCGAACCACTAGCCGGTCTCCCGGAAGTGACGGCGGGGGGAGCGGAAGGGGATGGCTGGTGGGATATTAAGCCCAACTGTCCCACCACCAGGGGGTGCTCGTGATAAAGCGCAGACCCGCGAGTAGATCCCCATAATGACCAATTAGCTGCGTTTCAGGCCGCTGAGTTGCTCGTTATTGATGACCCAGAAGCTCGACTCGCTGATCGCCGAGCATTTGCCTGCAGCAAGCGAGCTGCTCATCCAGACATACGCTTAACCCAGCGCACCGCAGGCTGCTCACCCGGACGTGAGGTCAACTCAGTCAAGCATCGTCGGGGGGCGGGAGTTGGTGGGCGGAGAAGGGAGGGGACGTCTATCAGCAGGGTAACTACATGCGAGCAAGGAGCCCCCTATCCACCATACATATTTGGAACACTCCGCAACTGCTACCCAGGAGGGATGAATATTATTATTAATATATATATATATCATATATTCATATATGCATATATCTACATATTTAAAGAAATCATATATAACGATATATATATATATATATATATATATATAATGTAACCATATCAATATATATATATATATACAGTAAAGCCTCTGGAAATCGACCGGGAGTTATAATATGGTTACAATGGTATTGTTGGGATACAAATGAAGCGATCGATATAGGGGAGTGGTCGATATGTGGAGGTGGTTGGTTAGAGGTTGTATATTGTATTTATTTATATATATAATATATAATTACTATGTATATAACTGTGTTGTTAATGTAACGACTTCAGGCTGGGTGGGGTTGGGTTGCGGGAGGGGAGGGTGTTGGGTGTCAATTTGGGTCGTCTGAGCCCGCCCCCCCCCCACCCGCACTTCCTCTACCTCCTCCCTCCCTCTCCTACCCCCCCCCCCCCGCCCCTCTACCTACCCCCCCCCCCCCCCCTCCGCTCACCCCTGTGACAGCAGGAAAGAACATATTCGGTCCTCGCTCTATACCAAACGCTTGCTTAGAATCCCATGGAGTCTACTCCTCACCCACACCCCCTCCTACTCCTACCGTGACCCGGCCGCGGCGATGGGCCCGGGTCGAGGCGCCCTAGCCCCTGCCCGGGCCCTGCCCCCCCCCCCCCCGTCCCGCGCCGCCGCAGACCCGCCGCAGACCCGCCCGGGGGGGGCCCGCCCCCCGCCCGGCCCCCGCCCGGCCCCCGCCCGGCCCCCGCCCGGTGCCGCCCTGTTCCCGCCCGGCCCCTGCCCGGCCCGGACCGGCCCCTGCCCGGCCCAGACCAGCCCCCGCCCGGCTCCCGCCCTGTTCCCGCCCGCTCCCTGCCCGGCCCAGACCCGCCTCCGCCCCTCGGTATTAGTTGCGAGCGGCCGTCTGTAGTTCAACACGCGCGGGTCGTTAGTGAAGTTTTGCCGCCGAGCCGATTTTATCCCGACGGGAATGTAATTAGTCGCGCGCGTATTTCAGGACTTGTCTTATTTGTCACGCTTAGTCTGGGTCACATGAACGAGGTACTCGTGACCCCCCACCCTGCCCCCACCCTGCCCCCGCCTACCCGCAGTCCGCCCGCATCCCGCCGCCGGCCCGGCCGCATCCCGGTCGCCGTCTCGCAACCCGCCCGCAACCCGCCTATCCCCTTATCGGCTCCGAGATATGGGGAGTGGAGGTGTTTGGTGCAAGAAGGGGGCGGGGCTCAAGCTTTTTGACCTCGGTATAGTGATGCTCCCCTATCACTGCGCCTCGCTGGTAAAAATTGGAGATATTATATATTATATATATATATAATGTATATATATGTGTGGATATTGATAACCGCGTGAGCGTAGGTGACAATTCCTGGAATATGACTGGCTCCTGCCACCCACCACCCAATGTGGGCGGGCGGTGACGAGGATTGTTTTTTTTTTTTTTAAAGTATGTTTTTTGTGTACGTTTTTTTTTTATTTGGGGGGGGGGGAGGAGATCCCCCAGCATCCTATCCGGATCTCCCCCCCCCGCGCCACCACCTCAGGCTCCACTCGATGAGGAGGAATTAGATATGTAGTGACAAGTATCAATATCAGGTTTGTTTGTCATTGGTTTGATTTTTTTGGGGTTTTTTTGTTTGTTTTTTGTGACAAGTTTTTTATTCTGCCCATAACGTATAAGCTCCCGTGAGGGTGCTTGTTTTCAACGCTGGACAGCTGTGGTACTAGATTGGTCTGGTCCCGCACTCAGGAGTCTTTACCTGATCTTTCTCGGGCCAACCTTTGCGGTTTTGGGTGTTAGTAGTTTCTATATTAGTTTTTTTTATAATTTTCAAGTTTTTTTCCTAACCTGTATATGATAACTTAGCCTACTATGTACATCTACGCAGATGACATACAGGCCTGTGGGAGAGGATCCCATCCCATTGTGGTTTGTTACAGCATCCTTTCACCCATGCCCTGTCCTTAGATAGTACACCAGTGTGCCAGAACTCCCCTGGACCCTTCAGGACTGCGACTAGGTGGGATGGCTGTGTTGTATGGTTAGCCATTTTGTATTTCAGGGTGATTCGGATGCATGACCGTGGCCTGCCTGGTTCTGCTTTGGTTTGTGCCAGTACACATACACAGACGGACTGCGCCCTATGGTGATAGTCATTTCGAATTCCTTAGTACTTAGTAGGGCTAGTTTCCGTATTTGTGATATCTACCATCTTTTCTGGCCGGTCTTTTGCTTTTTGTGCCAGAACACAGCAAGCAGTGACTGCGCCCAAGATCAGGTGAGATATTGTTTCTTCAGTGGGTGGTTGTGTATTATGTTTTCTTTAAGGACCTTTTATAGTGGTCCATGCTTTTGATTGCCCGTTGTTGTGTGGGTTGATTATTCCAGGCATGTGCCGCCATGGCAAATACACTTCTCTCATAAATTTTGGTGTTACTTATTGCTGTCAGTAGCACTGGGGCTGCCATTTGCCTGGTGTCCCTACGGGGGGTTGCTGTGTAGCCTGGTTTTGTGGTGTAATGGTGCGCCAGTATTTTGAGGTGCGTTTCCCTTCTACTTGTTAGTAGTGTTGCATTGCATGTTTTGTGTAATTCGATTGTGGGATATCTTTTGTTCACCTGAAGGCATACTTTGAGGGCTCTATTTTGTAGCACCTGTAGTTTGTTTAATAGTTTTGTATTTCCTCCCATGTATACTACATCGCCATAGTCAAAGTAGGGGAGGATCATGCCTTTATATATTTTAATTGCCATGCTTTCAGCCATTTGGGTTAGTTTGCTCCTTAGGATAGGGTGGTCCACCATGTCAAACGCTTTGCTGAAGTCTATGAACGCTGCACCCACTAGGTTCTTTTTATTGATACTGTTTGCAATATCAGTTATTAAGTTAGCAATTGTTTTTATTGTCGAGTGGTATTTTCTGAAACCGCCCTGTTTACTGTTTAATATTTTGTGTCCGTTTAGGTGGTCCATAATATGTCTATGCATTATTTCTTCCATTAGTTTACCAGGCAGTGGGAGTATGGAGATCGGTCTATAGTTTCCCAGTACCTGTTTATCCCCTCTTTTGTGGAGCGGTGTTACTTTGGGTAGTTTCCAGCAGTCCACATAAGTACCTTCTGTGAACGATTTGTTGTATAGCTCCCATATAACATCTGGGATGCATCCGAATGCATCTTTCAATACTATACTCGAGGTATTTTCAATGCCCGAAGGCTTGTTGCAATCATTGATTTCATGAGCTCACTTATCTCTTTTATTGTGGTTGTGCAATCTCCAATGTCTGTGTTTAATTGTTGCGCTTTCATGGTCCAGTTTGTGTTGAAATGTTTGGATAGTTTATTGCCTATGGTTGAAAAATGTTTGTTCATTATATTAGCAGTATCGTTGTTGCTGATTTCCACCCCGTCGTTGTTGTAAAGGGTAATCCATTCTTTATTTTTATTATTTGGTATTAGTATTTTCACATTGTTCCAGAATTTGTGTGAGTTTTTTCCCCATTGCTGGTCTTGTTTGACAATGTACCGTCTTTTGGCTTTTCTCACTGATTTCTGGCTACGATTTCTTGCTTTGTGGTAGTTTTCTATGTCTAGTAGTTGCTCGCTTGCTTTGGCTAATTTGCCTGTTTTATATTTGTCCATAATTAGGTTGATTAATTCTGGGGTTACCCATGGGTCTTGGTTGTTTTTGATTTTAAGTTTTTTTATTGGGCAGGTAGTGTCCAGATGCTTTCTGACTTCCCCAATGATATAGTTCCATTGGTCATTTACACCTATCTCAGTTGGAAATGGCAATTTAATTTTCTCTTTCAGATGAGTTTCTAGTGCCTCTTTTGTGTAGTTTTTGTATGATCTACCCATACGGGGAGTAGTTTTGTTTTTTGTTTTTATTTTCTTTCTAGTAACATATATCAATTCATGATCGCTAATGCCCCAGTTTCTTGTTCCTGAGGTGTGGGTATGATTTGAGTCTGTTATTATTAGGTCTATTATCGAGCTGTTTTCAGTCGGGAAACCAGCTCGCGAGCGATTTCACCGATTCGGCTGACCTATCCAGTCACAGTTGGCCACCTGGTTCAGATGCTTTTAACATTAAGGTTGCATAGTCCGATGGTTTTGAGTTTCTGCCATTTTTCTCAGATAAATATATTGAATTGATTGTTATGACCTACCTTACTTTTGTTTGAAGTAACTTTTATTTTAAATGGCTAAGTTTTGAGATATTTGAAGTGTAAACATCTGAAATTAGTTGTGGCAAGCACTCCAAAACTGTGAGACCGTAGGCTTCTGCAGCAACAGGTTTTATTAAATTTACTCTGTATTCCCTTCTATGTGGCAGCAAATGCTAAATAAGTGCACCAGTATCTAAGTTAGACATGTAGAATTAAATCTAAATAATTACTTTAGTTTTGGAAATTTGACATTTCATCGGACTATGCAGCTTTAATATCAGCGTGCAGTGACCAACACAGCCTGTTGATCCCCTCCCCCCTCCTCTTATGTGGCCATGTTCAGATACGACTGGTGTTTTTTTTTGGGGGGTTGCATCCTGGCAACATGCAACCTCATATCAGGACGGGTACCAACTTGTGACAGTGCACACTCATTGGCACTCCCACTGGGAGAACAGGCCCCGGGCACCATGACCTGATTTCTCACTCAGTCACATTATCCTGACGCAGAGATAAACAGTCCTTGCTCTATTCTAAACATGCTGAGTGCCAGGCTAGGAAGCGACAAGCATCAATTTTATAAGTGATTGGTATGAGTCGACCGAGAACCGAACTCCTGAACTCCTGATCTCGTGCTCGCGAGGCCCATGCTCTACCGATTCGTTCACCACGCCCGATTAATGCCGAGCTCCAGGTTAGTAAATGCCCTTTCACACCTCACCAGAAAATGAACAATGTCCGGTTTGTGTCCATACAAGTTTTGAACATGCACAAAACCAGGAATGAATGCCACCGGACTGACGTCTACGTTTCTTGTCCGGTTTGATTTCGTTTCGTCCATTGGCTTTCCGTTCATGTCCGTTTCATGACCGTTTCATGTTCGTTTCATGTCCGTTTCATGTCCGTTTCATTTCCGTTTGTAGACCCGATGTCGGGACACTTTGACACATTTTAATACATTTTGATACTTATCATCACCGGACTAGACAATTCTGTCCGTTGCTCAATTCGGCATAGTGTGACAGGCATTTAAGCAACAAGTATCAATTGTGTACGTCATTGGGTGGGACTTCAAACTTCTGGCTTTCCGAAGCTCTTAAGTCTTTACAAATTCGGCCATCACGTCCCATGTTCAGCAGTGAATCTACTAATAATAGGAATCAATCACGCAGCCATCCCATAAACTGATATAGTCGATTTCAATGTTCCACCTGCCTTAAACAAAGGATCGCAATTAACGACGTCACGGAGGCTTAAAGGAAAAGCCAAGTAGCGCTTTTAGATGTTTGTTGTTTGTTTGTTGTTGTTTTACGTCCTAGCAACATCTAAGGTCATATCAGGATGAGTACCGACTTGTGACAGTGCGCACTCATGGCGACTTTATAGTGCTGCCCCACTGGAAGACCAGGTCGCCAGCAACATGACCTGATATCCCAGTCAGTCACATTATCCTGACACTGAGCCAACCAGTCCTTACCCTGTCCTAATAATGCCGAGCGCCAGGATAGGTAGCAACAAGTATCAGTTTGAAGTCATTGGCTTGACTCGACCAGGGTTCGAACCCACGACCCCACGATCTACCAACACGGGAGACGGACGCTCTAACTCATTCAGTCATCCCGTCTGGTCTGGCGCTTTTAGATGGTCCCTAAACCACAGGCTGGGGCGGCGAAACACCCACGGCCCCAAGTGCCCGTCGCTGAGCTACTCAGTGAAGTATGAATCTTTGACGCCACCTCTCACGGGGCAACCAACACTCTGCCAACAACCGGCGACGCGCTCTCTATGGCCAGGAATAATTAAACAGCGAAGCATCGCCAGCAGGGCACAGCAGGGCACAGCAGGGCACAGCAGGGCACAGCAGGGCACAGCAGGGCACAGCAGGGCACAGCAGTCGCCGCCGCCGCCGCTGCCTTTAGACCGGAAGTCTGCGCCGGAGCTGGAACTGGGGACCAGGGAGGATAGTTGGGGGTTCATAACGTCACCGGGATGTAATCATTTGACTAAGATGCAGTAGTATAGACCTATTTCATATGTCGTCAGCATCGGTATTTAGGTCAGTGCGCATGCAGCTTGGCTGCACGACCACATCTGGTCACACTGCAAACTCAATGGCTGTGAGCAATCTTCATACATAAAACGTGAAATATCTATAAAACCGCACAACTTAGAAACAAACCACTTAGCACGCAAACGGATCAAGTGCTCAAGAAACAAATTATATTAAATTGATATGTTTATTGGTCTAAATTTCTATTAACTTCGAATAAAACTGAAGCTTTGCAGGGCACGTATCGGCAAACTCAATGCATTGTCAATGGCTGTGAGCAATCTTCGTACAGAAAAAGTGAAATATCTCTAAAACCACACAACTTAGAAACAAACAGCTTGGCACACAAACAGATCAAATTTTTAAATTTATATCCTTAGTCTTCTGTTTTCGATTTATTTTGAATAAAACTGACGTTTTTCACTGCACGTACCGGCAAACGGAATGCATTGTCAATGGCCATGAGCAATCTTCATACAGAAAAGGTGAAATATTTATATAACTGCGCAACTTAGAAGCAAACCGCTTGGCACACAAACAGATCAAATGCTTAAGATCAAACTCAATGCATTGTCAATCGCCGTGAGCAAACTTCAAATATCTCTAAAACCACACCACATAGAAACGAACCGCTTGGAACACATAGAGAAAACATATTCAATGACCAGATTATGTTAAATTTATAAGGTTAGGGTTCTGGATTTCTATTAATTTTGAATAAAATTGACGTTTTGCACTGCGCGTATCAGCAAACTCAATGCATTGTCAATGGCTGTGAGTAATCTTCATATAGAAAAAGTGAAATATCTCTAAAAAATACACCACTTAGAAACAAAGCGCTTGGAACACATATAGAAAACATATGTAGTGGTCTGCACTGACCTCTCAGGCAAGTAACCACATAGACAGGTAGGCGTGGGGAGTGTGTTGATATCAGGGAGCCTAGGTGGTGTAATGGTTAGCACACTGGCCCGGAATGCAAAGAGATGTGGGTTCGAGTCCCGCTCTAGGCACAGTATTTCCCATTTTCATCACCCCCACGACACTGGTTGCCGTGATCAGGATCCTGTACAAGCTTTGCGCTGTATGGTTGTTGAACCTACCCTGTGTATGTATGTGTTAGTGCATTGCCTGTATGTATGTAATTGTAAGCATTACAAGACTTACAATTCCAGGGGGACGAGTGTAGTGGTCTGCACTGACCTCTCAGGCAAGTAACCACATAGACAGGTAGGCGTGGGGAGTGTGTTGATATCAGGGAGCCTAGGTGGTGTAATGGTTAGCACACTGGCCCGGAATGCAAAGAGATGTGGGTTCGAGTCCCGCTCTAGGCGCAGTATTTCCCATTTTCATCACCCCCACGACACATATTTAAAGAACCAGGGATGAAAGTGGTCTCCGGGAAAAAAAGCGGAAATGCTGATATTCTCCCATAGGTTTAGCATTGTCAGGGAATCGCGGAAAAATACCGGAAGTCAAGTCTCAACTAAGCCTTGTTGTGATTGCATTATCACCCATATCTAACAGTTTCTTGCTTAGTTTTATGTTCTAACTACATCTAAGGTCATATAAGAACAGGATTCGAACCACCGAACTGTTGTCATATACATCCCATCTTTTGGAATTTTGTTTAACATTAATCGGTGGATATAAGAAATCCCGGAAATCCGCGAAACCGCGGAGGTCTTTCATCTCTGAAGAACAGATTATATTAAATCTATAAGGTTAGGCTTCTGCATTTCTATTAATTTTGAATAAAACTGACGTTTTGCACTGCGTGTAACGGCAAACTCAATGGAAGTGTGCCTTTGTTCTGCAGCCAAGCTGCGCGCGTATACACAATGTTAGTAAACATTGAAATAGGTCTATTTACTATCGATTCCAACCTAACACAGTAGTATACATTATACTGAGGCCTATTTAACTAAGATGTTTTTATATATAATGGGTCATTCTCTGAAACTGGGTACCACTTTCGTGGTGCCGGGCTGGTCCCAGGGGTCATGACCTGGCATGACCCTTAGCGATGGGTCAGTCTGGGTGGCATTATTCAACAAGTCGCGGCGGTCCGCCAACACGAACTGCCTAACCCGGCGCCGACCTCCTCCACAAACTGCTCCAGTAGATCTACAGTGGCATGCCAGACATATCCGTATTGAGCAATTGGAAAAGATAATATCCACCTGTTGTTCTCAATTCGCAAGTCGCCTGGAAGGGCGACACGAACAGGTTGTTTTAACAAGATGCCGTATTGGCCACTCGTGGCTAACACACGTTTTTGTGCTCAAGAAGGACCCTCCCCCTGAATGTATTGGATGTCTGTCCCCACTGACATTAAAACACACTTTAGTAAACTGTGTGGATTTCATGGCCCTGTGCCAACAATTTTACACTGCAAACAGCATGCATGACCTTTTAACTAAAGTAAAACAAGAAAACATTTTAGCCTTTTTGAGGGCAGCTGGTTTGTACCACCTCATATAGCTTATTAAATCAATTTCATCAGTGAATAATACTATCATTTAGAATTTTATATAGCTTGACCAGAAACTATATGATTGTGAGTTTTAAAAATTCATGAGTGTCTATTGACACAACATTGATTGTATGCTTTTACATGTAAAAGCGATGGTTTGAACAAAAACAAACATTTCTCACCATGAATATGGCCTATGCTGCCGACACAGCATAAAGCAACCACCAATCAATCAATCAATCAAGTCGCAATCATTGCTGTTTCGTACAGACAACGAGCTAGATAGCTTTCTATTAGCTTCCCAGGTCTGGTTCGAATAGGACTCTCTAAATCTGGTTATCAGTATCACCACTCTGGCTATCCAATCTGTCTATCTGTCCTCCCATGTCTAGGGTCACTTCATTAAGTTGCCTAGTCCGATGGTTTTCATTTTCTGTCATTTTCTGAGATAAATATTGTAGGTTGATCATTATAATCTACCTAACGTTAGCTTGAAGTAATGCTAATTTAAAATTACTTGACTTCAGAGATATTTGAAGTGTAAACATGCTAAATTAATGTTGGCATGCTTGTCAAAACTCTGAGCTCATAGGCTTCAACAATAATAAGGTTCTATTAAAATAGCATACTATGCCCTTATATGCAGCAAGAGATGCTAAATAAATGCAACAGTATCTAAGTTGAATATGTAGGTTCAAATCTAGATGAGTGTTTTGCTTTCGAGAATGTGATGCTTTATCAGACAATGCAACTTTAACTTAGTTAATCCACGACCTTTTGCTTCTCTCATTTGACCTTGATCTACTTCTCAGGTCTGCATCCCATTCTCATCATGATTGCCCTTTCCGGACTGCCTCAGTGCTATTCCTACCAGTCGCTCTACAGTTAGCTTAACTTCCAGTCCCTGCCAGCCCATTTCGCTAAATGCAAAAGGCCTTGTGCTTACGCCCAGTTTGAGGGGGTGGCTTTCAAAGAAAAAGAAAGAAATTTAGAGTTAAAATGCAGAATGTATGTCACTTTTAGAGCGTGTCTCTCGTTTTAGTAGATCGTGGGATTCGAACCTACGAGTTCGAATCCTGGTCGAGTCATACCAATGATTCCTAGCCAGGCGCTCGGCATTATTAGGATAGGGCAAGGACTGGTTGGCTCTCAGTATCAGGATAATGTGAGAAGAGTGAGAGAGATATCAGGTCATGGTGCTGGCAGCATGATTTCCCAGTGGGGCAGCACTATAAGGTCACCATGAGTATGTACTGTCACAAGTCGGTACCCATCGTGATATTACCTAAAATGTTGTCAGGACCTAAAAATCCAACAACCAACCAACCATTCAGTTTAAGCCTCCAAAATGACGGTCTTATGAGAGTGCTAACTAAACATGCGACACGAATATGACCCATATCGCCACAGACAAAAGAAAAATCGGAAATCTGCAACAACAAAAATCGGAAATTTCCAATCCCTGTAAATATAATTAACTCAATCCCACCTAAACCCACTCCCTGACCCATTGTCTTTCAAAGACCATGGCCTGCCTTGAACATGGGTTGCTGCCCTGTGCCATTCTCTCTATCCCCATATATTTCCTTCCCCTGTACCGTCACCTGTCGTCCCACTCCTGGCCCACCTTCCACCATCCCCTTCCCACTCCCGGCGACTGCCTGTGCCTCGTCCGTTTCCTTAACTTCACTCCCCCTTCACCACCTCACCACCCCGGCCCTACTACCCAACCCCTCCCGTGCCCCTCCTCAGCGATTGACTCATACTTAATGAGCTTCCCCCATTGCCCCACACTAGTGACCTTAACAGATTCTAATCCCCCCCCCCCACCACTAGAGGGGATGTTATGCTTAGCGTTTACCCCCCCCCCCCCCCCCTTAGATGCAAGACCGGCTGCAGGGTTGCGGTGGGGATGGAGGCGTGAGGAGCGAGGTGGTGGTGGCGGTGCTGCTGTTGGTATTTCTTGTGTTGCTGCTGGTGCTGATGCTTGTGCTGCTGGTGCTGATTGTGCTGGTGATGCTGCTGGTGCTGATTGTGCTGCTGCTTGTGCTAGTGCTGCTGGTGCTGATTGTGGTGCTCCTGCTGGTGCTGTTTGTGCTTTTGTGCTGCTTGTGCTGCTGGTGCTACTTGTGCTACTGGTGCTGGTTCTGCTGCTGCTTCTGCTGCTGCTGGTTCTGCTGCTGCTGGTTCTGCTACTGCTGGTTCTGCTGCTGCTGGTTCTGCTGCTGCTGTTGCTGCTGCTGGTGTTGCTGCTGGTGCTGGTGTTGTTGCTGCTGCTGCTGGTGGTGCTGGTGGTGCTGGTGGTACTGGTGGTGCTACTGGTGCTACTGGTGCTACCGGTGCTATTGGTGCTCGTGGTGGTGCTGCTGGTGGTGCTGCTGGTGGTGCTGCTGCTGGTGCTGCTGATGGTGGTGCTGCTGCTGCTGACGGTGCTGCTGCTGGTAGTGGTGGTGCTGCAGCTGGTGCTGCTGGTGGTGCTGCAGCTGGTGATGCAGCTGGTGCTGCAGCTTGTGCTGCAGCTGGTGCTGCAGCTGGTGCTGCAGCTGGTGGTGCTGGTGGTGCTGGTAGTGCTGGTGCTACTGGTAATACTGGTGATACTGGTGCTGGTGCTGGTGGTGCTACTGGTGCTACTGGTAGTTTTTCTGGAGGAGCTGCTAGCTAAATACATGTATCAATTTGCACTCATTCTCGGCGACGTTTGTTATGCATTAGGTGTGGGCCGCACTAACGTGCCCTGCGTGCTATGGCTGTTTTTTTCATCGTGTCAGCACGATTAAAGATTGGCGCTCCGGAGGCGGCAAGAGCTATTCCGTCTTCATACGCCACACGTCACTTACATGGCGGCATTAGCACGCTGGGTCTACGCCTCCCCGACCGCCCAGTCACGTGGTGTTGATAACACATTAAGGGATTGTTGCTATCGGTCAAACTGGGCGTGAAATGTACGGACCGAATCTCTGCCGTTAATACTGGGCTTTAGCTTTGTGTGTTTTTGTGTGTGTGTGTTTTTGTGTGTGTGTGTTTTTGTGTGTGTGTGTTTTTGTGTGTGTGTGTTTGTGTGTGTGTGTTTGTGTCTGTGTGTGTGTGTGTGTTTGTGTGTGTGTGTTTGTGTGTGTGTGTGTTTGTGTGTGTGTTTTGTGTGTGTGTTTGGTGTGTGTATTTGTGTGTGTTTTTGTGTGTGTTTTTGTGTGTTTGTGTGTGTGTGTTTTTGTGTGTTTGTGTTTTTGTGTGTGTGTGTTTGTGTGTGTGTGTTTGTGTGTGTGTGTGTGTGTGTTTGTGTGTGTGTGTGTGTGTGTGTGTGTGTGTGGTTGGTTGTTGGGGTATTACGTCCTGGCAACATCTAAGGTCATATCTGGAAGGGAAGAGAAGGACTCAACTGGGCGTGAAATGTACGGGTCGAATCGCTGCCGTTAATATGTGATGTATATATATATGTATACATCAAAACCTGACCACCTCCACGTATCGACCACTCCCTTATATCGATCACTTTATTTCAATCCCAAACAATCGTCCATACATTTGTAATGATTTTAAAAAAGCACGCCCTAAACCTCCCTAAATGGACCACTTAAAATTGGACCCATCCCCCCCCCCCCCACCCCCTAGCACAAAATGTAAACATCGGCTATTGGGGGGTACCACATGACTGGCCGGTCGGGGAGGCGTAGACCCGGCGTGCTAATGCTGTAAGTGATGTGTGGCATATGAAGACGGAATTGCTCTTGTCGCCTCCGGAGCACCATTGTCTGTAACTATACAGCTGATGCACTAATTCCTCCCTGCTGTCGATTTCTAATTTGACATAAACCATCAATAAACAAAAACAACAACACCAACAACAATCAAGAGTAGTCCATTTGCGTTAGGGCAATGACACTGGCTTCCCACTTAAAAGCCGTGTCTGGATCAATCACAGCCTGCAGCGCTGACTGAGCACCCCGAGCCCCTGGAGAGGCATTGCTGCCCTGTTTCGGCAGGCACCTCACATTCAGGCCGTGTGCCATGCCAGCAATCATTTCCGCCACACTACCTCGCCTCGCAGGGCGGACAAGGCATTGCTTGCGCGTAACTGCCACCATGTTACCTGGCTGCCTGCCTGCCAGTCAGTCCGTCTGTCCTCGGGCCTGAGGCGGGAGCAGCTCTGAACAGCTCTGAGCATCTCTGAGCATCTCTGAGCATCTCTGAGCGGCTCGGAGCATCTCTGAGGGGCTCGGAGCATCTCTGAGGGGCTCGGAGCATCTATGAGGGGCTCGGAGCAATTCAGAGCAACTCGGAACATTTCAGTCATTTGGGAGCAGGTAACTCCTCTCACATTGCCCGCCACTCTCCGCCCCACACAGCGCTTTGCGACGGTTGCGCATGCTCTACGATGTGCATCATGACCAGACCAGTGATGGGCCAGCACCTCATTTTGGTCGATCGTGTGATTCGAATCCGCATGTTTGAACCCTGGTCGAGTCAAACCAACGACTTAAAAAATGTATACTTGTCGCCTCCGATTATTAGGATAGGGTAAGTAGTGGTTTGGTTCAGTGTCAGGATAATGTGACTGAGTGGGATATCAGATCATGGTGGCAGTGGCTTGGTATCCCAGTGGGTCAGCAATATAAAAGTCACCATGAGTGCACACTGTCACAAGTCGGTACCCATCCTTAGACGTTGCCAGGTCATAAAACAACCAAGCAACCAGTGTCCATCAGACACTGCGGCCATCTTACAGTTACACTGCACATGGCGGTAGCATGTCAGCCACATGCAATCTGTTACGTTCGCCGACCCCTATAGCAAACAAAGCGCATGGGGTGAGCCTCTTGACGCTAAGTGATCTGTGCAATCTGGCGCTCTGCCTGTGCGCACAGTATAACAGCACTGCCAATACTGAGTCCACGCACAGACAACACGTGGCACCTGCCCCCCCCCCCCTTCCCCCCTCACCACCAACACACACTTAGCGCCCGGGAGGAGATCGATTGGTTGGAGGTTGGAGTTTTACGCCCTAGTTCATATCAGGACTGTTCCCGACTTGTGGCAATGCACACTGATGGTGATTTTATAGTGCTGCCCCACTGCGAAATCAGGCCACCAGAACCATGGCCCGATATCCCACTCAATCACATTATTGACTCGACCGGGAACTAAACTCCCGACCTTCCGCAAGCGAGGCCGGTGCTCTGCCGATTCGGTCACGGTGCCCGGTTGGAGTAGATCGATGACCTGGGCACACACTAGTGGAGGCCAGAATAAACAAACACGTGGAGAGGGGTGGGGTGGGGGGGGGGGGGGGCAGGACGGAAACAAGCGAAGAAATTGTCAGCCATGACATGTTTTAAGCGGCTGTCACACCTCGCCGACTTGAGCAACGGACTGAATTCTCTAGTCTGGTGGTGTTTGGGTGTGTACAGTATCAAAATGTATTAAAAAGTGTCAAAATGTTGTGATATCGGATCAATTTGCGCTGGATGAACGAACATGAACCGGACATGAACTGGGCATAAAACGGACATGAAAGGATACCCAACGGACCAAACATACTCAAACCGGACAAGAACCATAGACGTCAATCTGGCGGCATCCGTTCCTAGTTTTGTGCATGTTCAAAACTTGTACGGACACAAACCATACTTTGTTCAGTTTCTTTCCGTTTCCCCCAATCCAGTTATGTGTGACAGGGCCTTTAGTGTTGTCATTTAATTAGACCTCATGATCTCCGCACACACACAGACGTTCTTAACATGCGCATTCTCCTGCTTTGATTTGGTTAATGTAAAAATAGAACACGCTTAAATCTGCATACTCCAATGGTTTTAGGTTTATGCCAACATTTTAAAATAAAAATCTATTAGATCCATTACTAAAAGCTACGGTACTTCATAAGCTAAGTACGGTATGAGCTAAGTTATAAACTGTGGTACTTTATTCTGGATAATTTGTATTATAACTGGTTCATTTTAGATACATTTAAAGGTGGAAAACAAACTAAATATTTTCGGTGTGCACACCGAAAAAGCTTTATATGACTTGCAGCAATGAGAGGTTCTGCTAAAATTACTTCCTGCTGTGCAGTAATGAATGTTCACTAGGCACACCAGTATCCAGTTGGATATGCAAACTCAAATGTAGGAAATCTTTTTGGTTTTGGTTTTGGCTTTGAAAATGTTATTCTTTCCTCGGAGAATTTTGTGTGTATTGCTGCATCGTAATGCCACTCTCATTCACTTGTTCCGTTTCCCCTTCTCTCCTTAGCACCTCGCTCAATGTATGCAACACTTTGCCAAACCTCATCTTCACCCGTCCTGATATGAACTTAGATGTTGCCAAGACGTAAAACTCCAACAACCAACCCACCCAGATCTCAGAATGAGTGGGATATCAGGTCATGGTGCTGGCAGCCTGGTCTCCTAGTGGGGCAGCACTATTCAAGTCGCCATGAGTGCGCACTGTCACAAGTGGGTACCCGTCCTGATATGACCTTAGATGTTGCCAGGACGTCAAACTCCAAACAACCAACCAACAGGAGCTCACACGGCTGGCCGGTACTAGCAATGGTTAAGTGGGAAGGAGTGGCGAGGGGTGGGGGTGTGGGTGGGGTCACGTGGGCATGGGGAGGTAGTAGGGGATGAGTCGCATGGCGGAGAAGCGGAAGTGTGTGTGTGTGTATGGGTGGGGGGACGGACATGCGCGGAAAGGGACAATATGATAGATGTGATAAAGGGTTTACCTAAGGAGGCGCCGGCCGGATGTTGTCAAGAGTTAGAGGTCCGGCTTCAAGGCCTGGATACCGGAAGTACAGCGGTCTGTTTGCAGTATAATTTGTTTGTTTTGTTGTTGTTTTACGTCCTAGCAACATCTAAGGTCATATCAGGACGGGTTTGCAGTGTCAGAAGGATTGCGTATTTGTATGTATCATACATGTATGGTGATATATACCTATATGATATACATACATGATATATATATCATTACATGTGTATATGTGTATATGTGATAACACACGCATATGATGATGCACACGCATATGATGCACACACATATGATGATGAATACACATGCTGATGGTATATACACTTATGATAGTATATACACGTATGATGTGATATACACTTATGATGGGATATGCTTGTATATATATGATGGTATATACACATATGGTGGTATATATACATATGGTGATATATACACACATATGGTAGTATATATACATTTGATGGTAAATACACTTGTGGTGGTATATATACACATATGGTAGTATATAGCCTATACATCTGATGGTATATACACTTATGGTGGTGTATACACACATATGGTAGTATATATACATATGATGGTATATACACTTATGGTGGTATATACACACATATGGTAGTATATATACATATGATGGTATATACACTTATGATGGTATATACACACATATGGTATATTGGTATATTGGTAGTATATATACATCTGATGGTATATACACTTATGGTGGTATATACACACATATGGTAGTATATATACATATGATGGCATATACACTTATGATGGTATATACACACATATGGTAGTAGATATACATTTGATGATATATACACTTATGATGGTATATACACTGTGTGGTAAGATAACACCAACACTACAACTGGCCAGCATTGAAAACAAGCCTGGGTACCCGGGCTTATATGCTATGGACAGTATAAATACAGCCTCAATAAAAAATGTTTAAAAAATATTTAAAAAATGATGGTATATAATATACACTTATGATGGTATATACACTTATGATGGCATATAATATACACTTATGATAGTATATACACTTATGATGGTATATACACTTATGATGGTATATACACTTATGATGGTATATACACTTATGATGGTATATACACTTATGATGGTATATAGTATACACTTATGATGGTATATACACTTATGATGGTATATACACTTATGATGGATATGGGGGTATATACCATCATATGGTAGTATATATACATCTGATGGTATATACACTTATGATGGTATATACCCTTATGATGGTATATACCCTTATGATGGTATATACATATGACGGTATATACACATATGATGGTATATACACAACGATATATGTGACTTAATAATAGTATAGTAGTCTGAACTGACTTCTCAGGCAAGTAACCACAAACAGGTAGGCGTGGATAGGATGATTTCATCAAGGGACCTAGGTACTGTAATGGTTAGCACGCTAGCTCCAGATTGGTGAGAAGTGTGGGTTCGAATCCTGCTCTAGGTGTAATATTTCCCATTGTCATCACTCCCTCGACACTGGTTGCTGTGACTTGGACCCTATATAAGTGATGCACTGGATGGTTGTTGAACCTACAATGTGGATTTAAGTGCAGTGCTTGGATATGTACAATTGTAAGCATGAAATTACTTATGAACATAAACCATGTAAAGTACTTACAATTCCAGGGGGATGAGTAGAACTGACTAAGCATGAAACCAGAGACAGGTAGGCGTGGATAGGATGATTGAATCAGGGAGTCTTGGTGGTGTAATTGTTAGCACACTAGCGGTGGAATGGCAAGAAGTGTGAGTTTGGATCTATGTGCAATATTTCCAATTGTCGTCAACTCCATGACATATATGTAATATGTATATATGTGGATATATGAGGATATATATCTATGTAAATATAGGACAGGGTTCAAACAGCTATTCAGCCGCCAAATTTAATGCTTTTTTAGTGCCTTTTGAGGTAAGAAATGTATTTAGGTCCAAAAGCATATGACATAATTATTTATATATGTGAACTCTTTATGGTCTTTCTTCACCAGATTTCTGTACGCTATTTTTATAAATCAAAAGAAGTATAGTGGCTATGATGAGGCGAACCAAAATATACTATGATAAAGCGCTGAATTGATGTATCGCGATTCTGTCATTGGTCGATGTTTCATTGATGCAGCTGGTAATGAAAACAAATGGAATCGCAGCTGCTTTTGAATTAAACTTCGATAAATCTAAAAGTTCCAGGATTTTTCAGCACATTTGGTCAATTTTCAAAGCATTACCAGAGTATTTTCAAATTTAAAGCCTTTTCAAGAGACATTCAAATTCAAGGTCTTTTCAAGATTGTGTGAACCCTGTATATACATATATCAAGAGTTCAGGCGCAAAACCACGTAAACGCCGATCCAAAAATCGAGATAAACATTGGAATCAAATCTTGAAAAAGTAATAGATTTTTATATTCCTACTTTTTTGTTCATTGCTCCATAACCATATGATTATATGTAAGTGCAATTAGTGACAATTACAATTATTGTCAGGTAAAAATCTGTTATTTAGACTACATTTTTGGATTGGCTTTTACGTCGTTTTGCGCCTGAACTCTTCATATGTAGATATGTTATGTATATATGTGTATATAAATATAGAGCGTCCCCCTACGTCATGAATGGTGCCGATTGAGGCGAATTGGACGAAGCTGTCCATGGCGACAAGTTCTAATGGCAGGTCCGAATCGAAGAGGGTCAAGTAAGGTTTGTCAAATATGGCGGCCTGAGAGAGGAAGGTTCCCAGCAAGAGGGCCGGTGAGCCTGCCACAAGCGGATCTTACCGAGGGGTCGGCTTCTAAGTGCTTGCATGCCGGGAACAGGCGGTGAGGGTCAAGCCCGAGCAATGGAAAGCATTGTTTAAGTGCAGAGGTCAGGCCAAAAGGGGGCCAGGCTCAGTGGTATGGATGCCACGGTGCTGGTCGGAGAATGGACGATCCAGGGTCAGGACATTGGGGAGGGAGAGGGAGAGCGAGAGGGAGAGCGAGAGCGAGAGCGAGAGCGAGAGCGAGAGCGAGAGGGAGAGGGATAGGGAGAGGGAGAGGGAGAGGGAGAGGGAGAGGGAGAAGGAGGAGAAGGAGAAGGAGATGGAGATGGAGAGGGAGAGGGAGAGGGAGAGGGAGAGGGGGCGGGAGAGGGAGAGGGGCGGGGGCGGGGGCGG
>CM059189.1:86339826-86472763 GCA_030323885.1 Branchipolynoe longqiensis
TTATATGCTGCAGCACTATCAGGGTATACTAATACATTGTTAAATGCCACAGCACTATCAGTGTATACTAATATGTTGTTAAATGCTGCAGCACTATCAGGGTATACTAATACATTGTTAAACGCCACAGCACTATCAGTATATACTAATACGTTGTTAAATGACACAACACTATTGATACTATCAGCATATACTAATACGTTATTAAACGCTTCAGCACTATTAGGGTATACTGATACATTGTGAAGCGCTGCAGCCCTGTCAGTGTATACTAATAATATTAGTAATATTCTACACTATCAGTGTATACTAATACATTGCTAAACACAGCAGCACTATCAGTGTATACTAATATCTTGTTAAACGCCGCAGCACTATCAGTGTATACTAATACATGGCGCACACGCCGCAGCATTATCAGCATATCAGCGGGTCGAGTTATGTCCAGGTACGGTGACACACGTCAAAGTTTTGGACATACTCAAAACTTTCGATGTAGCTCGATGTAAAGGCCATTATATTGGGTTATGTCGAGATACGTTTGTCACGGTGCTGCGGCGCACACACCGCAGCACCATCAGCGTATACAAATACATGGCGCACACGCCACAGTGCTATCAGCATATACTAGTGGTGCACATGCTGCAGCACCATCAGTGTATACTATGTGGTGCACACACCGCAGCACCACCAGCGTATACTAATACATGGCGCACACACCGCAGCACCATCAGCGTATACTAATACGTGGCGCAGACACCGCAATGCTATCAGAGTATACTAATATGTGGCACCACGCCGCAGCACCATCAGTATATACTATGGCGCCACACCGCAGCACCATCAGCGTATACTAATACGTGGCGCACACGCCACCGCGCTATCAGCGTATACTAATACACGCTTCAAACGCCGCAGCAGGGTCAGCTTTTCATGATAGTGTTTTGAACTTGGGTAGTGTTTTGAACATACGTAGGGGTAGTGTTTTGAACTTGACAGTAGTGTTTTCAACCTAAGTTCAAAACACTACCATAGTGTTTTGAACGTAGGTTCAAAACACTACCGTAGTGTTTTGAACGGCGTAGTGTTTTGAACGTCCTACACCGGCTCCCAGTGTAGGACAGTAAGGACTGCCTGGTTGCCCTCGGCACCTACCCTGGGAAGGGAAGAGTGGAGGATGTGGGGGAGGAAGGGGGGCAGGTGGAAGCAGAGGGGGAGGGGGAGGAAAGGGGGAAGGTTGATAGATCGAACAAAATCTGTATCTCAATTCTGGCCGTCTTCGGGTATTATTCCAATGTGCATGCACATTCATGGAGTATTACCAAAGGACCATAGCAAACAAACAATTGTTTGCTCCTATTTGTGAACATGTACATGAACATGGACATGTACATGAATATGTAGTATCAGCAATATGACATTTCTTATTCCCCACTCTCTTGTTATTTGACAGTCATTGTGTCCCCCCTACCTTTCAAGCAAGATGGATAGGGTGGTGACATCAGGGAGGCTGTCCCGGAATGCAAGAAATATGGGTTCGATTCCCACTCTAGGCGCAATAGTCCCTATTTTCACCACCCCCATGACACATTTATATATAGTAGGACTATTATCCAATAGTACCTCTCTGTATATGTAAATTTATGTAAATATACTCAGTTCAAACAGTGAAAACATGACCCTGGATAGATAACCATGATGGGGCAATGGAACAAAGGTTTCAATGCACGAGTCTATATATATATATATATATATATATATATATAGTATAGTTATACGAGTCTTACCTTGGTACAGATGATGGATAACTGTTGTTTTACCGAGGTATAAGCCTCGGATAGATGTGGGCTAGGGAGAGGTAAGCACGTCCGGTACCAGCAATCTTAACCTACTTATTGAGGATAAAAATGACTTTCAAACAATGGATACTATTACTTTACCGAAAAGGTACACCAACGGAATAGATGTGGCAGGGTGTGGCGGGAGGGCCCTAGCCCACATCTATCCGAGGCTTATACCTCGGTAAAACAACAGTTATCCATCATCTGTACCAAGGTAAGACTCGTATAACTATACTATTTTACCTCGGTAAACAGCCTCAGGCTAGCCTCAGGCTAGGGAGACCTTTACATAATTCATTTTTATCCTTAATATCATTCTTTCTTATTATTATAACATTCTAAATTTTTGTTCTCACCTATTCTTGTTAGTTGGCGAGAAGACGCTTTGCAACGCCGGTAGGCTTTTCTAGTCGTTTATTATAATGTTTTGCAAACGACTTAGCCGTCTTCCAGCCTGCATGCGCTAGTATTCTTTTCACAGAAATACCAAGCACCCGTGCCTTGGAGACCATGGCTCCTCTAGTTGAGTGGGAAGAGTATTTACTCGTATCCACTCCAGCCAATTTCAACACCGTAATTGTCCATCTGGCAAGTGTGTCTCGTGAAATCGCCTTATGTGGCTTTATAAAGCTCACTAATAGTTGTTGTGATGCACGTAAATCCTTTGTCTTGTATATATAAGCCCGTATGGCCGACACAACACATAATTTCCGATCATTCGGAAAACAGTCTAAGTGAACCGTTGATAAAGGGTCACCTAACGTGTTCGATTTAAGCAATTTTTCTAAATCAAACGTAGCTTGTTGCTTGTCTATTTCTAATCCAGTTAAGGATAAAGCAACAATCGTCTGTCCTCTGTGTCCGGTTACTAACAATAACAGGACCGCGACCTTAAAACCTAACTGTTTTATATCTAACCACGAGTTGTGAGGCCAAGCCTGAAACAACTTAAATACTATAGAAACATCCCAAAACCGACTATACTTTGGTTTTGGAGGATTCCTTTGATAAATTGAACGAAGTAAATAACAAATAACATAATGTTTTCCAACTGTTTCGCCATCAATTCTAGGTAATATAATTGATAACGCACACCTCGCCGCATTAATCGATCCAAAGGAAAGTCCTTCATCCTCTAGAGAACGAAGAAACCGAGCTACTTGTGAAATCTTTGGATTTGTTGGCTTAACTTTCATTAACAAACAATGTACACCCCATTTCTTTAAATAGGTTGTATACATTTTGACAGTTCCTGGCCTCCAGGCATCCGATACTATCCTATCCTCAGTAATTCTGTCCAATCCAAATTGCTGTAGCTGCTTCCTTAGAAAAGGAATGCCAATAGGGGCGTCGTTGACACGTCGCCGTGAACCACTAGCGGTCCGTGGTGCGTCAGATTCCCGAGTTTTCTTGGGAATCGTATACGATCTTTTGCCAGTTGTGAAACTGCTGGCAGCCAAGGTTGCGTGTCCCAATCGGGCACCACCAGTATCGCATGTGTCCCTTCCAAGCCGATTTTTCTCACTACTCGGCTGATAATGCTAAATGGTGGGAAAATATAAAAATAATTATTTTCCCAGGTAATAGCAAACGCATCTACTTTCCAAGCATCCGGTTCAGGATGCCAAGAAACATAACAGGGTAACTTGTTATTATTTCGTGATGCAAATAAGTCAACTTCAGGTGTACCCCATTTTTCACAAACGAAGTTAAACAAATGTGTAGAGAGAGACCACTCTAAATGGTCATGGAAATTTCTACTTTTATAATCTGCAAGTGTATTTTGTGACCCTGGAATATGCGCTACAGTCAGCCAGACTTGTTGAGCCTGTGCCCAGTTCCAAATCAGTTTAGATAACTGATTGCAAGACTTTGATTTGGTTCCACCCATGTTACGAATATATGCCATGGCAGTAGTATTATCAGTTAGTATTCTAACCTGTGATTTATTTATCTTTACTAAACTACGTAAGCCCAGATAAATAGCACGCAATTCTAGTGCATTAATATAGTCTGATTTTTCATCATCAAGCCATCTACCTCCTGTTGTGACCCCATCTCGATGAGCTCCCCAACCTTCTAACGAAGCATCAGTAGTAATTACTGTATTAGGTTCCGCCATGCGGATTGGATTTGGTGAACTTGCTATATGTTGCATCCACCATCCAATATCCTGTAACCCTTCTTGCGAAATAAACATCTTTCGCTCAAAATTGCCTTTAGTTCGTGTTAACGCTAAATTTTTATCTATTTCTAGCGACTTAATATGGGCCTTCCCATATAACACAGCAGGTGCATATGAGGTCATTATGCCAATAAGAACAGCAACCTGTCTAATTTTTGGCTTTGATAACTTAATAAGCTGAGTCGCTGTAGTCATAAACTTAATTAGTTTTTGTTCTGTTATCGACACTGTAAGGGACTGTGTATCCAGAATAAACCCTAAACATTTGAGTTGTTTTGTTGGTTTAAACACTGACTTTTGTTGATGTACATAAAACCCCAATTTAGTGAGTAATGCACATAAATCCAAAACTGCATTCACACAACCAATTTGTGTTGATGCTATAATAAAAGAATCATCTATGTATGGAAACATTATGTGACCCTTCCTCGCCATTACCGAGAAAACAGGTTTAAGCAATTTAGTAAATAAACGTGGCGCACAAGCTAAGCCATTCGGCATGCAGGTAAACTCATAGAGTTGGTTATCCCAAATAAATCGAAGAAATTTTCGGTATTGTTCCATTATGGGAAGCGTATAATATGCATCCTGTAAATCAACACTAGCCATCCACGCATCTGGTGTAATCAGATCTCGTGCCGTATCTAGAGAGAACATTTTAAAATGTCGATATTCCACCCTTTTATTAAGGATTGTTAAATCCAGGATCATTCGAACATCACCATTAGGCTTCGGTCTCGAGAAAATGTTTGAAATAAACTGTCCTGAACAGTGTGTCACTTTTTGTATAATTCCTTTCTCAAAGAATTTATGTACCTGTTTAGTTAGTGCGTCTCGTTCAACTGGTTGAATGTTATATGGAAAAGGTATTATACTTTGTACAGGAATTTGTGTAAAGGGAATTTGAACACCCCTAACTATTTCTATAATTTCTTGGTCACTAGTAATTTTGTGCCACTCAGAAATATGATTACTAATATTACCAGCCACAAAGTTGCTTACAGTTTGTGTGTTTTTAGAGGCTGCAGGGACTTGTAAAGTTTGTGTTTGGACCTCTACTTGGACCCGCCCCTGGGGAAAGGTCTCGACGAGTTGAACCCTCGGCCTATTGGCCGTGCGGTGTTGTCGGTCCAGCCTGGGCGAGCGCCCCGGCCCCGAAACCCTTGACCGAAGTTTGAACTCGGTCTGGTTCCTCTGGTGAACCGTCGTGGACGAAAATCCCCTCGTGACTTTTTGAAACGAGGAGCTTCCTGTTTCTTCTTGCCATCCATGTTTTTGCCACTCTTGGCTGCAGTCTCTACCTCTTTATAGAGGTATTGTAGTTGACCGCCAAACATCTTGGTGTTATCTAAAGGTTTCCCTTTAATCGGCTCTGGAGCAAGATAAAGCGTAAACTCCTTCCCCTCATTATCGGTAACCTTCTTAGAGCGAGCCACTTCTTTGCCAGCATCTGTGCAAACTGACTTGAAGACATTTTCATATCTTCGAAACGACAGGTAATTACCTGCCGCCGCTAGCACTGCAATGCCTTTGTCCATTGTCTTAGCCAAAGACGAGAACTTATTTTCACTCTGCATCCTATTAGCCACAGGAACAATAGCTGTTAGGGTAGCCAACACTGCCTTATGCACTGTGTGCAACACATCCTCAAACTTCTTACGGTCATCCGTCATATTGACATCCCGATCCATTTCTTTAATGATGGAGTTGGGAACACCCTTTATGCCTGTTAACTCATCTCCTAACTTGGAGATAACCTCCGCCGGTTTGAACGTGCGAAAATGACCATTCACGGTCTCGCGCATAAGCGTAGTGGTTTTAACCCGCTTAGCCTTTGGCTTCTCCACCTTCTTAGCCACTTTAGTGCCAATGTCCGCATAGACCCCTTCATATATGGTGTCTGAGTCTGATTCCGTAGAAGTAGACTCAGTGGACGACTCAGAAGAAGAATATTTCCTCTTCCTCTTCTTCTTTTTGGACTTAGTCTTCCGCTTTTTGCGAAAACCAGTCTCTGCCCGCTCCTTGGTGAATTCATCACCCGAAGAAATCACCTGTTTCTTCTTCTTCCTCCGTTTAGGAGAAGGAGGAGGAGGAGCCTTAAGCTCCACCGCCGAGTCTGTGTCCAAGAAATCCTCAAATGAATCCTCTTGGACACTCGGCCTACGCCGCTTCCGAGACACAGGCGATTTGGCAGTCAAGATGTGGCTTTCCAATCTTGCAAAGCGAGCCTCCCAATCTGGAGGCGCAGGCACATCAGGCACTGCGTCCTCGTCCGGGTCGGAGAGGATATGCGCCCGGGGCTGTGTCGACGGCCCTGCCGACAACACGGGTGAGGAGTCGTACTCCTCGTCCACTCCACTCGGAACACGCCCCTCGGCTGCTGCTGCACCGCGCTTACTCCGCTTCGTGGCCATCGGGAACTGAAACAAACATTTTTGGTCAGTCCCGGTATATATATATGTCACAATATGGTTGTTTCAAACTCATTTGGACATCTATTGGTGTTAAAGAACGTGTTTATACCGTTATAACACAGGCGTAATAAGCTAAATTTGTGCGTGGGTTGTGGGTCAAGCCCAAACCTTACGCGGGGTCGGGACCAGTGTATCGGCCCGCCCATCCCTCTGTTCCGCACACTTCTCCCACCTGTGACTACTACGTCAACAAGTTGGAGAAAATGCTACGAAACTCGGAGAAACGCCTGAAAAAGTTTTGTCTAGGGGAGTCTATAAAAGAAACCCAGGAGCATCTCCAACATTACTCTCTATTAGAGTACGAGAGAATTTCCACATGAGATAGGGCGAAACCCACATCTCTACCCATAGTCACACGGTGACCCGGGTGTTGACAGAACCGCTAATGACCGGTTTGGTTCCTTCGAGAAACCCACTCGAGTGTTCTATCCTTGGTTGTTTATAACCAAATAACTCGTCCAAATTGGACCAACGAAAGTCTAAACTTTCCATATTGATGCTCTAATGCATCATAATTAAGCTAACCACAGTTTTTATTATACTTACTGCGTATTTGCTTGTATGTAGACTAATTTTGCCGGAGCAACCCAACGACACGTTATCCAGTCGTGAGTTGTATATGCTAATTGCTGGTACCGGACGTGCTTACCTCTCCCTAGCCTGAGGCTAGCCTGAGGCTGTTTACCGAGGTAAAATATATATATATATAACTACAGATTATCAAAAGAGAGTACAATATGTGTCAATACATAGGTAACAAAGGGATAGTGCTCCTGCTACACACAAACACATATAGGTGTGCGTGCGTACACATAATCGATACAATCACCTGCCACTCACAGGCATCAGTGACTAACCAGCTTGCAAATGAAAGCTCAACTGCAGCCAGTAAAAGCGGGAACAGAGGCGCCTCTGGCGGACCGCTACGGTGTCGGGGGAAGCTAACATTGAAATATGAGGTCATTCCAATCGCCACCTAGCTATAGTGGGTCATGGTATCGCTGTCGTGGCAGGCGGTTATTGCCCTTTATACACCCGGCGGGGCCACCCATCGCAGTGGCACAGCTTCGGCAGAGGAGAGTCGGTTCAGTTTGCCAGGATGGGAGGTGCGGGAGGGGATAGGCGTGGGTGGGGTGTGGTGGGGGTCTGTGGGTAGGGTGGGGGAAGGGCCGCAGATGGCAACCCCCCGATTTGTTGTATTACGTAGCAGTACCATTTGTGATAATCAAACGCCGCCACATGGCGCCAAACAACAATCGAAACCGGCGGGGCGCGGCGTCTGGGTGTACAGCTTAAAATGTAGTGGATATTTGTTGTTTGTTTGTTCCAGTTTTACGTTCTGGCAACATCTAAGGTCCGATTAGGACAAGTACTAACTTGTGACAGTGCACACTTGTGCGGCTTTATAGTGCTGTCCCACTGGGAGAACCAATCCACCAGTAACATGACCTGATATCCCACTCAGTCACATTATCCTGAAACTGAGCCACCAACCAGTCCTTGCCCTATCTTAATTATGCCAAGTGTCTGGCTAGGAAGCGACAAGTACCAATTTTTAAGTCACAAAATGTAGTTTATGGGGAGGGGTGTGGCGGGGGAGGGGGGGGGGATAATTCAGAATGTTGTAGGCGCAAGTCGGAGGGCTACAACGTGGTGCGGAGAGAGAGGCGGTTCACATTATCACATGACATCGGGAGATGTTCAATGAGAGCTAGAAATGGGGGCAATGAGTCGTGGAAGTAGCATACTGGACTGGTCAATGAGACTGAATACGAGAACGAGGGCAAGAAGCATGTTGGTAACCGGAGGCAGAACCGGAGTGAGAAAGAGGCCAGCATGAGCACCTGAATAATACACCAAAATGTGGGAAGCACTGAGGGAAGCACTGAGGGAAGCACTGTGGGAAGCACTGTGGGAAGCACTGTGGGAAGCACTGTGGGAAGCATTGTGGGAAGCACTGTGGGAAGCACTGTGGGAAGCACTGTGGGAAGCAATGTGGTAAGCAATGTGGGAAGCACTGTGGGAAGCACTGTGGCAAGCACTGTGGCAAGCATTGTGACAAGCATTGTGGCAAGCATTGTGGCAAGCATTGTGGCAAGCATTGTGACAAGCATTGTGGCAAGCATTGTGACAAGCATTGTGGCAAGCATTGTGACAAGCATTGTGACAAGCATTGTGGCAAGCACTGTGGCAAGCATTGTGGCAAGCATTTTGACAAGCATTGTGACAAGCATTTTGACAAGCATTGTGGCAAGCATTTTGACAAGCATTGTGGCAAGCATTGTGACAAGCATTGTGGCAAGCATTTTGACAAGCATTGTGGCAAGCATTGTGACAAGCATTGTGACAAGTATGGTGGCCACCAGCGTGCCAACCAGCATGTCAACTAAAGTTTAAACCGCACCACTGGCAACCATACTGGCAACCACACTGGCAACCACACTGGCAACCACTCTCAACCACAGTTGTAACCACAAGTTCAAACCAAAGTTCAAACCAAAGTTGCAACCACAGTCTCGCAACCACAGCAGAAAACGTTGTGAAACCCAGTGAAAACCATTGCTGCCTCCAGAAGAGCATCTAAAGTGAGAACAGGTCTCCGAATAAAATATATCGGAATACAGTCGGAACCAACGTGAGAACCAATGTAAGAACCAGAAGAACAGACAGTGAAAAGCAAACCCAGAGTGCGCGTAAGAACAAGAGTGAGTAGCACTAAAATACAAATTAAAAAGGATATACAAACCACCAGTCAGATCCACGAAAAGGGATCTGGCTGGGATGGAATTTTTAAAAGTTATTTTCTTTTAATTAACTTTCTTGTCATGGTCATGAATTTAACCATTGACGCCTAGTTTGATCGTGTCTGTTAGGGTTTTACCCTCCTAGCAACATCTAAGGTCATATCATGACAGGCACCTACTTGTGACAGTGCGGGTCATGGAGGATTTATAGTGCTGCCCCACTTGGGAGATCAACGCACCGACACCATGACCTGATGTCACATTATCATGCCACTGTCCTAACCCATCCTTGCCCTATCCTATTAATACAGAGCACCAGTTTAGCTAGCGACAAATATGAATGTAAGTAATTAGTCTGACTCGGCTGGGATTCGAACTCCCGACCTTCCGCACGTGAAGCCTGCACTCCACCGATTCGGCGACCGCGTCCGTTAGATTGAGTTGACATGTCCGTCGGCGGCCTGTTAGTAACATTAGACCCGGTGGGTCCGTCGGCGGCCTGTTAGTAACGCTAGATGGGTTGCCAATAGTGAGGGATCCCGGCCTGTCCCGCCCCGTCACGTTCACACTGCGCCCGGCGGGCGGCGCGGACGTCACACCCCGAGTTCACACACACTGATTCACTCATTAGCAGTGTGTGTGTTCCCCTAACAACTCGGGCGTCAAATGGAAAGCTTAAACCCATTTATCGCGCCTCCTCCAAACTCACACCGCGCCGCTCCGAGGGTGGAGTTTGTACTGCCGTGGCTCAAAAACACTTCAAAAACACTTCAAAACATATTTCTAAAACACTTCAAAAACGCTTCTAAAACACTTCAAAACATTTCTAAAACACTTTAAAAACACTTCAAAACATATTTCTAAAACACTTCAAAAACGCTTCAAAGACACTTCTAAGACACTTCTAAAACACTTCAAAACATATTTCTAAAACACTTTAAAAACACTTCGAAAACACTTCAAAATATTTCTAAAACACTTCTAAAACACTTCAAAAACATTTCAAAAACATATTTCTAAAACACTTCTTAAACACTTCTAAAACACTTCAAAAACATTTCAAAACACATTTCTAAAAAGGATATCCACTTCTAAAGGCTAGTTGACTTAAAGTCACCCACTCACTGCAGTGCAGCTTCACATCTATCAAAAATATGAAGAGCCTGGATAACTGGGACAGACCAACATTCCTCAAAATGTACTCCATTGAACAGTGCGGGCTGGGCTGGTCTATGGCTATGTGGTTTGTGTGTATTTTGTCCGGTGCGTGGTGCGTGTGATATAACGTATATTAGCGACCACTTTATATTCACATTTGCACCGTGGCTAATGACAATACCGCCGATAGGTGGCGTGGTGCCTCAGAGATAGGACTGTGAACAAACCAGATAGGCTGGTCGCTTAACCGTGTAGCCGACCTCCCTCCACATCCACCAAGGGGTCAACCAGACAGGATGGCCGAATGAGTTGAGAGTGCATTTCCCGTATATTTCTATGTACAGCATAACCTCTCTAAATCGACTGACATGGGACCGATATTAAATGATCCGTTTAGGGAAGTGGTCGATTTAGGAAGTTATTTTGTTATCATATCATTTGGGACCCAAATAAAGCGATCGATATAGGGGAGTGGTCGATCTGTGGAGGTGGTCGGTTAGAGAGGTTTTACTGTGCAGAGTTCTAAGCCACTGCCTTGTGGTACAGGTCCTTGACAGAACCGAAGGCTAAGGGAGCAAACCCTAAACAGAAAACCATGTCACTGGGCGGTTGATGTATGGAACTCCCAACATCTCCCGACCAGCCACTGCAGGGACAAATAGATTTGCGCCTGTCTTGACATGTTCTTGCCGGTGTGAAACCTCTATTTGCTCCCCGAGAGAGTGCCGCTGGTAACTTGCAAAAGCCAGCAGCACTTCAACACTTTTGCAGGCAGCTTTCATGAAATGTCTATTCTCAACTGTCTTTTGGCTACAGAAAGAGAGGGCGCCCCCGTCTCCGTTCAAAGATACCATCAAGAGAAACCTGAAGCTGAGAGACATTAAGACCGACTCATGGACACAACTCTCACAGCAGAGAGCTAAATGGAGAGCGGCAGTCAAGTAATGAAAGCAGTCTTTGTCGCATTGCGACCGACAGCATGATGATGATGACTGTGTGTGTGTATATAGTAATAGCTCAGTGACATTAGGGTATAGAGTAAGTAAGGGAGAGAACTGCTAGGGGGTAGTGTCCTTGTTTATATTCCCATAATAGATTATAGAGCACATATATATATTCATATGTATATTTTTATATATGGTTAGATGTAACTAGAATTCTGTCAGAAATCCTTAGTGTTATTTGACTAATAAAAAGAACATTCGATGCATCAATTCTGCGTTCACAACACAGTCATCACTATTATATGGGCCCAATTGAGAGACATGGAATGTGAGAAACACATTACTTTAAAATAATATCGTTACTTATATTAGGCTTAATGTAAATCATTCGGGAATTTATTACACGCAAAAACACGGCCATGAAACCTGATCGAAGCAATACAACTAGACAGTGATGCATATAAATGTGAGTTATCACAATATTAAGTAAGTATCACCGCGATATTAAGTATCACAGTTATATATCAATTACCAACGCTCCCGGAAAGCTGCCAGTGGTTTATGTGATGTATAATGCATTATACGAGTATAAATACAGGGGTAGCATGGACACGTTATATTCCCCCGCCCCAGCTGATTGATTAATTGCTAGGCTGGCGCCCCCTGGCGACACACACTGGAGGAAAGTATATATATAAATACATATACACATATATATATATAAACACATAAATAGATATAACACATTAGCAGATATTAAAAACAGAAGGTTCTATCACTTGTTATGTTCAAGTCCAACTACTGTATATATATCTGACGCTGCATATATTGTACTGGTGGCGCTCCCTCACTGCCGTATACCCCAGTCACACTGCAGCTTGTGACCACTGTGCGACCACCTAAGACCAAAGAACCCACACTCACCAGTGACGCCCAGACATCGACGACCATTGTTTTGGTAGCAAGGACCTTGTTCTAAGGTGGTTGCAAAGTAGTCGCAAGCTGTAGTGTGACTGGGGTCTTATCCACACACACCCACACCACACACACACCACACATAAAGGTTTTTTGGTTGTTTGTTGTTGTTTTACGTCCTAGCAACATCTAAGGTAATATCAGGACGGGTATCGACTTGTGACAGTGCACACTCAGGGCGACTTTATAGTGCTGCCCCACTGGAAGACCAGGCCACCAGCACCATGACCTGATATCCCACTCAGTCACATTATCCTGACACTGAGCCAACCAATCCTTGACCTATCCTAAGAATGCCGAGCAACAGGCTAGGAAGTGACAAGTATCAATTTGTAAGTCATTGATTTGACTCGACCAGGGTTCGAACCCACGACCCCACAATCTTCCAACATGGGAGACGGACGCTCTGACTCATTCGGCCATCCCGTCTGGTCGCACACCTAGAGGATTGTATATCATAAGGATTGCTCAGTGAATGTCCTGCCTGTAACAAGTGAGGCAACGAAGGCTGTGGGATTTCAGATTTCATGGGAAACACTTTTTGGATTCCGTGCCTGGTACTCATGGGAACCCATGGGTAACTTTTTTCAGTTCTGTAAAAATTGGTGATAGGTACCCATTATTGAAACAATGAATTAAAAAGGAGTATATTTTGAACACACCTGTGCAGAAATTGTACATATACTGTTAATCATCTACAATGTAATGAAAACAACTGTCTGTAGCATTTAATTAAATTTTTTGTTTAATTGCCTTGCATTTGGAACAGGTATAATTAATATCATGGGAAACACAATTTCGGTTCCGTAGTTTCCCCAGCACAGTAATTATACATTACCGGTAACGATCGTTACGTGAAATCCTGCAGCCTGCAATGCATACCCGCGTAGAGACCCAATCAGAAGCCGAGAGAACAATATCCACTTCCTATAATACACCACCCGTGTCCTGATTATGCTCACTTGAAGCTAATCTTCGGTAGAGCACAGAATATTCCCCCCATCATTCCTTCTCTCCCTCTATCTCTCCCTGTCTCCCTGTCTCCCCGTCTCTTCCCCCCCCCCCCCCCCTCTCTCTCTCTCTCTCTGCCCCCAGCTTTCATCACAACCTCGCTGTGTACTAGTGCTATACCTCAACTAAGTGTCCACATTCATCACTTGAAACATATTACTACTACACAGCATGTGGTGATTAGTGCCATTTACACACACATACACACACAGACACACACATACACACAAATACATACAGACACACACATATACATACACAGACACACATATACACACACTGACACACATGGACACACCAAGACATACATAAACAGACACACACACAGACCCACACACATATACCTACACACACACATACACACACATAAACACATACACACATACACACACAGACACACATACACACACCGAGACATACATACACACACTGACACACATGGACACACCAAGACATACATAAACAGACATTAGAGACACACAAACACACACACTGACACACATGGACACACCAAGACATACATACACACACCGACCCACACACACATACACGCACATACACACACATACACAGACACACAAATACACACACCGAGATACACAGAGACACACCGAGACATACATACATACATAAACAGACACTAGACACACACAAACACAAACACACACACTGATGCACATGGACACACCAAGACATACATACACAGACACACACAGACCCACGTACACAGACACACCCATACACACACATACACACAGACACACACATACACACACCTAGACACACCGATACATACATACACACACACTGACACACACATCATCATCGTCATGCTGTTGGTAGCAATGCGACACAGACTGCTTTTATTTCTTAACCGCCGCTATTACGCGTGGTTGGGCATTTCATAAAAGCTGCTTGCAAAGTGTTGAAGTGCTGCTGGCTTTTGCAAGTTACTAGCAGCACTCTCTCGGGGAGCAAATAGAGGTCTCACACCGGCAAGAACATATCAAGACAGGCGCAAACTATTTGTCCCTGCAGTAGCTGTCCGGGAGATGTTGGGAGTTCCCTTCATAATGCTGCCATGGAAGCATGGTTTTCTGTTAGGGGTTGCTCCCTTAGCCTTTGGTTCTATCAAGAACCTATACCACAAGGCAGTGGTTTATAACTTTGCAAGGAAGGGGCATCACACTCCCTGACGTATTTTAGCAGATACGTACTACATTACCCGCATACCCAACATGGACACACATGGACACACCAATACATACATAAATATACACAGACACACAGATACACACACACTGACAGAAATGGACACACCAAGACATACATACACAGACACACACACAGACCCACATATACACACACCAAGACACACATACACAGACACACAAACCCACATGGCACACCAAACATACATACACAGACGCACACAAACACACCAAGACATACATAGACAGACACACACAGACAGAGACACACACAGACACACACAGACATACAGACACACACAGACAAACACACCCATACACACATCTACACACACAGACGCACACACACCTCACCAAGGATACACATGTTGAAATGTGGCACTTGGGTGCATTGGACCACCGACTCAGGATTACTACACTGAATCAGCCTAATTACATCTAGAACAGCCTTGAGATGGCGGCAAAAACCTGAGGAGGTGACACAGTTGCTCACACTGTGTTGCGACTGCAGACATCGATAAGGTGCCGATGGAAAGAGAACCGGTTTTGTGTAGGCGTCTACTTAGCGGCATTATAAAGGGGCGCACTGAGGTGGTGGTGGTGGAGGTGGTGGTGGAGGTGGTGGCGGGGATGGTGGTGGTGATGGTGGTTGTTGGTGGTGGTGGTGGTGGTGGTTGGTGGTGGTGATGGTGGTTGGTTGTGGTGGTTGGTTGTGTTGGTTGGTGGTGGTGATGGTGGTTGGTGGTGGTGGTTGGTGATGGTGATGGTGATGGTGAGGTGAGGTGGAGGTGGAGGTGGAGGTGGAGGTGGTGGTGGTGATGGTGGTGGTGATGGTGGTGGTTGTAATATATGAATGCCGCCCCCCCCCCCGGGTGGAGATGTTGTACTTTATGAACGACCCCACGCGCGGCGGACGGATCACATGACCGGACCGGAGTTGTAATGATGAACCCTAAGCCCTAATATAGCCACTTACATACTAGAGCTTGTTGTGTCCACTCTTCCATACATTATATGGTGTCACTGTCAGATAGACAACGAACAACATGGCACTCACAGGATTGAATGCACTGGCGCCCGTGAGCCTAGAAGGCAATCTTGCCGTAAATTGGAGAGACTGGCTAAAGTCATTTGAGATATTCGCAATGGCAACAGGAGCATCCGGGAAAGTAGAGCGCGTCCAATGTGCTTGTTCTTGCACATTGCCGGAAAGGAGGCACACAGGATACATCAGACGTTCTATTTTGACGACTCAGCAAAAGATAAGTATGCTCCCCTAGCAGAAGCTGTCAAAAGCTATTGTGCTGGAAACGAAAACATCACCGTGACCAGATATAAATTTAAGTTACACACAGAAGACAGAAGACATGGACACTTTCTTCACGGAGTTAAAGAGTAAAATATCACAATGTGACTTTGGACCGCTAGAAGACACCCTATTGTGTGATAAACTGGTTTGTGGAATAAAAACCGACATGCTGAGAGACAAATTACTCCAAACCGAAGACTTAACGTTAGAAAAGTGCATAACAGTATGCAGGTTAAGTGAACACAATACAACAAAATTGAAAGGTTTGTCAAGTAACGGCGCAGAAGGGTCAGTCAATTGGATGCAATTACGCATGACCAGACAGCGCCATGCTTGAACATACAGTACAGTACACCGCGGCTACCGCCCCCCCCCCACATGGAAACGCCCAACACGCCAATACCAAGCAAAGTCAGCAGGGCTGAAAATAGAATGTGGCCGGTGTGGATACCAACATGTAAGGTGGCAATGCCCAGCTAAGGATAAAACCGGCATGACAGGTAACAAGCCGAACACTTCGCAAAAGTCTGCAGAAGTGCCAGAGGAGGTGGATAAACTCTCTTAATGCTATTGATGCAGAAAGCAGGTGCAACGAAGAAAAATGGACGCAAGACGGGACAGGGAATTCAGAAGACGAAGAACTATTCATCGGCACATTACAGGATGACACTACAGCAGGTTCAAATTTGTGGTACACAAACATATGAATATGCAACGTGAACATTCAATTTAAATTGGACAGTGGGTTGGAAGCAAACTTAATTCGGAAAAAGTTGTACGACAAATTGCCATGACATAAGTTAACCAGGACCCAGTACAACTTGGTCACATACACCGGCTAGCATGTGACGCCCATCGGTGAAACTTGTCATCAACCTGATGGGTCACCCATTCAAATTCCAAGTCACCGACACCAGCACACCACTACTAGGGAGAGATGCATGTGTCACACTTCGCCTGACGAACTGACCTTAACAAAGGAAGTCAGCCAAAAAGCAGCACAAATGGTAAATAAATACAATGATGTATTTGAGGGATTAGGCAAGATAAAAGGAGTAGTAGTGGTGGTGGTTGTTGTTGTTGTTGATGGTGGTGGTGGTGGTGGTGTAGGTGGAGGTGGAGGTGGTGGTGGGTGATGGGGTGGTGGTGGTGGTGGTGATGGGGGTGGTGGTGGTGGTGATGGGGTGGTGGTGGTGGTGGTGGTGATGGGGTGGTGGTGGTGGTGATGGGGTGGTGGTGGTGGTGATGTGGGTGGTGGTGGTGGTGATGGGGTGGTGGTGATGGGTGGTGGTGGTGGTGGTGATGGGGTGGTGGTGGTGGTGATGGGGTGGTGGTGGTGGTGATGGGGTGGTAGTGGTGGTGGTGATGGTGGTGGACACCCAGGTGGTGGTAGTGGTGGTGGTGATGATGGGGTGGTGGTGGAGGTTGTGGTTGGTGGTGTTGTTGTTGGTTGGTGGTGTTGGTGGTGGTTGCTGGTGGTGGTGGTTGTTGGTGGTGGTGGTAGTTGTTGTTGGTGATGGGGTGGTGGTGGTGTTGGATGTGGTGGATGTGGTAGTTGTTGGTGATGGTGGTGGTGGTGGTGGTGGAGCTGGAGGTGGTGGTGGAGGTGAAAGTGGTGGTGGTAATGGGGTGGTGGTGGTGATGGGGTAGTGGAGGTGATGGGGTGGTGGTGGTGGTAGTGGTGGTGGTTAGTTGTTGGAGTGTTATGTCCTGGTGGCTGTGGTGGTGGCTGTGGTAATGGGGTGGTGGAGGTGGTGGAGGTAGTGGAGGTGGTGGAGGTAGTGGAGGTAGTGGAGGTAGTGGAGGTGGTGGAGGTGGTAGTGGTGGAGGTGGTGGTGGTGGTGGTGGAGGTGGTGGAGGTGGTAGTGGTCGTCGCGGCGGTGGTGTGTAGTGGAGTTTGGTGGTGTTGGTTGTGGTGGTGGTCATGGTGGTGCTGATGGTGGTGCTGATGGGGGTGGTCATGGTGGTGGTGGTCATGGTGGTGGTGATGGTGGTGTGGGGTGATGGTCGCGTGTAGTGGTGGTATGTGGTGGTGGTATGTGGTGGTGGGGGTGTGGTTGTGGCGGTGGTGGGGGTGTGGTTGTGGCGGTGGTGGGGGTGTGGTTGTGGCGGTGGTGGGGGTGTGGGGGTGGCGGTGGGGTGTGGTGGTGGCGGTGGCGGTGGGGGTGGGGGTGTGGTTGTGGCGGTGGCGGTGTGGTTGTGGCGGTGGGGGTGTGGTTGTGGCGGTGGGTTGTGGTTGGTGGTGTGGTAGTTGTGGTGGTGGTGATGATGGTGATGGTGGTGGTGGTGATGCAGATGGGGATGGGGATGATGGTGGTGGTTGTCGTGATGGTGGTGGTGATTGTGAGACTGGGGGGAAAGGCGGAGAGACTAGGGAGTTAGGAGAGACCAGGGGAAGAAGACAGGGTGAGGTGAGAGAGCCGGGCGAGGGAGACCAGGTGAGGGAGACCCAGGTGAGGGAGACCAGGCGAGGGAGACCCGGAGAGGGAGGGCCGGAAAGGGAGGCCCGGAAAGGGAGGCCCGGAAAGGGAGACTGGGGGAAGGGTAGAGACCCGCGGAAGGGAGAGACCCGATGGAAGGGGGCGAGAAACTGGCTGTAGGGTCACGGTTCCTCATCAGCACGCCCCATCTCCTCCCCGATTAGGCCCGGGCCCGAGCTAACCGAGACGAGGAGAATTAAATTTGTGGGCGAGGTGAAAAAATGTAGTTATCTGCCATCTGCTTATTGAGTTAGTGGGTCAGAGCTGTTGGCGGTCTGAGAGGCCCCAGAGGCAGGGGCGGGAGCGGGAGCGGGGCAGCCAGAGAGGGGAGCGGGGTGTGACCGGACTGGGAGCCTGGGGTCGGGGTCGGGGAGGTGTTATTTGTTAATGTACGAGTGGACAAGTCAGGTGGCCGGTGCGCAATGATTGTTTATTTAGGGGAATACTCTCATAAAGCCTGATAAACACACTACAGCCTCCTCCCCCCGCCAACCACGCCCCCCCCCCACCCTCCAACCTCCCCACCCCACCTCACCATACTGGTTTCTGCTCTTTATTGCTGTTTCTACACCGTCTCCCGGTATTCCTCTCCACATCATTTTCCATCCTTCTTCACTCATTTCCTTTTTATTCCTACAAACTTATATTCATTAATTCATAGTTTGTATATAGCTCACTAGGTATGATATATATATACATAATATATACATATACACATATATTAATTATGCTAGTACTTAGAAAGTATAGTTGCAGGCCCCAACTATTTAAAGGATAGTGACAGGTTAGCATATCCCGATAAAGCATACTGTAGTAGTCCGTACATAAGCTCCACTACCATACGGTGGCAGCAAGGACTGCTCCGTCACCATCGCAGTTTGCAGGTGGCGGCATGGTAGCCAGCGGGAAGTGCTGCGACAGGGCTGCCATCTACTGCTTGCAGTTAGCATAACCTTCCTGAGCAAGTTGTCCTGGGACATGGCAGGGCAGGGGTGGCTCAGTTGATCGTGGATGCCGCAGTGAGCAGAGACGAGATAATAAAGACATGTGGAAGCAAACGTACTCATCCTCCTCCTTGCCTGGGGGATCTACTACGTGAGGATCAAGTTCCGGGTGGCCAACAAGGGCCCATCAAAATACATTAACCTAATCTAATCGAAACTATGCCCAAAAATAAATCCAAGATGATTAATAATGTTACATAGTTATAATTGTATAAGTCATACCATAACAATTCCCTTGGTGGGTTGAGCAGGACTGTCCGGCAGGCAATAACGTCATATGGCGTATATTGAGCGCCAACGAACCCGATGTAACAGGTCAGATAACCCCCCCCCCCAATAGATTATACCCAGGTATAGTCTGGCTAGGCTCAAATATACCCCGGGATATAAGATAGCCTAAGCTGGTTTATACCTCGGAGTATATTTTGGCCTAGTTCAGACTATGCCCCATTTGTCCAGATTGTACTCCCTTCCGCAATCTTTCTTTTTTCAATGCACAAAGTTTATACTCCCTTATTACCACAAATCTCCTGAACCAGAACACTGATGAATATGGAAGAACCTCTGGAATTTAACATGATGGAGCATGGTGTGGTCATTGCCACAGCCAGTTTGATGGAACGTGACATTGCAGTGCAGTTGGAAGATGTATCCTGCCAGCTTTAGTCACCTGTTCTTGACAAGCTATGTATGCATAAAGGCTCAGTCTACTCAGTCACACCTTACCGGATTGGGCTACCGTATAGAAAACCGGACACTGTCCGGTGAAATACGTCAATGTCTGTTTTATATATGGCACGCATCCAGCATGGCCGTTCTCTGTCCGGTGGTGTCCGGTGTGTATGGTGTCAAGTTTTGAACATGCACAAAACTTGTACCGGACACCGCCGGACTGACGTGTACAGTTGGTGTCCGTTTTAAGTCTGTTTAGTCCATTTTGTCCGGTACCCATCCTTTACGTCTCCGGTTTGCTTCCTGCAGAGTCCGTTGACAGTGTTGCGGGAATTTGGTCCGTCGGCTTTATATATGTTTTTGGCACGTCCGTTAACAGTCCGGTCCATGTCCAGTTGATGTTTGGTCCATCCGTTTGACATTCGCTTGTCATCCGGTTGTCATCCAGTTATTATCCAGTTATCGTCCGGTGGCTATTCATTAATGTACGTTCCTTGTCCGTTTAGCATCCGTTTCGTCCAGCGACCATTGCAACATTTTGACACATTTCGGTACATTTTGATACCGAACACCACCGGACTAGAAAATTCTTTGTCCGGTACTCAATCCGGTAAGGTGTGACAGGCACTTTATCATTTGAGAATGTGTCAGAACACTTCAATGTTGTAGTTAGTCTTTAGATATGGGTAAAAAGATCTTGAACTTTGAGAATATTAACTTTTTTTAAATTGGGTTGGTGCGAGTATATCTTAGTTTTGTGATGATAAACACGGCTTTCTTTGAAGAGTAAATAAGTTTCGGAAGTGAAATGCACACATCAAAATACCATAATTCACCTGAGGCAAGGGTATGCACTGTATACAATAATTTGAGTATGTTGTAGCAAATCATGTAGATTCATATAGAATCCTAATAGTTTCTGAAACTTTACATACGAGCTCTTGAGTTTGAGATCTAAATGTCAGATTCTTGTTAATGAGGATGCCATACAATTATAAGCAGGATATAGCCAAACATATCAAAATATGTCCAGTAAAGCTATGTTTATACGGACCCCCGCCCCGTCTTTCCTTAAATATAACACAATTACACCATTACTCATATTGTATATAAATCACCCTAACATCTACACTACACAAACCTAAATCTGCGTCACCATGGCAACAATCAACTGTTATTAATCTAAACTTACTTCCGGTGATAATACCAAGAACACCACACAATATATAACAAGTACCAGTGCCTAGCCTTCCAATATACAGCCGTCTGCAATCTGTCAGTCACGGTGACAAACAAGTGACGCACTTCCCGGCCACTACACGCGTTCCCGCGCATGCGCACTGCAGCAGGTTGGCTAAGTATTCGCCGACGGCGGCCCTGTTGCACAATAGTTGGTTGCTGGAGTTTTACATCCTGGCAAAAATCTAAAGTCATATCAGGACGCGTACTGACTTGTAACAGTGCAGACTTATGGTGACTTCATAGTGCTGCCCCACTGGGAAAGCAGGCTGGCACTAGGTAGCACCATGACCCAATATCCCACTCAGTCACTATGCTGATACTGAGCTAACCAGTCCTTGCCCTATCCTATTAATGCCGAGCGCCAGACTAGGAAGCGACATGCATCAATTTTAAAGTCATTGGTTTGACTCTACCGGGAACCGAACTCCCGACCTTCCGCACGCGAGGCCCGCAATCTACCGATTAGACCACCGCGCCCAGTCGTTGTTGCCCAATAAAATTGCCGATCATGATCGGCTAAATCCCCCCTAGCGCCCCCCCCCCAAACAAAACAAACTTACCAGTATCCGTTGTGTTAAAAGATCAGGCACCGATTTTTTTCGAAGTTAATTAATTAATCGACTGGGCAAGTCCTGTAGACCAATGGATCTCAGTCAATGTCGCAGGCTTTTAAAAAATAAACACATTTTAATTTCGCGGTTTCAGCTTAATTTGACGGCAATTTCCCGGCTTATTTCAGTACAAGGCCTGCAAGTGGGCGCATTGATCGCACGCCTCTTTTAATAACCCCAGCAGGAAGGCGGAATTGTATTTTGATCGTGATAAATGTCGTGGATTGTCAGGTGCAGCTGCGCGCCCTCTGGTGGCTGTCGGGAGAGCAGATCATGAGTCGCCCGCCCGCCTTACCAACAATCCATCGATCACCCCCTCACTCCCACCCTATGGACTTCTAACCGTGACTTGGCAACCCTACCCTATCCCACCAATCTATTCATTATTATTTGATTCACTATTAATTAATATGTTTTCCTCATTACCCCCATACTTTATTTAATTTGCTATCATCATTTATTTTATTCCTTTTTGAGTATTTTATGTTTAGTCAATTGAATTCTGTATTATCGATATTTTGGAAGCGAATATTTAGCAGAAGACATTACCAGCGCTACGCGTTGCACTACTGCATCGATAACTATTTGTTTATTTGTTTATTTGTTGGGATGTTAGGTCCTATCAAGATCTAAGGCCTATGCTTGTTGTTTGTTGTTTTGCGTCCTAGCAACATCTAAGGTCATATCAGGACGGGTACCCAAGTTGTGACAGTGCACACTCATAGCGATGTTATAGTGCTGCCCCACTGTGAGTCTCGACGCCGGGCACCAGGACCTGATATCCTACTCGGTCACATTATCCTGATACTGCGCTAACCAGTTATTGCGCTCTCCTAGTAATGCCAAGCACCGAGCTAGGTAGCAATAAGTATCAATTTTCTAAGTCATTGGTTTAACCCGACCTGCCGCACGGGGAGCCTGCACTCCACCGATTCGGGCACCGCGTCCGGGCCATCGATAATTATATTCTTCAACGAGAGCCAGATCCAAATTTGACGGTGTCTGTTTGGGTCTTGTCTAACCGATTGTGTAGGAATACTTCCGATTTGGGCTTCTCTCTTCCGATATTACAAGTGCAAATCTCCCGATTTTCCCCCTCAAACACCTAAAAAATATCTGCTAATAAGAAAGGCAAAATCAGCTACTTACAGCAGCTTAAATACATAAGTAGCTCAAGGACATGTTTGTTGTTGTTTTACGTCCTAGTAACATCTAAGGTCATATCAGGACGGGTACCGACTTGTGACAGTGCGCACTCCAGGCGACTTTATAGTGCTGCCCCACTGGAAGACCAGGCCGCCAGCACCATGACCTGATATCCCATTCAGTCACATTATCCTGACACTGATCCAACCAGTCCTTGCCCTATCCTAATAATGCCGAGCGCCAGGTTAGGAAGCAACAAGTATCAATTTTAAGTCATTGGTTTGACTCGACCGGGGTTCGAACCCACGACCCCACGATCTACCAACACGAGAGACGGACGCTCTAACTCATTCGGCCATCCCGGCTGGTCAGTAGCTCAAGGTGGCAAGCAGAGCCTAGACTGACACATAAACACATGGTGGGATACACGGTGGGACTTGTATGAAAAAGTATATAATATAATTATATAATTATACATATTATATAATGTATGATTATAATATGTCATAATATATGTCCGATTGTCGTGGCATGCGTTGCCATACAAAAACTGATCTTCCTAATAAAATGTTAAAATCTTCATACTTTCGATCACACAACATTGGCATCTCTGCAGCGAGTGCTAGATGTTAGATCCTGTGCACGAAAGTCTTGATTTGAGCTGGTGTGCGGCCGGCTGACACTGGTCGATATTTCAATGCAGTACACCTCACAATATTAGTCTTGTCACATGTGTGCAAACTCTGTCTACAATGTAGCATTAAAGCAAGAGTGTATATCAAAAAGAATATCGCTATTGTGCGGAACTGATTTTTCTTTTTTAATGTAGTTTTAAGTGAAAACGTGTGTGCCCTATCCCTGTCTACAAACTAGCATTACATCAAGAGTGCATATACAAAAGAATATTGTGAAGAACTTTTCTTTGTACTGTTATTTCTTGTTAAGTGTAAATAACTGTAGTAGTCTGTACATGAGCTCCACTACCACACGGTGGCGGCAGACACTACGCCGCACACATATGCAGTTACATTGAACTGCGCGAGGTGGCAGCACGCTAGCCACCGGGCAGGGCCCCGACTTGGCTGCCCTCTACTGTGTGTGGCTATCACACCCCCCACCCACCTATAGAGGCAACGTGGGACCTAGTGAGTTAGGGGACGGGTCACTTGACTGTTGGCACTGCAGAGAGCGGACAGGTTTTGTAATAGACCAGTGGAAGTGTACTGTCACTAAATCTTGGTGTTCTTCCGTGAGTGCATGGCAGAGTGAAAGACCGTAGAATGGTGAACAGCGTGGACTACCACATAACTAACTATCAACAATATCTGGAAGACCAGGGCCTCGATACTGAACAAATAGTTCGTTCGGAGGAATAAAATATATTTAAAATTAAAAGAAAATACCGGCAACCGTACCTTGTCTGGTCCATGCCCACAAATATATGAAGCCCGAAAATAAATGTGGTAATTCTTAGTTCCATCTATGCATACATGTATACATATATACATACATATACACATCTAAGAACGACTCATGGACGCAACTCTCTCAGCAGAGAGCTAAATGGAGAGCTGCAGTCAAGTAATGAAAGCAGTCCGTGTCGCATCGCGACCGACAGCATGATGATGATGATACACATCTATACATTTATACATGTATATATGTGATATATAATGTATTATTCATATATAGATCAGCGGCAGAAATGTATTATATAATTAAATATCGCTATGAACTAGGTTGTATATTTGTGACTGTATTTATGTGTTTGTTGTTTTATGTCCTAGCAACATATAAAGTCATATCAGGACGGGATGAATTTGTGTATACTAATGGCCAAATCGAACGGAGTCCCTGAGTGCCTGTTGCTGTGGGCCTGGTCAGTGATCGAACATGGTACTACATATTGCTGGGAAATGCAGGTAAATGGTCTCAGTTCAAAGACACATTCTTGTGTACGGTACATGTAGTTTTAACACGAGCCAGAGCTGGTGGTATATAACAAACCTATCTCGAGCTATTCATGTATCTTCGTCATTCGTTAGGGTAGTAAAAAAAAAAAAAAAAAAAAAAAAAAAAAAAAAAAAAAAAAAAAAAAAAACAAAAAAAAAAAAAAAAAAAAAAAAACAAACCTATCTCCGACTTCAGGTATTCTTCGTCATTCTTTAGGGTAGTCTCAACATATATCGTATAGTTATACGAGTCTTACCTTGGTAAGATGATTGGATAACTGTTGTTTTACCGAGGTATAAGCTCGGATAGATGTGGGCTAGGGGAGAGGTAGGCAAGTCCTTGGTTACAGCAATATTAAAACCTACTTATTGAGGATAAAAGATTAAAAAGACTTTCAAAACAATGGATACTATTACTTTACCGAAAAAGGTACACAACGGAATAGATGGCGGCAGGGTTGTGGGGTGAGGGGCCCTAGCCCAATCTATCCGAGGCTTATTACTCGGTAAAACAACCGTATCCATCATCTGTTACCAAGGTATGGACTCGTATAACAATACTATTTTTACCTCGGTGTTAAACAGCCTCAGGCTAGCCTCAGGCTTGGGAGTCCTATACTATTCATTTTTATCCTTAATATCATTCTTTATTTATTATAACATTCTAAATTTTTGTTTCTCACCTATTCTTGTTAGTTGGCGAGAAGAGCTTTGCAACGCCGGTAGGCTTTTATAGTCGTGTTAGTATAATGTTTTGCAACGAATCTTAGCCGTCTTCCAGCCTGCATGCGACTAAGTATTCTTTTTCACAGAAATACCAAGCACCCCGCGCCTTGGAGACCATGGCTCCATCTAGTGAGTGGAAGAGTATTTACTCGTATCACCCCCAGCCAATTTCAACACAGTAATTGTCCATCTGGGCAAGTGGTCGTCGATGTGTCTCGTGAAATCGCCTTATGTGGCTTTATAATGCTCACTAAATAGTTGGTTGTGAGGCACGTAAATCCTTTGTCGTGTATATATATGCCCGTATGGCCGACACCACACATAATTTTTCGATCATTCGGAAAACAGTCTAAGTGAACCGTTGTATAAAGGGTCACCTAACGTGTTCGATTTAAGCAATTTTTCTAAATCAAAACGTAGCTTGTTGCGTGTTCGATTTCTACATCCAGTTAAAGATAAAGCAACAATCGTCTGTCCTCTGTGTCCGGTTACTAACAACTAACAGGACCGCGACTAAAACCTAATGTTTTTTATATCTAACCAGAGTTGTGAGGCAAGCCTGAAACACTTAAATACTATAGAAACATCCCAAAACCGACTATACTTTGGGTTTTGGTGGATCCTTTGATAAATTGAACGAATTAAATAACAATAACATGATGTTTTCAACTGTTTCGCCATCAATTCTAGGTAATATAATTGATAACGCACACCTCCACCGCATTAATCGATCCAAAGGAAAGTCCTTCATCCTCTAGAGAACGAAGAAACCCGAGCTACTTGTGAAATTTTGAAGTTGTTGGCTTTAACTTTCATAAAACAAACAATGTACACCCCATTTCTTTAAATAGGTTGGATTAGTATACTTTTGACGTTCCTGGTCTCCAGGCTTCCGATACTATCCTATCCTCAGTAATTCTGTTCCAATCCATTGGTTTAACCCGACCTGCCGCACGGGGAGCCTGCACTCCACCGATTCGGGCACCGCGTCCGGGCCATCGATAATTATATTCTTCAACGAGAGCCAGATCCAAATTTGACGGTGTCTGTTTGGGTCTTGTCTAACCGATTGTGTAGGAATACTTCCGATTTGGGCTTCTCTCTTCCGATATTACAAGTGCAAATCTCCCGATTTTCCCCCTCAAACACCTAAAAAATATCTGCTAATAAGAAAGGCAAAATCAGCTACTTACAGCAGCTTAAATACATAAGTAGCTCAAGGACATGTTTGTTGTTGTTTTACGTCCTAGTAACATCTAAGGTCATATCAGGACGGGTACCGACTTGTGACAGTGCGCACTCCAGGCGACTTTATAGTGCTGCCCCACTGGAAGACCAGGCCGCCAGCACCATGACCTGATATCCCATTCAGTCACATTATCCTGACACTGATCCAACCAGTCCTTGCCCTATCCTAATAATGCCGAGCGCCAGGTTAGGAAGCAACAAGTATCAATTTTAAGTCATTGGTTTGACTCGACCGGGGTTCGAACCCACGACCCCACGATCTACCAACACGAGAGACGGACGCTCTAACTCATTCGGCCATCCCGGCTGGTCAGTAGCTCAAGGTGGCAAGCAGAGCCTAGACTGACACATAAACACATGGTGGGATACATGGTGGCACTCGTATGAAAAAATATATAATATAATGATATAATTATATAATTATACATATTATATATTGTATGATTATAATATGTCATAATATATGTCCGATTGTCGTGCCATGCGTTGCCATACAAAAACTGATCTTCCTAATAAAATGTTAAAATCTTCATACTTTCGATCACACAACATTGGCATCTCTGCAGCGAGTGCTAGATGTTAGATTCTGTGCACGAAAGTCTTGACATGAGCTGGTGTGCGGCCGGCTGACACTGGTCGATATTTCAATGCAGTACACCTCACAATATTAGTCTTGTCACATGTGTGCAAACTCTGTCTACAATGTAGCATTAAAGCAAGAGTGTATATCAAAAAGAATATCGCTATTGTGCGGAACTGATTTTTCTTTTTTAATGTAGTTTTAAGTGAAAACGTGTGTGCCCTATCCCTGTCTACAAACTAGCATTACATCAAGAGTGCATATACAAAAGAATATTGTGAAGAACTTTTCTTTGTACTGTTATTTCTTGTTAAGTGTAAATAACTGTAGTAGTCTGTACATGAGCTCCACTACCACACGGTGGCGGCAGACACTACGCCGCACACATATGCAGTTACATTGAACTGCGCGAGGTGGCAGCACGCTAGCCACCGGGCAGGGCCCCGACTTGGCTGCCCTCTACTGTGTGTGGCTATCACACCCCCCACCCACCTATAGAGGCAACGTGGGACCTAGTGAGTTAGGGGACGGGTCACTTGACTGTTGGCACTGCAGAGAGCGGACAGGTTTTGTAATAGACCAGTGGAAGTGTACTGTCACTAAATCTTGGTGTTCTTCCGTGAGTGCATGGCAGAGTGAAAGACCGTAGAATGGTGAACAGCGTGGACTACCACATAACTAACTATCAACAATATCTGGAAGACCAGGGCCTCGATACTGAACAAATAGTTCGTTCGGAGGAATAAAATATATTTAAAATTAAAAGAAAATACCGGCAACCGTACCTTGTCTGGTCCATGCCCACAAATATATGAAGCCCGAAAATAAATGTGGTAATTCTTAGTTCCATCTATGCATACATGTATACATATATACATACATATACACATCTAAGAACGACTCATGGACGCAACTCTCTCAGCAGAGAGCTAAATGGAGAGCGGCAGTCAAGTAATGAAAGCAGTCCGTGTCACATCGCGACCGACAGCATGATGATGATAATGATACACATCTATACATTTATACATGTATATATGTGATATATAATGTATTATTCATATATAGATCAGCGGCAGAAATGTATTATATAATTAAATATCGCTATGAACTAGGTTGTATATTTGTGACTGTATTTATGTGTTTGTTGTTTTATGTCCTAGCAACATATAAAGTCATATCAGGACGGGATGAATTTGTGTATACTAATGGCCAAATCGAACGGAGTCCCTGAGTGCCTGTTGCTGTGGGCCTGGTCAGTGATCGAACATGGTACTACATATTGCTGGGAAATGCAGGTAAATGGTCTCAGTTCAAAGACACATTCTTGTGTACGGTACATGTAGTTTTAACACGAGCCAGAGCTGGTGGTATATAACAAACCTATCTCGAGCTATTCATGTATCTTCGTCATTCGTTAGGGTAGTCTATATATATATATATATGTATGTATATATATTCTATAATTCTCAGCGGCAAGTGAGTAGGACAGTGAGCAGGCGAGCGGTGGCGCCACCATTGGAGCTGAGGCATGAGCAGTAGATGAGTAGGTGAGGTTCCAGCACCCGATCACTGGTGTCTGGGTGCTAGGATAGTATAGTATTCCATGTTATTATACACGTATAATTCTTATACAGCATATATATATATATATGTGCAAGAAGGGCACGCCCAGCCTCACCCACCTCTGAGGCGCATGCTCAGCGCTCCCCGTTGGCCCTCCACACCCGGCGCCACCTGGTGGCAGACGGCCGGCATGTTGGTGCATCCTTATGCCTGCAATTTGCTGTAATTTGCCCGAGCTTTCAGCCCGCCTGGCCGTCGTCTCGGACCTCCCGGCGGGCGACAAGCATGCGTGCCGAGAGGTCCCTGTAGCCCGCCATGGGCACCTTTTACCAACGCTTCACCCCCCTCACACCACCACCAACCAAAACCAATACCAACACCAGGCGCACTAATTCTATTGGTTTTATGGACAGATTGGAGTTTTTTCCTTTTTGTTTTGTTGTATTTGTAAAACAACTGAGATAATTCAGACATGGGTGAGTGATTGAATGTTGTATCCCTATCACGGTGTTGGTGGTATCTCAATGGACAACACTATAAAGCTGTGACGAGTACACACTATCACTGAGGCAGGCCCGTCCTGATATGACCATAGATAGTGTGACAGAGCCTTCAGCACGCCTACCACTCCCACCGCCCACCCAACCTCACATGTACGGGTGCAATATGTTCGCTCCACTGAACATCCAGGCAACAAAATCAACCAGTCATTTCATATGCATAGGACATCCATATATATTATGGATTGATATGGGACCGAACATGGGACCGACTTTAAATGGTCCATTTAGGGAGGTGGTCCGTTTAGGGAGTTTTTCATTTCGTTACAATGATATTGTATGGGCGGTCGTTTTGGGACCTAAATAAAGTGATCTGTGGAGGTGGGTTCGTTAGAGAGGCTTTACTGTATTTGATTGCTGGGGGTTTTGTTCTGGGAACATCTAAAGTAATATGGTTGGTTGTTGGAATGTTACGTCCTGGCAACATCCAAGGTCATATCACAATGGGTACCGACTTGTGACAGTGCATACTCATGGTGACTTTATTGTGCTGCCCAACTGGGAAACCAGGGTGCCAGCACCATGACCCGATATCCCACTCAGCCATATTATCCTGACACTGAGCTAACCAGTCCTTGCTTTATCCTATTAATGCTGAACGCCAAGCTAGTAATCGACAAGTATCAATTTTGCAAGTCATTGATTTGATTCGATCGGGAATTGAACTCCCGATCTCCCGACCACCATGCCAGGTAGACACATGCATGTGTATAATATGTGCATTCCAATGAACATCCACTCAACGAAAATCAACCAGTGATGTGTATATCTGGATATGACGGTGTAGTGGAAATGCAGTGCCTCCCCCCTAATTTGGTTTCAAGGCATCGGTTGACACCGGCTCGTCCCTACCTTCCGGCCCTGCCCAGCCCCACTCAAGCTTCGGACCTGGCCCGTGCTACTGCTTCCTCGCTGCTTCCTCACTGCTTCCTCGCTGCTTCCTCGATGCTTCCTCGCCGCTTCCTCGCTGCTTCCTCGCTGCTTCCTCGCTGTTTCCTCGCTGCTTCCTCGCTGCTTCCTCGCTACCCTGGTCACCTGTGCAGCTATGTGGGACACCGCGAGGACTCAGGAATGAATGGGAAGTCACTGGGAGGAAAATGTTAGGATAAACCGGCTGGTAAGGCGTTGTACCTTTGGTCAACAACCATGAACACTGAGAGAGTTACCAAGTAAGTCGTCGTCAGTTATTTCGAGCAGTGTTATCGCCACGTGTGCGTTGACAGCTACAGCCAGTGTCATGACAGGGTGAGAGTGTGAGTAATGACATTTTATACGCCCATGCTTCGGACCTGGCCCGGGCCACTGCTTCCTCGGTGCTTCTATAATTTCATCCTTTATTTCATCAAATTTGCCGACTGGAAGGAGTGTTGCCGTGTGTGTGTTGACAGCGACAGCCTGTGTCATGACAGCTTGACAGCTTGACAGCTTGGTTGGTGTGGAACACTTGGACACAGTGCTAGGATACACCAGCTGGTATGCTACATGCACAATGAGTGAATAAACAAGTAAGTCGTCATCAATTATTTCACAAAATGTGCCGACTAGCAGGAGTGTCGCCGTGTGTGTGTTGACAGCGATAGCCTGTGTCATGTTGAAGAATTATACTGCCTATCATGGATAAGCCTAAATAGGCTTGTTTTCACCATTAGACAGTTTGTCGATAGAAAGCCCGAGCCTACACTTTTACCGACCCAAGGGATTTTTAACCTCCCACACCACATAGACATGGTATGAGAGCAACTGGCCTTTGATGACGCTGTAAGTTATACACAGTGGTGGAAATCCAAATTGGCAGAGATGGGGGCACAGGGAATCGAACAACCAAGCTTCAGATTATGAGTCTGACCTAGAAAAAAGTCAGACACTCTAACCACTCCGCCACAGAGAACACCACCGCTTGACAGCTTCGTTGGTGAAGTGACCATGTGCTGTTAGATACTACCTACTCAAGATTAACCAGCTGGAATTGAACAAGGTCGATATCCACTATTTTGTAAATGGGAGCCGGCTAGCTCGTGTGTTGACAGTTATGGCCCGTGTCGTGACAGCTTGACAGCTGGGGCAGTGAAGTGACATTTTATGCGTCATGTGCTTTGGAATACTAGGGCATTATTGTGTGGGATGAAGCAGTTCAGTAAGACGTCATGCACTTAACAATAAACCAGCTGCAATTGAACAATGTCGATATCCACTATTTTGTGAATGGAAAAAAAACATGCCAGGACCGTGGCAGAAGACTGTATTATAGCCGTACCATATGCCAGATAAATACTGCGGACCGTGTGGTAGTCCTCACCAGATGCCAGTTGATGCGAATTGTAGTAGAGGTAAAGTGACGCAGCTACGACATTCGATGCGTAGACAGACTGTAATGGCGGACAAAGCAGTCAAGGCGGAGCGGGTGCCGGATAAGTTGCAGCCGGTGGTACTGGGAGCTGATGAGGGTGCGTTCAGCGACGAGGAGCGCTTGCTTGAAGACAGGTTGCGAGTTTTAGAGCGTCGGAAAAGCCTGGCTTCGATGGCGGCAAAGACGAGACAGTTGGAAGAGGAGCTTCGTGAATTGGAGGTAGCGGAAAAAAAGCTACATGGTCGAGCATAAACCAAGACGTCGTCCCATCGCGGTACACAAACCCGTTTGTCATCAGGAACATCGACAGAGCGAACACCAAGTAGAGAGAGATGGTTAAAGAGTAAGTGGTCGATAAAACGGCATACTAAGGATAAGAAGGCAGTGTTGAAATTAAACCCACATGAGCTTGTTGAGGCGAATTGTCGCTGGATTTTAGACTATCCGGATGCCAACATGGAGGACTACCGTCATGTTTTCCAGCACATAGCATATATATCTGGTAAAGCACGTGCGGACAGGTTCTTGTATGACACTTCAATTCGGAAGGATGCATTACAAGATGGCTTCGCCACTTTCGGCCCGGGTTCAGCAGAACATTCGTTGACTCATTACGCATTTGAGAACATTTGTACGCGGAATGACGCGAGTGCAGCTGGTATTGACGGAGCGAGTGCTTATACAAAGGATGGCAAGAGGCCGTGCTATGCCTTCAACAAAGAGTCGGGTTGTCCTATTTCAACATCTGAGTGCACATATGGTCATTGGTGCTCTAAATGTGGCTCAGCGCATCACAAGGCACTGTCGTGTAAAAAGGATTGATTGTGTCTGGGGGTTGACCGCAGGTCTGTGAACGAGTCAAATATTGGAACCGGTTCACGGGCGGGTAATGGTTTTCCGGAATGCCTGGTTGTTGATCCGATACCTGCTACATTGGAGGATGGAGGGCTAATCTCGGCCTTCCCGGTTCATGACTCAGCAGCTATAATGGAAAAGGGCTCGGAATTGGCTAGAGTTCACATCGATACGGATCATCGGTTAGAAGACCGGCGAGCAGTTAGCTGGATCGATTGTTCGCTCATTCCGGCCGACTGTGTTCGTCCGACTGCTGACTGGATGGTGTTTATCGAGATTGTGTGGTGTTGACAGCGGTTGACTTGGGACGCGAAAATAATACGAAATCTTTTTCAATAACTGAACAATGTAACTTGTCTATTTGTAATTGTGACCATTATATTGCTGAAACTCGTACCCAGTTGAAGCCATGCCATGTGTTTTGTGATTTGGTTTTCAGCGGCTCGCTGGATCATGATTGGAAATTTATTTTACACGGATTTATATTTGGCTTTCAAGTAATTAATTAATACCAGTTGTCCGAGTGTTTACCCGGCACCGTCGTCATTTAAGTTAACCACTGATAAAAAATGTTTGTTCATAATAAATTGCTTGGTGAGTTGGAGTTTGGCTATATAAGTCGGACGTTGCATCAACCAGATTGCATGCATAACATTTTTTGTGTGGCTAAGGGAGACAAAAGTTACAGACTAGTGGTAGATTGTTCGAAACCGTATGACAAGTCAGTTAATAGCTACGTGGATGAAGTCGCTCATGCATTCTCATATAAAGGTTTGGATTCACTAGTGGGTCACATGAATCAGAATGACCACATTGCAATTACCGACATCAAGAACGCTTACCGTTCAGTGGCCATTCATCCGTTGAACCGTGTAAAACAGGGTATTGCTTTTGATTTTGATGCTGGTACTGAGACTTTTTTGGATAACAGAATGTGCATGGGCCTATCTTCAAGCCCGTACATATTCACCCAGATTGGTAATTTTATAGTTCGCTGTGCAGCCCGTCACAGTGTAGATGTAGTGATAAACTATCTGGATGACTTTGCTGTCTTGGGGCCAACATGGTCGATTTGTGCACAACATCAACTAATAATTACTAGAATTTTGCGTCATTTAGGATTTTTTTATAAATTTCCAGAAAATAAGGTCACCTGCACAATCTACTTGATTTTTAGGAATAGAAATAGACACGGTAAAGTTACAGTTGCGCCTACCTCAGGATAAGATTTTTAAATTGAAATGTCATTTACAGCCGTTTGTGTCTATGCGTAAGGCAACAAGGCGCCAATTGGAGTGCTTAGCGTGTCGCCTGGCACACTGCTCCACGGTTAACCGTGAACGTCGTTCATTTTGTGCCAGAATTTACGAGGCTATTGCCACTTTAAAGAAGCCCTATTACAGACTGAGATTGACTACTGATTTCAGGGAAGATATAATTTGGTGGTTGCAATTCATGGATCACTTCAATGGTTTTGCGCAGATACTTGGCAAGTATGCATATACTAACGCATCAGGCGATGGCTTTGGTGCTATTCACTTGACGGACTGGTGTGCAGGCACCTTTCATAAGCAAAATTCAGAGTTAAAACTAGAATTAGGTCATCATTTTGCAGACTGCGACAATTTGTGCTTCGACGCCCATATTAATGTGACCGAAATGTGGGCAGTTTTGGCATCAGCTGCTAGATGGCAATCATCTTGGCAAGATAAATTGATAATTTTGTGACGGACAATAAGATTGTCCAGGCAGCCTTGAATTCAGGCAAATCAAAGAACAAAGTAATTATGTCCTGGATTAGAGCTCTATTTTGGGCTTCATGCGACTACAACTTTCAAATTTTGTCGGCATATATCAGATCTGAGATGCCTTAAGTAGGTGGTCAGACATCGACACTAAAAGTCGCTTACAGTCAGCGGATAAATCTCATGTGTTGTGCTGCCACCATCTGCTGCTTGAGAATTGAAGCCATCAATATTGTCACATTGTTATTGGTTTATTTCTAGCTCTTCGCCGAGAGATGAAGCTTTTGCAGACCAATATTACGCGCCGAACTCCCTGTTGGCGCGTGATACTCAAGTTTGCACCTACATGCGGTTTACTGACGAGTTTTCTGGGCTTCTGCAACCTACGCCATGTTCATGCACGCAGGTCGCCTTATACATAACGTGGTTGACAAGATTCTTGAAATATTCCTCGATTACAAATTACCTTAGTGCACTAAACTTTTTCCTTAAGTCGGAAGGTGTGACACCAATTGATTACCAGGCACATATAGTTAGAACTGTCTTGGGGGGAGCTAAGTGCAAGTTAGGCTGTCTGGTTAAGAGAGCGGCTCCGTTACTTCCCAAGGAATTGTTGGTTATGTTTTCTCATTTTTCGTCATCCATTGGTCACACAGCCACAAGAGCTGCTTTGTTATCGGGCTTTCGTGCCTTATTATGTAAGTGTCAACTTACCGATTCTGATTCCAGGTTATTGCGTAAAGACTTTATATTCTATAAATAGGGCGTTATTACCAAAGTTAGAAAGTCAAAAACTATTCAGTTCAAGCAGCGTGAGTTGCTTTTGCCAGTTGCCAAAGTCGCGAACCAGGGCCTATGTGCAGTGTATTGGCTGACAAAACATTTTTCGGAAGTTCCGGCGTCTGATGACGCTCCGGCCTTTCTAGTTCCGTCATCTGATGGTTCATTGTTGCCGTTATCATATGACGCCATGCAGGCAACAATTAAGCATTTTGTGGCTCTATCGGGACTTGATCCCTCAGAAAATTCATGCCATTCACTGCGCAGAGGCGGCTGTACCTTCCTGGCGATGCAGGGGGCTTCATTAGAGGAGATAAAGACAAGGGGGGATTGGGCGTCAGGTACAGTTTTTAAATACATTTGCTCACCACTGTAGAGCGTATTTTGGCTGACATGCGTGTCGCGACTGCCCTCGCGACAACTTAGTGGCTGGGTGGACTTGGTGTCCGCGGCATCTCGCCCAGCCAGATACGGTCAATTCAGTCAGGTAACAGTTGTGTTATGAATAAATACCTGTATCCACCCTTTGTCGTTTGGTTATCTGCTTCCACTACACTTGCGTATATCTGAATATGATGGTATAGTGGAAATGCAGTGCCTCCCATTAGTTTGGTTACAAGGTATCGGTTGACAGGTAGTTGGGTTCGAATCCACTAGAGGGCGCCCAACGCCGCCTCATCCCTACCTTCCGGCCCTGGCCAACCCCACTCACGCTTCGGACCTGGCCCGTGCTACTGCTTCCTCGCTGCTTCCTCAATTTGTTTTTGTTACTATTTGTTATTGTTTATTATTTATTATTTAATTGATGTTACTAAACATTAACGCTTGAATATTAACTCGGTAGAGCATCTCGCCCAGCCAGATATGGTCAATTCAGTCAGGTAACGGTTGTGTTACGAATAAATACCCGAATCCGCCTTTTGTCGTTTGGTTATCTGCTTTCACTACATATATATCATGGATTGCTATATTTGATTTTGGGGGTTTTGTTCTGCATTATGACCCAATATCCTACTCAGTCACATTATTTATCCTGATCATAACCAAACCAGTCCTTGCTTTATCCCATTAATGCCGAACGCCATATTAGGTAGTGTCAATTATTAATTTTGTAAATCATTAGTGTTGACTCAGTCAGGAAAAGACCTAAAGAGTGGCAACCAATTATACTATATTATATATTAAAGTATATTATATTATATTACGTCAATCCATCAGTCAGCATATTTCAAGTTTTAGCCACAAAGGCGTAACTTGATAGCCAATAAATCACCAAACATGGTGTAAAACATCCCTTTACTGACATAACTTCAGGTTCACATTGGTGATACTTGTACAATTTCCACACCAACACAGCATAGAAACAGGGCACATTGGTGCCAGTATAAACACCCACCCACCTTCCGCACCATCTCAACTCACACACATGCACATACACACAATCCTTACTGTGTACATTGGCGGCAGACCTTTTGCCAACATCGCGGCTCAACACACCCCACCTACTCCCACCCCGCCCCCGTCCCTGCCCCCACCCCACATGACCATACCCATACCCACACACACCCATACACATCTCCACCCACACACATATCCACACCCACATACCCACATACATATCCACACCCCCACATATATCGACACACACATAGACGCTATAAATATCCCCTAACACCCCCCCCCCCCCACCGGATTACATATCCCCATACTCACGTGTCCCCATACCTACAACCCCATGCATATGTCCCCATCCCCACACTTCCATACATAGCTCACCCCAACACACTAGTCAGGATGGCTGAATGAGTTGAGCGTCTGTCTTCCGTTTTAGTAGATCAATGGTATCTGAACCCACGAATCCGAACCCTGGTCGAGTCAAACTAATGACTTAAAAATTTATACTTCCTATCCTGGCGCTCTGAATTAGTAGGACAGGGCAAGGACTGGTTGGCTCAGTATCAGGATAATGTGACTGAGTGGAATATCAGGGCATGGTGCTGGCGGCCTAGTCTCCCAGTGGGACAGCACTATACAATCACCATGAGTGCGTTCTGTCACAAGTCGGTACCCTGCCTGATATGACCTTAGATGTTGCCAGGACGTAAAACTCCCCAACAACCAACCAACCAACCACATCCACACACCCCGACACCCACCCACACCCACCCACCTACAACCACCCACACACCCATATACAATCACCCACTTTCACATACACTCCCAGGCGACACTTGGCAGGAGTTTGCGACAAAAGAGTCAACACAACACGGGCAGCTCGCCGGTGTCGCAGTTTGAACGCCCTGCCAGTTTGAGCGCCCTTCTGTTGCTTCTGCGCATGCGCGGATAGAGACAACATTAAAACCACCCTAACTATCACAGTAATTTGTGATTTTGGGTGCTTTGAAAGCAAATTTCTCTTGTTTCTATTAAATAGTTCAGATCTTTCTCTACAATTTCACATTCAGCTTTTTTTTATCAGCCAATTTGAATTTATTTTGCGAAAATAGTTTTTGAGGCCATGATCTGGTAAGGCTAACACTGGCACTGACACTCAGAATATCCCAACTTTCACTATTACCTCTTTTTAATACTTTCAGAGTAAATTGCTCTTAGATTACATTAAATACTTCAGATCTTCCTCTTCAATTGCGCATTAAGATATTTTTAATCGAACCAATGAAAGCTTTGAAATCTATTTTACTAAAAAAGTATACAACCACTGGCAGGGCGCTCAAACTGGCAGGGCGCTCAAGCTGCGACACCGGTACCAGCGCCTCGGTCGCCGGCACCAGCGCCTCGGTCGCCGGCCCGGAGCACTTAATACAGGCCAAGATAGTATTTCAATTAACGCGGTGCCGGGGCTCTCCGCCTCCCACCCCCCAGCCCCCGCTCACATACCCACCCGGCCATCTACCCACCCTGCCCTGGGAGGTATGCCCCTGCCAGTGCCGCCCCGTGTAAATATTGGTGTAAAAGATTGCAACATCCGGTTGGCGCGCAACTCATATTTCCGGCCAAACCGCCACCCGATCTGAAATGCTGGCGCTCTCGAAATAATAGTGTTATAGCTGCCGGACCGAACACCTGAGTGGAATTTGACAAGTTGTATTGATTGTGCCTCGGTTCTTAAGGTATATGGTCTACAGAGGAGGAAGAGCAGGAGGAGGAGGAAGGGAAAGAGAGGAGGGGGACGTGGGGAGTGGGTAGGAGTTGGAGGATTGGATGGGAGGAGGCAGTGGAGAGGTGTTGGAGTGGAGTGGCGCCTGTGGGTGGTGTGTCGGGTGAGTGAGTGAGTGGGAGAGTGAGATGGGTGAGTGAGTGGATGAATGGGTGAGTGGATGAGTGGATTAGTGGGTGAGTGGATGAGTGAGTGAGTGGATGAGTGGGTGAGTGGACGAGTGAGTGAGTGGATGAGTGAGTGAGTGGATGAGTGAGAGTGAGTGAGTGGGTGAGTGAGTGGATGAGTGAGTGAGTGGATGAGTGAGTGAGTGGATGAGTGAGTGAGTGGATGAGTGAGTGACTGGGTGAGTGGATGAGTGAGTGAGTGGATCAGTGGATGCGTGGGTGAGTGGATAAGTGGGTGAGTGGGTGAGTGGATGAGTGGGTGAGTGGATGAGTGAGTGAGTGGATGAGTGGGTGAGTGGATGAGTGAGTGAGTGGGTGAGTGGATGAGTGGGTGAGTGGATGAGTGAGTGAGTGGATGAGTGGGTGAGTGGATGAGTGGGTGAGTGGATGAGTGGGTGAGTGAGTGGGTGAGTGGATGAGTGAGTGTGGATGAGTGAGAGTGAGTGAGTGGATGAGTGAGTGAGTGGGTGAGTGAGTGGATGGGTGAGTGGATGAGTGAGAGTGAATGATTGGATGAGTGAGTGAGTGGATGAGTGAGGATGGATGAGTGAGAGTCGGTGAGTGTATGCGTGAGTGAATAAGTGCATGAATGAGTGAGTGAGTGAGTGAGTGAGTGAGTGAGTGAGTGAGTGAGTGAATGAATGGATGAATGAGTTAGTGCGTTGGAGATAAGAGTGGTCGCTGGACTTGGAATAGTAGCAATTGTGTGAACGTGTTTGGTGAGGGTGAGTGAGTGTGTGTGTGTGTGTGTGTGTGTGTGTGTGCGAGTGGAAATGGGGGTGGGGGTGGGGAAGAGGAAGAGAGGGCTGCAGGCGCCAGAATGGATCGCTATCTGACATAGGACTAGGGGCTGCCGTCGGGGGGGCTAGGGGGGGGGGGGGCTAGGGGGAGGGGGGGGGAGACTCCCGGGTGTCTTGTGAGCTGCTCCCAACGGCCGCAGCCGCGCCTGCTCCCGTCAAGCCACTCACATCGACTCGCGCCTGCCCCCCGGGCCTGCCGTGCCAGCAGTGGGTACGGGGAGTGAATCGCCATGCGGGTGTCGGTGTGTTTGTGGGACATGTGGAGGATTACAAACACACCGTCGACAAATAGATGTGCGTCAGAAATGTGGATGGTATGGTTGTCAAACCTACCCTGTGTATGCATGTGTTAGTAGTGCATTGCCTGTATGTATGTAATTGTAAGCATTAAAAGACTTACAATTTCAGTGAGATGAGTGTAGTGGTCTGCACTGACCTCTCAGGCAAGTAACCACATAGACAGGTAGGCGTGGGTAGTGTGGTAATATGAGGGAGCCTAGATGGTGTAATGGTTAGCACAAGAGATGTGGGCTCGAGTCCTGCTCTAGACGTAATATTTCCCATTTTCATCACCCCCATGACATTACCAATAACATCATCGAACTTGTTGGAGACTTGGTAATCTGCAGATATAAATAAAATACAACGCTCGCAGTTTAGACAAATCTGTGTTGGCGTGGATAGTCAGCAATGAGTGTTGGAAATGTGTGCGGGAGGCCCTTAGCCCTGATGGACAGACACACCAATCGAACATGCAAAGCAGCAATCGTCAGACCGTCGCCACTGTACCAAGTGGCGTCTCACGACGCCGTTTTCCCAGAGGTCAGACGCATGCGCATTAACCGGCTCACAGTACGCATCCAACAGATTTAAACCACAGTTCAGCTTCAAGTTGCATAATCCGATAGTTTTTGAGTGTCTGTCTTATAATAAAATAAATTAGGTTAATCATTGCAATCTACTTTACTTTCAATTTGAAATAACCTATTTTCAAAGGTTAATGTTTTCACTTTTAGGAGCTCCAAATTAAATTTGATATGCATGGGTTTGTTTGATGTTGATTTACGTCCTAGCAACATGATATGAATGGTGAAATACTGGACCTTAATTGGTTTAGCGGTGAAAGGTTCTGTTACATTTGGGTGAATGGGGAGGGGTCCTCACTACAGACATTCTTTTATTTAAAACATTGTTTTAAAGTTTTTACATCACATGTTATTTCGTGAATATTTCTGAATCTGTACCCAACAGATATCACTCACTATTCCCACGAGAGGGTTAAAGTTTAAATTAACTGAATTTTCCATTTTGCAGCCTTTCAGCTGTGATGGATCGGCACTAAATAAAGCACAGTGGATTCAGAATTTTTTTCAAGGCATGTGAAATGCAGTCCATGGGTACTTAATTACTAAAAATTCCAATTAATTAGTTTTAATATACGCTGCTTTTATTTGTGCGACACCATCAAAGATATCACAGGAGCTTCTTGAATATATTTGGCGATATACATTCAAGTATGTCAGAGAAATTACATAATGAAAAAGAAGAGTTTATTACATGCATATAGTAATTGAATTAGTTGTGATTTTCCATAAATAAATGCAAATAACAAACACGATGCAACGTCGGATGGCATTCTTATTCGTTTTATTATTATTATGATTATTAGTAGTAGTAGTAGTAGTACTGGCAGCAATAGTAGTCATATTTAATAGAAATGAGTAATAATATGGCGAAACTTACTGTCCTGAATAACAATGGAACCAAATAAACACGAAGACAGCAAGAAAGTCAAAAGTTGCATGGTCCGATAAAATTATCAAATATTTTAAACCAAACCACCTACCTACATTTTACCCTGTACACTACTGCACTAAATAAACATGTGTCGATGCACAGAAGGGATTCTAAGTGAATTTAATAGAACGTGTTATTGTTTATGTCTATGGTGCCCATTCTTATTCCCATGCTAACATTAATTTTACCATGCCCACCATGATCACTGATCACTATGTTCACTATGGTCACTATGGTTACTAAGTGGGACAGGGGATGAGTGATCAGAGTCAGCACTACGGAGTTAGGCTATCAGAAGGAGGTGTGAAGTAGTGAACACACATATCGGAAATGGTATCTTGTCATGTAAAATATTGCCAGGATAAGTTAGCTCAACCACATTGCCTTCTCACTTCAAGCTGCATTGTCCGAAGGCTTGAGTTTCTGTACGTCTGCAGTAACAGGTTCTATTAAATTGCCTCAGTATTATTCCCTTCTGAGTTCTATATTGTAAAACATGCTTAATATGTGTACCAGTATCTAAGTTTGAGATGTCGCATAAAATCTAGATAATTGATTTCGTTTTGAAAATGTGATCCTTTTATCGGACTATGCAACTTTAACATAATATATAAATAATCAGATGTATGACAAGAATTCTACCAAGTTCAGTCATCAGGTTCCATGTGTTAATAATAGGTTCAGAGTGAGCTTGATTTATTTGGGCTGTAGTGCAGGATTTGGGTTGGGAAGGGATAGTTTGCGGCGTTTACACATGCCGGGTCGCAGCTTCAGCCTTTCATCGAGAACCAGCGGGCAGTAACCCGGAATATACCTGCCTTGTTCTGTTCAAGCCCTTGGCTGGCTTGACACGGTCGGGGACTTGATCCCACAGACTCCCCGCGCACTAAGCGAGCGCTCTACCGTTCAGCGCATCCGCCCTACAAGTTGCTTACTGACCAGATGGGATAGCCGAATGAGCTAAGCGTCCATCTACCGTTTTGGTAGATCATGGGATTCGAACCCACTGCCTAGAACCCTAGTCGAGTCAAACCGATGACATAACAATGTATGCTTGTCGATTCCTAGCCAGACGCTCGGCATTATTAGGATAGGGCAGGGACTGGCTGGCTCAGTGTTAGGATATCAGGTCATGGTGCTGGTATCCTGGTCTCCCAATGGGGCGGCACTATAAAGTCGCCATGAGTGTGTACTGTCACAAATTGGTACCCGTCTTTTGATATGATTTTAGATCTCACCAGGACGTAAACCTCCAACCATCAACCAACCTTCCCGCGCGCTAAGCGAGCATTGTATCCAGTTGATTCACGATCTACAAGTTGCTTACTCATACAAAGCTCCTCTTCCACAGCGAAGCAAGCTACCAAAAGCCGGAGCTACATTACGTCGGATACATATTCACATGACACCTATCAATGTTCGTCGGAGCAGCGCTAGGGGAGCCCAAACTCGTATGGGCCCCCCTATGACATTAATAAGAGCCACAGTGGAAAGAAAGTCCAGCCTATTTCGTAGATGTAATTCAATACACGCCGGCACTCCCTTTTGATTGCCAACATCGAGACGGCAATGCGATTGGTTATACAGGCGTATATAACGTCTAGGGCGCCGCTTGATTCTTACCCAATTCCCTCGCTTTCCATCCCTAGCCAATACCATCAGCCACCCTTCCCCAATTTCGACCCCACCCCCTCCCCACGAGGGATCCTCTTTCGCTGGTTCCTGTATAAATATAGATGAAGTTTTCCCTTCCCCACCCACCACCCATTTTTCGCCGCTTCTCTCACCCCCCCCCCCCCAATCACCCCCCCCCCCACACACACACCAATCACCCTATATAATAAGGTCTATAAATACCACTGTGCTAATGGCTCACATGTGTCTATAAAAATATACTGCGACCCCTCCACACTCCCCACCCCCATCCCCCAACCCCACCCCCAACCCCACCCGCACCCGCACACCGCACCCGCACCCGCACCGCACCCGCACCACCGCCACCGCACCCTACCCAGCCCTCTTCCCTCAGGACCTCCCTCCGCCGCCGCGCCCCCTCTGATGCCCCCCGCCCCGCCCATTTCCGCCGATCGGCGCGCTGTGACAATGTCCTATGGATTATCAGCAAAGGGGGCAAGTCATTGGATTAGTGCCCGGGGAATCATATCGGTGCCTGGCGTATAAACTCCCTGGGTGATTCCCTAAGAAATAAATAGCACAATCTATCAGGGCTACTCTCCCGGGGATGGCCATCTCCGATATCCCGGCAATGTACATAGTTTGTGAGAGTCGACCTGAATGGGTGCGTTGTGCTAAACAAGTAATCCATCCAAATCTCTCTCTCATCCCCCCCCCCGCCCCTATAACTAAATCGACACTCTCTAAGTAAGATTCAGATATCTCTTTTTCAACTGGACCAGCCACAGGCATATTTAGTTTCTCAATATGGTATTTGATCCTGGCACTGTTTTGAAATGGAGTAATGTCCCTGTCACATTACGACACATCACGCAAGCGCGTGGCCAACGGCTAAAATTACTTTCAAACGTCGAGATGCGTCAAACTTTTCAGCACTGGGGGCAAAGTTGGACTTATACATACCCTATACGCAATGTAACAGAGTGTATGGCCAACATATGGCCATTGTATGGCCAAAGTGCCTCCCAGCAAAAAATGCTTGCAGTACGCTTATGGTATGCTCGCAGAATGCTGGTGAACGTTTTGTACATAATTCGATCGCGAGAAGTATGCCTTATAGTATACATTACATGCATCAAGACATGGTGGAGAAAGAGAAAATGTATTGTCAATACACGGACTGTACGTTTCAACTGGCTCTCCATCTGACTGACATAGGTCAACATAGTGCTACGTAGTGAACAACGTTTGTCTAACATATGTCTAACGTACATCAACGTATGTCTATCGTATACATAAGGTACGCTCGATGTAAAAGCCACACAACAATTTTGTGCATGCACAAAACTTTCAGGACCCCCTTAACAAGCGACGTTGTATAATGACAAACATCGACGTATATCAACATCTGCATAATGAACGCGTAATATTCGAGTAACACATATCGATGTACACCAACGTATTGGTGCAAAATCACCTACATCGGCATACGCTTGCGGGATGTGTCGTAATGTGACAGGGCTATAAGTGATGGTTGGTTGGTTGGTTGATGTTGGTTGGTTGGTTGGTTGGTTGATGTTTGACTTCCTAGCAACCTCCAAAGTCATATCACGACGGGAAATTGATCCTGACACTATTTTGAACTGAAGTAAGTGAAGGTTGGTTGGTTGATTTGTTGACGTCCTAGCAACATTTAAGGTCATATCAGGACAGGAAAGAGTGATGCCTTGGCAGTGGTGAAAAGCAGTCAGAGGTGACGCCAAGGGGAGTATTAATGGCGGCTTGGTGAAGGTGAATGAGTTATAATAATCTGATCTTGAGTAATAATGCAATTTATTTCTACATAATTGAATTTTATTGCATGCATAGAGTATTGAAAATGCATTCTCTATAGTTATGTCATAGCCCGTCATGAACTCCATAACCAAACAGCGACAGTCTCACCTGCGCTGACCCCCATCAATAAGAAGTGTCGACAGGTGGCAGCACGCTAGCGAGAACATTCCTGATGGTGGACTGTTCCATTCGTCTTTAAAGCTCGGCAATGACAGGTTAGTATAATATTGTCTCGTGATTTCATTCACAAACGTGTATAGACTAGTGGTGTCCCCTGCCGAGTTCCAATGTCAAATTTCAGATCGTTTTAAATCTGGATATCCTCAGACTTCCGATACGAGATAGGCGAATGAGTTGAGCGTCTGTCTCCCGTTTTGGTAGATCGTCGGATCCGAACCCACAGGTTCGAACCCTGATCGAGTCAAATCAATTACTTCAAAATTGATACTTGTCGCTTCCTACCCAGGTTCTCGGCATTATTAGGATAGGGTAAGGATTTGTTGGCTCAACTTCAAAATAATGTGACTGAATGGGATATTAGGTCAAGGTGCCAGTGGCCTGGTCTCCAGGTGGGACAGCACCGTCAGGTCCCCATGAGTGCGCGCTGTCACAAGTCGGTACCCATCCTCTATACCATAACCTTAGATGTTCACAGGACGTAAAACAACCACCAACCAATCGATATCAGAATTCCAATAATTTTGCAAACATCTGGCCGACTTCAGTCAGACTTCCGATATCCAACGCATCCGATAAAATTCCAGCATTGGGGGGGGGGGGGGGGGGGGGGGGGGGGGCGACACCCCTCCGTAGACGAGAGAGAGCCGCTAGGTGGCGCTACTGCGGGTAATGGGTGAGCTGCTGGTGAAAGCGAGGCTGGAGGGGATTGGAGTATCATGCGACATTCAGAGCCGGAGTTAAGCTAAGATTCCTTATACGCGGTATGTGGTATGCGGCATGTGGCATGCGGTATGCGAATGGGAGGATTCCTTCTACATGGCATGCGGCATGCGTCTGCCCACCACCACCACTACCATATGTTTCCCCTCCGCACCCATGTGTGTGACCGTTCCGTAATGATCAGTCGCCTCTCCTCGTCTAAAACTAATGGACAAGTCCGACTGAGGTTTCTATTCGCATGCCGCATGCCGCATGCTGCACCGATCGAGTTGTGGCATTCGCATTTGCATTTGCATTTGCATTTGCATTCGCATTTGCATTCGCATTCGCATTCGCATTCCGCGTGTAAGGAATGTAGCCCATTGACTTCAAGGTTTTCAATTTTTTGCCACATTCGCATTCGCATGCTGCGTGTAAGGAATCTTAGCTTAACCGGCGCAATCAGGGGTAGTGAGGCGGAGTGGGCGCGCAACAGGGCGTCACCACGACACAGGGCACGCGCCCACCCGGGCACCCGGATATCCGGGCCCGTGTCCACCCAGGCACCGCCCGGTCGGTACAGCGGCAGGACGGCCATCAGCGCCGAAATGTCCCATAACAAATAGTGGTCATTCATCATCGTTCACCTCCCCCCCCCCCCACCCCCTGATTCACACTCACATCGACACACACATCGACACACACAGATACCACCGTCACACATGCCCACACCATCATCCTCATCCCTCATAGATACCCACAGCCACGCCCTCAAATGCACACACAGCCACGCCCTCAAATGCACACACAGCCACGCCCTCAAATGCACACAGCCATACCCACACACATACAGCCACGCCCTCAAATGCACACATAGCCACGCCCTCACACACACAGCCACGCCTTCAAATGCACACAGAGCCACGCCTTAACACACAGCCGTGCCTTCACACACAGCCATACCCTCACACACATACACGCCCTCACACACAGCCACGCCCTCACACACACAGCCACGCCCTCACACACACAGCCACGCCCTCAAATGCACACACAGCCACGCCCTCACACACACAGCCATGCCCTCACATACACAGCCACGCCCTCACACACACAGCCATGCCCTCACATTCACAGCCACGCCCTCTCACACACAGCTACGCCCTCAAATGCACGCACAGTCAGGCCCTCAAATGCACACACACCCTCACACTCACGCGAGCAGGTGGTGGTGGTGGTAGTGGTGGTGGTGACGGTGATGGTGGTGATGGTGCTGGTGATCGTGGTGAAGGTGGAGGTGGGGGGGGGGTGGGGGGGGTTGAAGGTGGAGATGGGGGGTGAAGGTGGAGATGGGGTGGGGGGGGTGGGGTGAGGTGGAGATGGGGTGAAGGTGGAGATGGGGGGGTGAAGGTGGAGATGGGGGTGAGGAGTGAAGGTGGAGATGGGTGAAGGTGGAAATGGGGGGCGGGTGAAGGGGGAGATGGGTGGGTGAAGGGGTGGAGATGGGGTGAAGGTGGAGAGGGGTGGTGGAAGTGGAGGTGGGGTGAGGGGTGAAGGTGGATGTGAATGGCGGTTGGAAGGTGGAGATTGGGGGGTGAAGGTGGAGGATGGGGGTTGGTAGTGAGGTGGGAAGTGAGGGTGAAGGTGGAGATGGGGATGAGGGTGAAGGTGGAGATGGGGGTGATTGATTGATGATTGATGATTGATTGGTAGTTGCTTTACGCCGTGTCGCGCCGCATAGGCCATATCCCTGCCGAGAGGTGTGTTGGGGGGGGTGAAGTGGAGGTGGGTGGTGGGATGTGTGAAGGTGGAGGTTGTTGGGAGGGTCTGGGAGGGGTAGGGGTTGGAGGTGAAGATGGAGATATTGTGTGAAGGGTGGTGGGGGGCTGAGAGGTGGAGTGGGGGGGGGTGAAGGTGTGGAGGGGGGGGGTGAAGATGGATGTGGAGGGTGTAAGTGGAGGTGGGGGATGAGGATGAGGGTGAAGGTGGAGGTGGTGGTGAAGGTGATGGTGAAGATGGTGAAGGTGGTGAAGGTGGTGGTGGTGGTGGTGAAGGTTAAGGTTGAAGTTGAGGGGGTGATGGTGAAGGTGGGGCTGAAGGTAAAGGTGGGGGTAAAGGTGGGGGTGAAGGTGGGGGTGAAGGTGGGGGTGAAGGTGGGGGTGAAGGTGGGGGTGACGGGGTGAAGGTGGGGGTGACGGGGTGAAGGTGGGGTGATGCTGAAGGTGGTGGTGGTGAAGGTGGAGGTGGGGGGTGGTGGTGCTGGAGATGGTGGTGCAGGTGATGGAGGTGGGGTTGAGGTGGAGCGCTAGTTAAAGCTTACAGAGCAACCTAGTACGGCGTCTGCATCTGGTAGAACTGGAGCAGAGGGGGAGGTTGTCTCCTGAGTTAGATCAATCACCTGACTATAATTACATCAACCACCTACATACACGCCCATCCTAAACACCGCGTATCAATCTGTATTTAATCGTCAGGGCATGGCTATTTGGGGGAGGTTGTAGTGGTCACATTTAGTGTTATAGGAATAGACTTTTCAGCGGGTGCTTAAGTGAATGAATAGGCGTTGCACGTGTGCTCTCGTGTGTGCTTTTCTGGAAGGTTCTGTGTGATGCAGCTAGAGCGGCTTGGAGCAGTTGCCTGTGCGGACAGGTAAGCAAGTGCAGCTGGTCAACAGGTGCTGCCTGTCCCAATACCGGTTGGGTACTTCTACCTGATTTCCCCCCCCCCTCCGTTTTGTTAGATCGTGGGATTCGAACCCACGGGTTCGAACCCTGATCGGGTCAAACCAATGACATAAATGTATACTCATCGCTTCCTGGCCAGGCACTCATCATTATTAGGATAGGGCAAGGACTGGTTGGCTCAATATAAGGATAATGTGACCGAGTGGGATCTCAGGTCATGGTGCTGGTGGCCTGGTCTCCCCAGTTGGGCAGCATTATATAGTGTGCACTGTCACAAAATGGTTGTTTGTTGACAATGTTATTCAATGTTATCTATCGAAGAGAGTGTCACTTCTTAGCTTGACCCTTCCGGTATCCGGCGCTGCGTCGCCGCGAATGCTAAAATTGGACAAGTGGTGTCCATGCTTTGTTTCATAGTAGTAATATGAATGCCAGAGATAAATACACTGTATATCATGTATCTGATCAAATCAGCAATGTTCTCCTATTATGTTTGATTAGAACCACAGCGGATTTCTATCCGGCAATCACCTAAGCAGACACCTCATTAAATTCAAAAATCTTGCATTTTGCATTTTTGTCTTGTCCTTGTTTTAGTTCTCAAAGGTAACGGAACTACAACGCTTTCTCCTTAAGTTAAAGGAGAGCTAAAAGAGGGTCGGATTTTATTTTTAATGTGCTAGGGGACAGGGTACGGTAACAAACAAAGGAGACAAATCCAATTGGGGACACAAAACTTGCGCTTAAGGAGAGATGGAGGAGGCGGGCCGTGTGTCTGCTGATCTAGCAGGAACTGGAATGGAAATACATTATTTGTTCAGCCTAATCTACACTACACAGGAGTTGCACGTAGCACAGGACATGCAGGAGTAGTGTTCGTGTTGTCAATATTCATCGGGACGGGAAAGGAGGGGGATGGTGAAGGAGGGGTGTTGTGGGTGGTGGGGGGGGGGTCGGGAGGGCGGGAGGAAGGTGGTTTGGAAACATGTTGCGAGGTGTGCTGATAAAGTGGGAGGGGGGGGGGGGGTAGTGGGAGAGAGAAGCAGGTGGGGTGGGTGGGAAAGTGGGGGAGTGTGAGGAAGATGGGGAGGGTGAGGAGGATGGGGGGGGGGGGGGGAGGACGGATGGGGAGGGTGAGACAGATGGGGAGGGTGAGGAGAGCTGGGGGGGGGAGAAGAGATGGAGAGGGGAGTGAGAGTGAGATAGGGAGTGGGTGGGAGGAGTGATGGGGGGGGAGGGGAGGGATAGATGGGGGAGGGGCAGGACGGGGATGGGGAGGGGGGATTTAGGGGGGAGGGGGAGGAGATTGGCGAGGGGAGGAGGTGGAGGAGATGGCGAATGGATGGAGGAGGGAGGAGAGATTGTGGCGGGGGGGGGAGAGATTGCGAGGGGATTGAGAGATTGCGATGGGGAGAAGAGATTGCGAGGGGGAGGAGAGATGGCGAGGGGAGGAGAGATGGGGAGAGGGAGAGGGTGGAGGGGAGAGAGGAGAGAGGGGGAGTGGGAGAGGAGGGAAGTAGTAAGGAGGGAGTGGTGGGAGGAGGGAGAGGAGGGATAGGGAGGAGGCATGGGGAGAGGAGGGCTAGGGAGGGGGTAAAGAGGGAGAGGGAGAGGAGGAGAGGAGGCGACGACCAATCTTTATTGTATTCACAGCATTGCGAGGGGGGGGGGGGTCTTAATTTTGGCTGGCCAGAGTCTTAATTGGATCACTCCTTGAAAACCTATTTCAATTGATTCGCCAGCTGTCCTCGGATGGTAAATTAATTTGCCTAATGTTTATGTTTTTCTTTTAGACTCGCGCCGCTTGCCCGCTTATTACAGGCTTGTCCGCGCCCTGATATATCAGCGGAAACTCCGCGCAGACAGCCGCGCTCTTATCGATTACGGACCGAGTCATACGGCGTGGGTCGCGTCACGTTCTACTAACAATTCACTGAGCATTCGCGCAAACAAAATAATAGAACCGACCAGCGTCTCTGGACTGGAGGACTGACGCGAATGTTAGTCTAGGGGGAGCGGTGTTTGATGAGATTCTCTTTGTTGTTGTTGTTGTTATTTTAATTGGTTACTATCGTAACTGTATTTGCATTCATTTGCCAACAAATTCCCTTCAATTCGTGTAATTCACAAATATTATGTGTATTGGCTGTTGTTGCTATTGCATTTCTTTTGTTGTTGCTTTTTTTTTTAAATGATTAATTGTCGATGCAGAATGTAATTATTCTGACACTTTGGTGACAGCCGTTATTTTGACACTCGATTTTGATTCGATCTCACTCACCGTGAATATGGCCTATGCTGCCGACACGGCGTAAAGCAACCACCAATCAATCAATCAATCTGATTGGATCTTTCGCTATTCATTCTAATTGTTACTACCGTTTCTCTTTCATCCTAATGGGGAAGGTTCATCTGATTTTTGTCTGATCCTCTTACTTTTGAATTATATAATTTATTCACATTTGATTTTAATGTGGAATCTGAATTTTCTTTTAAATTCTTATATGAATACGAGACCGGAAGGCCAAATGAGTTTAGCGTCCGTGTAGGTTTGGTAGTCCTGGCAACATATAAGGTCATTTCAGGACGGACATTACTAGGATAAAACAAGGAGCAGTGGAATGAGGAAGACTGATTGTTAATGATTGAAATCTCGCTGCTTAATCAACTAATCTACCAACAAAATAAATTTGAAAAAATACATGAATACACATACACCTATAATATAAATAAATTTGGTGATTTGAGTGTTGAATTGTTAACTACACACATCGTTGGATGCAGTACCGAGAGTGCGGGGGGGGGGGGGGGGTGAGACCTTTCAAAAGCAAGATTGTGATAAAAGAAACTTCCATTTGCCGTCAGTAAACTACCATAACAAACAATAATCGGCGACAGAGCGCTATGAAGAATAACTGGTTGCTTGGCCGTCTCCAGTTACTCCTCTTATACTCACTACTATCAGGAGGATCCTGGCAACTGTCTGCCAGTCTTCCCCCCCCCCCCCCCCCCCCCCCCCCCCCCCACACACTAAATACCAAAACACAAGTCATAAGAAAGAAAGGGAGACAAGTCACGCAAGATTGACAGCGATAAGGTTGAGCTTTATTGCTACAACTCTTGTCCACCTACTTACTAGTGACCTGCCACCCTGACTCACTTAGAACCTGCTACACAGACCCTCATAGCTTCTGCTTGTTCAGTCAAAATCAGTGCCTACAGCCCATTGAACCTAAGTCCTATGGGTGTTACACACAGCTAAGAGGTGAACTGCTTCCTTTGGTATCTGTCTGCCCAGCAAGTGCAAGCAAGGAGTACAAGGGTGACTGGGCTCACACAGCCAGCCAATCAGACACCTCTGCCGCCTGGAAGGGGTGGCCTCCCTTTTGCACTCTTCTTGTCTGATGGAGGGAACATTCCTGTAATTAGTAACCATATCTTAATATCCGGACATCATCCCGGTCACACATAGTTATTTTCATGTCACACAGCGAGTGGGCACACATTGCATCACTATTACATAACAATGGTCCCCAACTCCATCGCCCGAGATATTGATATGATTCCAAGCTCAGCTATCACAACCAAAAGACCATATATTTTTACAGCTAGATTCTAATTAAAAGAACAATGAGACAATTTGAACACAAAGCGCGTGCCACACGCGAGCCACAGCTAGTCGGCTCCTTCAGATCCTTACCCAATAACTGGTCTCGTAATTAACCGGTAATTAGCTCACTTCTACCCAAATGACGCTGATGTTATCACTGGTACCCAGTGCAAACCCGGCAATATTTGTAAAAGCAAAGCTTGTTTTATTATTTAACAACACATTGATTTTTGTATCATCGGCTATTGGATGTCAAACATATGGTCATTCTGACATACTTCTTTGGAGGAAACCCACCGTCGCCACATAGGCTATTCTTTCCGATATAAGCAGCAAGGGGTCTTTTATATGCACTTTCTGACTGACAGGACAGCACGTACCACAGCCTTTGATGAAAGTTGTGGACCACTTGTTGGATCGGAAAATAGCCCAAACTACAAATGGGTCAACTGAGCAGGATCGATAGGATGACCAACACCTTCACAGGTGGACACTCTACCGCCTGAGCCACTTCCCGCTCCCCGCCAATGTATTTACCATTTCTACATAATTATTACTGTGGGTACACTGGTTGATTAATTGGGGTAAATTTCAATCTTGAACAATTGGTGTTCAACATTCCATTGCTCCTTGGCCTGAACCTAGTGATGCAGAGTGTGCCAAGCTCAGTAGTGAGAAGTGTAACTTTTGAAGTCATTGCAAGATTTGGCCATGGTTCAAATCCCACATGACCTGCCACATGGACTGCAACATGAGCACATGACCTGCCACATGAGAGGCGGGCGTTCAACTGATTTGGGGATCCTGTTTGGGCAATGAAGTTGTTTGTACTTCTTTCCTAGATGAGACAAGCAATATGTGTATGTATATATATATATATAGTATAATTATACGAATCTTACCTGGGTATAGATGATGGATAACTGTTGTTTTCCCGAGGTACAAGCCTCGGTTAGATGTTGGCTAGGGAGAAGGAAGCACGTCAGGTACCAGCAATCTTTACCTACTTATTCAGGATAAAAATGATCTTAAACTCAAATGGATACTTTAATGTTTTCGTCTTGGCACAAGCAAACATGATAGATGTGGCAGGGTGTGGAGGGTGGGCCCTAGCCAACATCTAACCGAGGCTTGTACCTCGGGAAAACAACAGTTATCCATCATCTATACCCAGGTAAGATTCGTATAACTATACTATTTTACCTCGGTACTACGCCTCAGGCTAGCTTCAGGCTAGGGAGAATTTTACATAACTTCATTTTTATCCTTAATTCATTCATATTCAAAACCATATCCATTTATAGTTTTTTACATTTCATACAGTATTCATTAGTATTAATATTTTTAACTTCACCTGTCTTGTTAACTGGTGAGTAAGCGTGTGGCGAGGCCACTCGACTTTTTAGTCGTTTGTTGTAATGTTTTGCAAACGATCTAGCAGTTTTCCAGCCTGCATGTGCCAGGATTCTCTTCACGGAGATCCCTAGCAGTCATGCTTTATAGACCCCGTGTTGAATGGGAAACATAGCATCCCGTATCCACTCCCGCCTTCAGAACTGTAATGGTCCATCGTGCAAGAGTGTCTCTTGAAATGCCCTTGTGTGGTTTAATAAAACTCACCAACAGTTGTCTTGAATTCCTAACGTCTTTTGTCTTGAATAAATATACCTGTATGGCAGACGCTACACAAAGTTGTCGGTCATGCCGGAAACTGTTTAAATGCACTGTGGATAATGGATCCCCTGTGCGGTTTGATTTCAATAATTTCTGTAAATCAAACGTCGCTTCCTTGCGATCTATTTCTAAACCGTCCAGGGACAATGCTACAAAAGTTTGTCCCCTGTGTCCAGAGACTAACAGTAACAATACTGCTAGCTAAAATCCTAGCTGTTTTATATTCAAAAGAATATTACTAGGCCATTTCTTAAATAATTCGAATACCATTGACCCATCCCAAAACCTATTATATTTTGGCTTTTGGGGATTCCTTTCGTAAACTGATCTCAAAACCACTGAATAACTTGGTGTTTACCAACTGTCTGTCCATCTGCTCAGGGAACTATAACAGATAAAACGCATCTTGCAGCTTTACTCGCTCCAACCATAAACCTTGATTTTCTAGCACCCTTAAAAATCTAACAACTCTTGGCTCCTAAGGCTACTCCTCCCATACATGGCTGCGTGTCCCAATCTGGAACTATCAAAATTCTATATGTGTTTTGTCCATTCTAATCTTCCTTGCTACTCTGCTGATTAGGCTGAATGTTAGGAAAAAGTAATAAAATTGATTGATTTCCCCACATCAAAGAGAAAGCATCCACTTCCCAAACATTAGTCCCTGGATGCCATGAAACCAATTTTTATAATTTGTTATTATTTCTTGTTGCAAACAAATGTAAATGTGTCCAATTCCCAAATTAATTTCGCTATTTTATTATATGGTTTGGACGTTGTCCCTCCCATGTTGCAAATGTAAGCCATTGCTATAGTACTATCTGTCAAAATAAAATAGCTGGGCATAGGCTATTCTAATACCTATTATAACAGCAACTTGCCTTATCTCTGGCCTGTTTAACTGTAATAACTCACATGCTGTAACAGTCATGAATAAAATATTTCTAACTTAGTAAATGTTGTACCTTAAGTCATTTACTGCATTTTGACAAGCTGCTTTCGACTGTGCCCCACTAAATAAATCATCAATATACGGGAACATAATCATGTCCTTCACACCCAATGAGCGAAAAGAACTTAGTAAATAAGCAAGGCGCAAGCTAACCATTTGGTAAACAAGTAATCTCAGATAGTTGTTCTTTCCAAGTAAACATTAAAGTTTTTCAATCTGCTTCGTACATTCGGACTATGTAACCTGCATCTCTAAGATCGACACTTGCCAACCAAGCACCTTTGGAAAACAAGTCTCTTGCCGTCTCCAAAGAAAACATTTAAAAGATGCTAATCTTCGACTCACTTATCAAGTGTTGTTAAATCTAAAATCATTCTCACCTCTCCATTGGGCTTAGGTCGAGAAAAGATATTTGACAATATATTCTCCTTGAATAATTGATTTTAAATAAAAAATTCCCACTCATTATCTAATGCTTCTCTCTCATCTTTATCAAATCGATAAGGAAAAAGAAATCACATCCTGTACTGGCAAAGACGTAAAAAGGGAGTACGTTTTCCGTCGTTTTTACCAAATTAATCCCAGTTTCCACTTCCTTAAAGAGGTACTGGAGCTAACCACCAACATAACCGGGGAGGCTTAAACTGTCCCCACCGGTGACCAGTCCTTATCATCAGACATGGGAGCCTCGGGCTTACTACTTTTTGTAGCCAACTACGCCTCAATAATCCGGTAATGATCAAACAATTGTTTGTTTTACGTCCTAGAAACATGTAAGGTCATATCAGGACAGTTACATACTTGTGACAGTGCACACTCATGGCAACTTAAAAGTGCTGAAACCCAAGCACGACCCCATGATCTACCCACATGGGGGACAGACGGTCTAACTCATTCGGCCATCCCGTCTGGTCTCAACCAAATGTCACAACAGGTTAAGAAACCTCAGTTTGTGCATTCACTGGTGTTGGAGAACATATTTATACCGTTCCAAACAGACATGAGAACAAAAAACTTTCTCTTGTGAGTGTCATAGGATTATGGTTCAAAACCAAACCCCAAACGAGGGGTAGGGACCAGTATATCGGTAGCCTCCCACACTCTCCATCCCGTACCCTTCTCCCGCCTGTGGCTAAAATGCCAACAAGTTGGAGAAAAGGCTACGAAATTCGGAGGTACGCCTTAATAAAACCACATGGGGAATCTTTGTCAGAAACCCAGGAACAAGTCCCAATGAGGTGTGGCTCCAACCACACCTCTCTCCGTTCAGCAACGGGCGGCAATTACTGGTGTTGGAGAACGTATTTACACCGTTCCAACACAGGCGTGTAAGCTAATGTGTAATGTCGTAGGGTAACGGTATGGAAGCCGAAACCAAACGAGGGGTAGGGACCAGTAAACCAGTACCCTCCCACACTCTCTGTTCCGTACACTTCTCCCTCCTGCGGCTACTGCGCCAGCAAGTTGGAGAAAATGCTACGAAACTCGGGGAGTCTATAACTAACTATGGGGAGTCTATAAAAGAAACCCAAGATTATTTCCAACGCGAATCCATAAAAGAGACCGCGGAAATAATCCCAAAAAGACAAATGAGCCTAATTTCCAGAACCCCTTACGCGTTCCATGTCAACAATGCCGAATCGGCGTATATTAATTTATCGAAAAAACACAACGAGATGCACAATAATTCAATAAATTAACAAACCAAGCATATATACACAAGAAATATATCATGGTGATACTACTAATTATAAAGCCTCCACAGGTCTTCATACACTTAGCCTGGCAGGAGCCAACCGATAATCCAGTTCCAAACCCCTTACGGGCCTCGCTCCTCCACCAACCGTCAACAACGCCGAATCGGCGTATATTAATTTATCGAAAAAACACGACGAGATGCACAAATACTTCAATAAATTAACAACAACGAAGCCTATATACACAAGAAATACAAATCCTCCAGTATTCTTGGGTTAAACATCCCTAAAGTCGCCATAGCAATAGCGATAAAGAGGGAAACAAGAAATAAACAAAATGGCGAACCCAAACTACAGCGTACCGGCACTCGAACGGTAACGCTAATAATTACTTTAATAAATTCGCCAAATTAATATAACTTGCACCAAAGACTCCACAGGTCTTAATAAACACTACTGTGAAATTTGTATTCCCACTACTGCGAATTACAAAATTATTTGTCGATAACGACAATCAAAAAATAAACAAATTGGCGAATCCCAACTTGGCAACTAGCGTACCGGCACATAACTCGGTTAAACGCTAACTATTACTTTAATAAATTCGCCAATTTAATATAACTTTGACCAAAGACTCCACAGGTCTTAATAAACACTCCTGTGAAAAATATAATCCAACTTACTGCGAATAACGTAGTTAATTGTCGATAAAGACCGGTGTCACCTCGCACACGTCTTCACCGTGCGAGATCCATATGCTAATTGCTGGTACCTGACGTGCTTCCTTCTCCCTAGCCTGAAGCTAGCCTGAGGCGTAGTACCGAGGTAAAATATATATATATATATATATATATATATATATATATATACATATATATATATACAGTATAACCCCGTTAAACCAAACTTGAAGGGACCTTAGAAATTTGTTTGGATTAACTGATCATTGGTTTAACCAAGCTTTGGCTTCGACTTTGAATTGGCTTTGGCAAAAGCACAGGTGCATTATGAATGTAATATACAATGTATGTGGACACTTTCATTATTGTCTTATATGTATATACACTATAACCCGGTTAAAGCAAGCTCAGTTAAACCAAACAATCGGTTAATCCAACCTTTTTTTCAGCAGCCCGGCAAAATACTACCATTTATCATATAAAAAAGTCAGTGGGGTCTCAGATGACCATATAACCACATGAACGTTTGGATTAACATACCTGAAGTGGCCTAGGGTCCGACAATTTTGTTTGGATTAACCGATAATTTGGATTAGCCGACTTTGGTTTAACCAACTTTTTTATAGGATAAATGGTAGTATTTTGCCGGGCCGCCGAAAAATGTTTGCATTAACCGATCATTTGGTTTAACCGAGCTTGGTTTAACGGGGTTATACTGTATATATATATGGGTCGTTCTCACAAACTGTTTACCACTTGAGGTAGTCTACTTGAAATGCATATTTCAAAGAAACCCATTATTGGAGTGTCAGTATTTAGATTTCATCATTTAGCCCAATAATGTGGGAGATATTTTAGATCAAAAGTAAATGTTAATATTGTGTATTATGTATCTTATTGGGATGGATGTAGCTAAATAAATAGAAAATTACATCACTAATTTGTGACATTGTCAACAGCATTGAAAATGAAGTGTCACAAACTTAATGAAAACCTCTTAACAACAGCGCATTTCACTTCAAATGGTCATATACAATGTCTTCAATAAGTTGCAGAAACAAAAAAAAATGTAATTTATAAAAATTATGAAATAGTTAACCTTTTCTGGAGGCATTAACATCGTAACATTTCATTTCCACTTGCAAGTACTATGAAACTCTGTATCAAACACTGAGTAGAGATACAGTACAGGAACTATTTTCACTTTATGCATGGACCCAGTTATGGTATAGTAAAAGATCAATCCTGAAATTGCTCCTAAACATTGAAATTTGAGCCAAACATTTGTGTAAAATTGTTGATTCCACTTGGACTGTTACCTTGCTACTATTTTTCTGCTTTTCTCTTTAATCATCACAAATAAGAGAAAACCATAGCAATGAGGTTTCAAATTATTATTACAACTGTTTATGAAGCAAGTGTCATGTGAAATGTCCTAAAAATGCCAAGCTTTGTGTGGAAAATATTTGATTTTGGAGTCAGATTGGTTTCCATGCTATACTGCTATTTATTGGGTGTGAGCATCATTTGACCTACTTAAAAATGTCAGAATATGTTTATTTTCAATTATCCAGATGCAAAAGGACATACACATTGAGGAAGATTGTATATAGGACATTGACAGCATTTTGATTTTGTGGTACTGATGTCACAGTATTGGTACACAAATTCTGAGAATGACCCATATATATATATATATATATATATACATATATCAATCAATCAATCAATCATTAGTTCCATCCTCTAGTCGAGGGTTGGATGCAATGGTTCTCCACTTGTCCCGATGTTGTGCTGTTCTGATAGACTGTGAATAATTCAAGCCTGTCCACTGTGAAATATTTGTAAACCATGATGTTCTTGGTCTCCCTCTCCCTCTGCTGCCATTCACCTTCCCTTCCAACAATGTACGGTATATTGAACTCTGACGAATGATGTGGCCAAAATAAATAAGTTTCTTTGTCTGTATAGTGGCAAACAAGCTTTTCTTATTTTTAATTTTTCTGAGAACTTCTTTGTTGGTGATCTTTGTCCATGATATTTTCATCATCCTTCGATAAGTCCACATCTCAAATGCTGCTAAACGTTTGTACATTTTCTTAGAGATTGTCCATGTCTCTGCCCCATACATTAGAGTAGACCACACATAACACTGAAGAATACGCTTCCTTGTTTGTATTAATATCTTACTTGATGTTAACACTCTATACATTTTGGAGAATGTTGTTCGGGCTATTGCTATCCTTCTTTTAATTTCTTCCTCACATCTCCCATCATTTGTAATCTTTTGTCCGAGATATATGAATTCGGATACTTGTTCTATGTTTGTGCCATCTATGGTTATATTGACATTTATACACACATATATACATATATATAATCTATAGGAATTATGCGAGTATAAATGCATTGAAGGAAATTTATTATTATTATCCATTTATTATCACAGAATACCCTCCATGTATTTGCTACAATCGTTGCCTCCTGCGGACTGCTGGCGCCACCACCGGCCCAAATCCTAACTATAGGTAATCCACACAGTCATCCGCATCCGATAATATTTTTATTTAATAGGCTAGGGCTACATATTCAATATGCCAGAGAATTCATTATCTCAACCCTCCTTTTATTCTCTTGTTCCTTGAGCAGTTGACGTACTATAGCTGGACTTGTATGTATGCATACACATACAAAACCATCACCCATAACCATCAATCACCCATATCATAAACTCGTCAATGCGCATCGATCTTTACTTCTTGTTGAAAAGATATCACAATCAGAATCTGCCAAACATGTCTTGTTAAATTCAATGCTGAATGAGGGGAGGCCTTAGAAAAGGCTTTCTGGGAAAAAAAGACTTTGCTGTATGTATTTCTTTCCTGGATTAATTATGTTTTTATTCTGATCAAATCTAGTTCGTAAGGAATGAAAGAGTTGCAATTTGGAGCAGGTGGTTATCAAACTGCATATCAATTATGTTCTTTTTAAATGATAATTTAACATAATTTTCCACGACTAAATCAGTAAATGACAAACAACAATTCTCATTCTACCTCCAGTTCCGAGGAAAAGGTGCATATTCACAAAGAAGAAAGATCTAAAAGTAGGCGATACATGCAATGGCTCAAAATATATTGATAATTTAGTTGGGTTTTTTTTATTTAAAAAAATTATAATAATGGGCGTTCAATTCAAATTTATGATTTTGTTAAATGGAAACTTGGATTATATAGTAATGGCAGAAGGACATGTAATGATATTCCTTGATCATACATTTTTCTAATCAGCTGACCACGCCACCAGCACGATGACCAGGCCACTCAGTCACATTATACTGATGCTGTTACTAGCCCTTTCCATATCCCAATATAAACGTCGCAACAGGCTAGATAGCGATCAGTATTAATTTTCTAATTCATTGGTTTGACTCGGCCTGATTTCGAACCCACAACATTCCACACTGAAACCCAGCCAGGTATAGGGAACACGTCAGTGGGTTGGGGGGGGGGGCAGGATCGGAAATGGACCGATCCGGACTTGACCTGCCTTAGTGCAGATGTCTACTGCCCATTCTGCTCAAGCATTAAACCAACTATAAAATACACAAGAATACAAAACCGCCAAGAAACTTCAAATTCAATTATATGTGCATAACCTGCTATACTATATAATATATGTTATATACTATATACTATATGCTATATACTATATGCTCTATATGTTATATACTATATACTCTATGCTCTATATGATATATGCTATATAATATATATACTTGGAGGTAGGAGGGCGGTCCCATAAAAGTCGCCTTAGAAGCGAGGTTAACGAATCACATTGACCTATATAGGTGGCGCCAGTAGTACAGCATTTGTAAATAAGGCTACATAACACCGACTAATACAAATATCATATTCGGACTGAATGCACATAAAATAAGACAATCCCACTTTATTTCAGAGGCACGACAAAAACAAATCCATGAAATAATAAACAGTGATGAATGTTTCACAATATCTGAATATGTAATCATATTACATGTTAATTTGAAACAAAACATCGCAAAAAATTACTTTGCGCCCACAGGAAGTAAATAGACACGCATCCATGTGTCTGCACTCGCACAGTGGGTGTCTATTGGGACATAAACGGTATATATAATTATAATTGTGTAAATACACTTGAATATACCTGCTCCATTCAATACAGGCCATAATGGGTCGATCAATCATGTGTATATATATGGGACATGTAAACGTTTATACGAGTATAGGAGGCGGAAAATACATTATGCTTGTGTATTGTTCTAGGTTGAATCTGTGACTTGCTTCGTGATATTCATTTATATTTATTGATATTTTGTGCTCCATGTGCTGCGGGCCTGTGCTCCGGCCCGTGCTGCGGTCCTGCGTTGACCAATATATACGGTTGGTGTGCATGTAACCCGCCTCACTCGCCTCAATTTAATTATATATTATTATATACATTATATATATATATATATATATATATGTTATATTGTATATATATATACAGTAAAACCTCTAAACGACCACCTTCACAGATTGATCACTCCCCTATATCGATCTTTTATTTTTGTCCCAAACGATCGCTATTGAAATACAATTGTAATGATTTATTTTAAACTCCCTAAACCGACCACCTCCATAAATAGAAGATTTAAAGTCGGTCCCATGGTCAGTCGATTTAGGAAAGTTTTACTCTATCTCTCTCTATCTCTCTTTTTCTATCTTTTTCTATCTCTTTCTATCTCTTTCTATCTCTTTCTATCTCTCTCTCTATATATATAGACGCTAGAACCAGATATTGGATCTTTTTTTCGTCTGGCTCACCCACCTACCCACGCACCTACCTACAATCCCAAAGGCAATCCTAAGCTGAAGCTACGTAAACAAGTTACACTTGAAATTGAATATAAAGCCAGCAGGACACGACAACCATAACACAGGCACAAAAAAAGCACCACATCCATTATTCTAGCTCCCTCAAGCACTGCTGCCTATCTGCACCATTCTGTTTCAATGCCATTCCACGATCCCATGGTCTACCATCACAGGAGACTGATGCTCTAACTCATTGGATCATCCCGTCTGGTCTGATTATGTGAAGAAGTGACCAGTCACTGCCCCACCGGGATCACATGTAACCTTAGACTATGTGGGGACGATAGGCGGTGGTTGCTAGCATGTCTGGAACAGTTTACTAATGGTTGTGACCAGTCGAAGAGTGCGGCCAGAAACATGGTTACATTTTAAACCCTTTCTCCTCTCGCCAGTATATGCTTTATTATAATTTGATTGAAGCTGCATAGTCTGATAAAGCATAATTTTTTTCAAAACCAAAAGAATTATCCAGATCTGATTCTATATATTTCATCACCCGCATGACATATTAAATGTATATATATACTGGTGCACTTTATTAAACATTTGCTGTCACATAGAAGGGATGCAACAAAGACTGCTTTCATTACTTGACTGTCACTCTCCATTTAGCTCTCTGCTGTGAGACTGATGTACATGAGTCGGTCTTAATGTCTCTCAGCATCAGGTTTAACATTTCATGAAAGCTGCCTGCAAAAATGTTGAAGTGCTGCTGGTTTTTGCAAGTTACCAGCGGCACTCTCTCGGGGAGCAAATAGAGGTTTCACACCGGCAAGAACATGTCCAGACAGGAGCAACACTATTTGTCCCTGCAGTGGCTGGTCGGGAGATGTTGGGAGTTCCCTACATCAACCGTCCTTAATGCTGCCACAGTGACATGGTTTTCTGTTTAGGGTTTGCTCCCTTAGCCTTCAGTTAGAAGCGAATGCTGAGGCAATTAATAGAATCGGTTCCCGGAGAAGCCTGTTGGGTCCGAGTTTTGGTATGCTTGCCCAAATTAATTTGGCGTGTTTCCACTTCAAATATCTCAAAAGTAAGCCATTTAAAATGAAAGTTACTTCAAACTAAAGTAATGTATATTATAACGATCAACCAAATATAGTCATCTCAGAAAATTACAGAAACTCAAAACCATTGGACCATGCACCTTTCATCTATTTTCTTTGGATTGGTGTTCCGTCTCTGTTAGTAGAAGACCAGACGCGCTTGCTGGTTTTATTTTACCACTACAATAATATATATATATATATACAATATATATAACACAGTGGGTTAGTAGCTGACCAGAGCGTTGCAAATTTTATTATAGCGCATAAAGATGATTAATATAGTGCAGTAGTAAAGAAAACCACGCCGTTACCAGATTTATATTCCCGCAGAAAATATTCACAATAATTATATAGTTTAATTATGCACAAATTGTACAAATTATAATAAAGTCAAGTATGTGTTTTGTTAGTGTGTACTACCACTACTATTACTCCTAGAGTTTGTTTGTTGTTGTGTTACGTCCTAGCAACATCTAAGGTAATATCAGGACGGGGACTCCTAGTAGTAGTTACTACTACCATTAATTTGTTTGTTGTTGTTTTACGTCCTAGCAACATCTAAGGTCATATCAGGATGGGTACCGACTTGTGTAAGTGCGCACTCATGGCGACTTTATAGTGCTGCCCCCCTGTAATACCAGGCTGCCAGCACCATGACCTGATATCCCACTCAGTCACATTATCCTGACACTGAGCCAACCAGTCCTTGTCCTATCCTAATAATGCTGAGCGCTAGGCTAGGAAGCGACAAGTATCAATTTTTAAGTCATTAGTTTGACTCGACCAGGGTTAGAACCCACGACCCCACGATCTACCAACACGGGAGACGGATGCTCTAACTCATTTGGCCATCCCGTCTGGTCACTACCATTAGTAAACTGTTCCAGACATGCTAGCAACCACCGCCTCTCGTGCCCACATAGTCTAAGGTTACATGCGATCCCGGTGGGGCAGTGACTGGTCACTTCTTCACATAATCAGACCAGACGGGATGGTCCAATGAGTTAGAACGTCCGTCTCCCATGTTGGTAAACCATGGGATCGTGGGTTAGAACCCTGGTCGAGTCAAACCAATGACTCAAAAATGTATACTTGTCGCTTCCTAGCCAGGCGCTCGACATTATTAGGATAGGGCAAGGACTGGTTAGCTCAGTGTCAGGATAATGTGACTGAGTGGGATATCAGGTGATGGTGCTGGTGGCCTGGTCTCCCAGTGGGGCAGCACTATAAAGTCGGCATGAGTGCGCGCTGTCAGAAGTCAGTACCCGTCCTGACATGACCTTAGATGTTGCTAGGACACAAAGCAGCAACAAACAAACATCTTCACCTAATCTGACCAGAGGCGGATTGAAATGAAATTCGAAGCTCAGTGGGTGCTCTTTAATACAATCAATTATATAATATATATGTTGTAGTCTGCACTGACTTCTCAGGCAAGAAGCCGCATAGACAGGTGGGTGTGGATAGGGTGGTGATATCAGGGAACCTAGGTGATGTAATGGTTAGCACACTGGCCTGGAATGCAACAAATGTGGGTTCGATTCCCACTCTAGGTGCAATATTTCCATTTCCATCATATATTCTCTTCTGTTGACTTACTGCATTGTGTACACTTTAATTTCAGAATCTACTTTTTTTCAAACCTAAAATTGTGTAAATACCAAGATGCCTGTAACACTTACGGCTGGAAGACCAGTGCTATAGATCTGACAACAGATTTATATGAATAAAATTCATTTCCTCCCCCCCCCCAAATATATATATATTCTGGAACATGCAGATAGATGCTTGAGGCGCATGTGTTTGTGTAGATAAAAGATTCACCCTGTACTTGTAGTACACGGGTAAACAACAACGTAGTATAAATACGGGCGAAAATAGCTAGTATGGAACAGGAAGTAGAATGCCTGCTTCCAGTTTGAAATGCATACTTATATCAGCATAAAGTTGGTGAAATGGAAGAGAATGCAAAAAGACAAGATGGCAGCCATAGAACGCAATCGATTTCACCTTTAAATTCTATTAAACTATATGTTTTATTATATGTTTTAACTCAAAGGTAGCGGGGAAATACTAAGACATATATAAAGAATAAGTATTGCTTTTTGTGAATTTAGGCTCTCATTTGATTTCCCCGCTTTTTTGACAGCTTTTATATAGGGCTGGTATTCGCCCATGTACTGCGAATACAGGGTGAATCCTTTATCTAGTGTTTGTGGTGCTTCTAATTGAGAGGCGCTGGGCATTATGGGTGATTGTGGTTGTGATTTGTTGGTGAGACACCGCGCCGGTAGGGCTATCAGGGCAGTATTGTGACGAATAGGCCGTATTGACCGTGTGTATTGATCATCCCGTTGACTTATCCTTCATTCCGAACACTACCTAGTAGTAGGCGGTGTTACACCATGCAAACAAATATCGCAGAAAGTGAAATTATACACAAACTCTGGCATCTTTCCCCTTCTCCCAACTCTTTCATTTTAGTTTTTTGTTTGCTAATGGGTTGTTTGCTTCTTAGGAACCCATTTGCTAATGGGTTCCTAAGAAGATCACCAACAAAGAAGTTCTCAGAAAAATTAAAAATAAGAAAAGCTTGTTTGCCACTATACAGACAAAGAAACTTATTTATTTTGGCCACATCATTCGTCAGAGTTCAATATACCGTACATTGTTGGAAGGGAAGGTGAATGGCAGCAGAGGGAGAGGGAGACCAAGAACATCATGGTTTACAAATATTTCACAGTGGACAGGCTTGAATTATTCACAGTCTATCAGAACAGCACACCATCGGGACAAGTGGAGAACCATTGCATCCAACCCTCGACTACAGGATGGAACTATTGATTGATTGATTGATTGAATGGGTTCCTATGCGGGTTTTTTTACATGTAAATATAACCCACACACATTAGATTTACAATTTTATATATTTTCTTATATTTATTGACAAGATATTTACTCTGCCCATAACGTATAAGCTCCCACGAGGGTGCTTGTTTTCAAGGCTGGAGAATATAGTAGTATTTATTTACATTATGTGGTTTTGGTTGGTTGGTTGGTTGATTGATTTGTTGGTTGTTGGAGTTTTACGTCCTGGTAACATCTGAGGTCATATCAGGAAGGATGTTTTTTTTCTGGTATGTGGGATGGGACGAGCAAGAATATCATGTAGTATTACTTATTATTCACACGATCATTAATGGGGGGGGGGGGGAGGAGAATGGAGCGAGGAACGAAAATATCTCCTATACTAGCAGTCGTATGGTCTGCAATTTTAACATTAGATAACGCTACGTTTATTAAATGACCTTGTACATTGCACAAAACCCTTTAAATTGTCAATTACAGGTAATGAAGCTCATTCACAAAACTATTATTATTGTAATCATGATTAACAAATGCTAATTAGCATCATAAATATGATTTGTTTGTCGTTGTTGTACGTCCTAGCAACATCTAAGGTCATAACAGGAATATGATAAAGAGTGGAAGTAAATGCTAATCCACCATTTATGCAACATCTAAGGTCATATCAGAACGATTACCAACTTGTGATAGTGTGGAATCATAGCGACTGTATACTGCTGCCCAACTGGAATACCAGGCTGTAATCACCTTGAGTCAATACCCCACTCAGTCATAGTATCCTGACATTGAGCAAACCAGTCTTTACTATATCCTATTAATGCCGAATTCTAGGCTGTGTGGCGATACGTATTCAATTGTTGTTGTTAAGTCGTTGGTTTGATTCTGTCGGGATTCGAACTCATAACCTCCCGCACAGGGAGTCTGCCAGCACTCTGGCCGATTCCGGTAGGTAGCCCATCAATGCACATTACTGCTAGGCAAACCGATCTATTTAGTTAGTCCACAAGACTGGTCCACACGACTGGTCCACCAGACTGATCCACAAGACTGGTTCACAAAACTGGTTCACAAAACTGGTCCACAAAACTGGTCCACAAAACTGGTCCACAAAACTGGTCCACAAAACTGGTCCACAAGACTGGTCCACAAGACTGGTCCACAAGGCTGGTCCACAAGGCTGGTCCACAAGACTGGTCGGCGGAACTGTTTCACAGAACTACATGTGCCAAGTTTTACAACAAACAATTCAACTTCTATTGACATTTCCTCTGGTGTTGGAATAGTATAAAAAATTAATTCCACCCACTCACCCACCCACCACCAGCCTGCACGCAAACATGAATTGCATCCCTTAACTGTAAAAGCCTCGATTAGGCCAACTTGTCGATCAAAGGTGTGTGTAGTGCTTTCTTTCTTTTTCTTCTATTTTTCTATTCCCCCCCCCCCCCACACCTTCTCTTCCTTGTTGAGATTGTGTCGGTAGACAGTTTGCACACCCCCATGAAGGCTTCAGTCACAGTGACTCCATTAAGAGGCAATATTGCAGTCCCTTAATGGCGGAAATTCGCAGACATCTTCCCTGCCTGGCTCTCAGAACAACTCCTGAGTGGAATGTGTGATTTCAGGGCGCTTCAGGTGCTCAAAAAGGGGAGGCCCGCGGTGGATATTAAAGTACTGACCCATTTACATTTAAGAGCACCAACACCACGTGATATCAGACGATGCGCCCTTAAAGGAGGTGTCACGTGACCAAAATGACTTTAGTTATTCGCAGTTGTTAGGATCAAATATAGGACAGTAATAATATGCATAGCTTGAAACAACCTATTCTCTTAGGAGTTATTTATGGCCCAACGATGGTGTGAGGGTATATGTGGTTAGGCTGTGGGCAGTCAGTGTTTTGTTTGTTGGGGTTTTACTTCCTGACAACATCAAAAGTCATATCAGGATGTGACATGTGACAGGGTGCACTCATGGCGACTTTATAGTGCTGCTCCACTGGGAAATCAGGCCGCCACCACCATGACCTGATATCCCACTCAGGTGACATTATCCTGACACTGAGTGAACCAGTCATTGCCCTATCCTATTAATACTGAGTGCCTGCCTAGGAAGTGACAAGTATCAATTTTAAAGTCATTTGTTTGACTCGACTGGGAACCTTACTCCCTGTAAAAATATACAGATTTTTGGTTAAGAATTATATATTGGCAGAGAGCATTATTATTCTTGGGCGACGGAGTGGGGACGATGTTATCTAAACTAAAAGTAATAATATCCCACTCCCATTATGATAAGCTGTGTGAAATATATGTTCATATATTATGCCTGAGATTAATGAAGAGATGTTCCTATATAACAAGAGACAGTACATGATTGTTGAAATGTTTCTCTATGCATCCATAAAGAGTGCAATTGGAGAAAAGACCATTTTAACAGAGACCTATTGTAACTGTATAGCTACCTGCCCCCCCTTCCTGGACCACTGGGCAGGTCCACCAGCCAAATTTGCATATACACACAGGGCACCACCTGCAGCTGGGTTGAGTGACAGCCACCCCTACTGGGGGTGGGTGGGGGTGGGGGGGGGGGGTGCCACCCACCCTGACTGTGGGGGTGCCTGGTTGGCTGGCTGTGGACTGCCCAGTCACCTGCATCTCATTGGCCCCTCTGACCACACTAGCCTCAAACCTGAGATCATTATTCTAGACTCTGCTTCAGACACACTGAAGAGAGATCACTCTACTCCTGGCTCTTGAGTGAGACACCTACTCTCGAGCAGGAACCCCAGACACTCTGTCTGATGCTATCAAAATTCATATATTCCAATTGAGTGTGCACACAGCCATAGGACTCCTGTCCCATGGGCTGTAGGCACTGCTTCTATACAGGCTAAAGTAGTAATGAGATTTTGTGTGGCTAGAAGGCAAGGGGTGTGGATGATAGGTCACTGGTAGGTGGACAGGAGTTGGTGTTATTAAAGCTCAACTTCTCCACTGTTTATCTGTGTGACTTGTCTTCATTCTTCCTTAGCATTGGTTGTAGTATTATCTGGTGTCCCAAAAGTGGCCGCAATTCAGTAATATTATATCCCGACTTTCTGCACACGATCATATAGGACTGTAATATGTATAGATTGAAACAACATATTTATCACCTAACCATGGTCTGAGGTGTCATTGAGCCCTAATGATTGTCCCCGGTAATGTAGGCCAGGGCAGATTACAGATCTGGAAAGTAGTGCAAACCATTCTGTCACTTAAAAGTAGATTTGAAGCCTTTTATGTATGCCTTGTAAAATATGTATATATATCTTTGAGGGAAAAAAAGGAAAAAATGTTTAAAGAAAATTCTAGAACCATGCAATACCACATAATGCCTAGTCACCTAATTCATGATACTTTTATCGACCTGCAATTTTATGCAGTTACTACTACAACTGATATTTCATTTATAATATATATAATACTTTTAATATCAAACACGATTTGCATGCAGTTACTATTATAACTGATAGCTTCATTTATGTATCAAGGAATTGTACTGCACGGCCGTGCAAACCAGTGCTCTGGCGCTGATAAGAGATTATCCAATAAATAAAATACATTTGACTAAAAGAACACTGAAATGTAAGACCACCGCTCTCGGCCCTGTGTGACAAGACAGAACTATTCATAATAGCCGTGATGTATTGGACAGACCAATATCGACCTACCGGATTTGAGCTCAAATAGCTTACACTAAAGTCCCAGTCACACATACCCGGATCAGGGGCCAGACGAGCCCCGGACCACCATCCAGGGTGGTCCGGGGCGATCCGGGGTGATCCGTAGCTTGTCCATGGCTCGTCCGTGCCGACATCCCCTGATCCGGCCTGATCCGTGGCTCGTCCGGCGCCGTCCGGGCTCGGCCCCGGATGTTTTAAAATGTTTAAAACATCTGGGGCGGTGCAGGGGATTTTGCGATCCGGGCTCAAACCGGCCTGGTCCAGCCTGATCCGGGGGTGGTCCGGGGGTGATCCGGATATTCCGGGGGTGGTCCGGGGTGGATCGGCCCTGTCCGGGGGTGGTACGGGGTCATTTTGAGCCACGGTTTGACCCGGACCATCCCCGGACCATCCCCGGACTGTCCCGGACTACCCCCAGCCTAGCCATGGACCACTCCCGGACAGCTGGGGGTGGTCCTGGGAAGGTCCGGGATAGTCCGGGGGTGGTCCGGGATAGTCCAGGGGTGGCCCAGGGCAGTCTGGGGGTGGTCCGGCCTCGTCCGCTATAGTCAGGGTCTGGTCCCGCCCAGTCCGGGCCAGCCCAGTCCGGGCTCGTCCGGGGCTGTTCCGGGGGCAGTCCGGGGGCAGTCCGGGGGTGGTATGGGGCGGTACAGGGTGGTCTGGCCTTTGGTCTGGGGCTCATCCGGGGCTGGTCCGGGGCTGGTCCGGGAAAGTGTGACTACGAGGCAAAAATCAACAAAAAGGTTGATTTTATCCGTGGCGGTCCGAGACAGTCCGGGCCGTTGGTGGTCTGGCTCAAAGTACGGGGCTCGTCCGGATATGTGTGACTGGGGCTTAAGTAAGATCTTCAATTCATAAATGCTGAATATTCATGTAAGGAATACACGGTTAAATCACGTGACCAGATCGCCACAGATGCATCGTCCGAGGAAAGCATCACATTTTCAAAGCTGAAAGCCCTGTCACACCTCACTGCGATTGGGGGAAACAGAAAGAAACCGAACAAAGTCTGTTTTGTGTCCGTACAAGTTTTGAATATGCAGAAAACTAGGAACGGATGCCGCCGGACTGACGTCTATGGTTCTTGTCCACTTTGAGTTTGTTTCGTCCATTGACAATCCATTCATGTCCGTTTCGTGTCCGTTTCGTGTCCGTTTCGTGTCCGTTTCATGTCCGTTTCGTGTCCGTTTCGTGTCCGTTTCGTGTCCGTTTCATGTCCGTTTCATGTCCGTTCGTCCAGCGGCCATTGACTCGATAGCCCAACATTTTGACACATTTTAATACATTTTGATACTTATCACCACCGGACTAGACAATTCTGTCCATTGCTCAATCCGGCGAGGTGTGACAGCCGCTTAAGACATTAGCCTAGATTTGATCTTGTATATCCGGGTAAGGTACTGGTGTGTATTCTTTAAACATCTGTTTCCCTGTAGAAGGGGATACAATGCGAATTGAATAGACTGGTCGGTGCAGAATTTCGGCACGCTAACATTAATATCAAATTGTACAGTCACGGGTGGCAATTGTATATCAAGAGACTGCAAGTGAACATTCAGAAATTGTAATGTACATAATGTAATGCGACACGTGATTTGGATTGGAACATATTGTTTTTTCGGATTTCAAGTCTTGCCTTCACTTCAGGTCAATCAGGATGGCGATATACGAGTGACAGCATGCACTGATATATGGTCCGTGATTGGACAGTCAGGGATTGCAATTTTGGTATGCCGAAAGTTGAAAGGGAAAGCTTACATCCAGGGATTTGGGTTCTTGCACAGGTTGTTAATGGATCGGTGCGCCTATGAAGAAAGCGGGTTTGTTTGTTGTAATGCAAAACACATGTGATGCACATGTGATGCGCCATATTCAGTAAGTGACACTGATGCGATACACTGAGCACAGCAAGCAATATAGACTCACAGGCTTTGATCGCACATCCTGTATGCGCATACATATGCATGCATAAACATGCATAAACACGCATACATACGCATGCGTAAACACGCATACATATGGTTGGCTCAGTGTCAAGATAATGTGACTGAGTTGGATATCGGGTTATGGTGGCGACGGCCTGACTTCCCAGAGTGGCAGCACTACAAAGTCTCCATGAGTCACAAGTCGGTATCCGTCCTGATATGACCTTAGATGTTGCTAGGACGTAAAACAACAAACAAAACATGTACATGCATACACATGCATACCCATTTATGCACACACATGCACGCACATGCATGCACGTGGACACGCATGGACATGCATGGAGCCTAACAGGATATTTACCCGAACTTAATTTGTATCGCCAAAGTACATGTGTATATATATATATATATATAGGATATATATTTAACCATTCTATTCCTTGAGTTCAATTAATATACCATGGATTCCCCACTCCTGCGGCTGGTCCCCACCGTCTCTCCTTCTTCGTAGCCATTTCACGTTTTCTTTAATATAATCCCGCCCGAGTGCCGACAGCCTATGTACTACATGTTCGCTGGCTCTACCCCCGCATCTGATGTGCATTAATTACCATTACTCCTCTGTTTGGCTAGTTAAGGCCGACGGTGTACTCCGCCGCTGCTGTCACTTATAAACACCCGAGATGTTACCTATTATTATTATTGTCGGTATTAAGGAGGTGGTTACTCGTCCCGAGAAGAGGGTTATGCTAATTCTGTGATGTCTACATTACTTGCTCGTCTGCACAGAAGGCCAATAGTAAGAGATATTATAATGAACCATTACTAGGGAGTTGAGCATGATGGTTAGTGTAATAAGAGACCTGTTCGTAAAGGGTAAGGAATGCAAGGAATGTCTTAATCACAACTTTATTTCTGTTCCTACCAACACCATCTAATCTCTTCAAATGTCAACGGTATGAATAAATACTTCCCACTCCATTTCCTTTATAGTTAAGATACTCCCAATTACTGTATTTAAAGCCATATTATCATCTAAAACATCGGAGCGCCAATGAAACATATCTGCTGGGTCCGGGCCCGAAGGATCAAACCTTCTACGTTGCTAGGAGAGTAGCGCAGGACACCACGTCGCGTCTCCTAGCAATGAGTTACAGCACCAAACCTTTCCCTGCATTTGATGGCCAATGCGGGTTTGTCTTGGCGAGCAGCCCACATTTCCATATACGGGTCGCTCGACCCAAGCCCGCACCGGCCACAGCTCGATTATAGTCTTGCCCACTTCATATACATACACGAACACAGCAGGCCGCGATCTACCTACACCCATATATACAAGTATATATATAATATATGCAATCGAGGAATCACTTAGGATGCGACAGTAGATCTGCTGAGACACAGCGGATTCAGGGACAATGGCGCAATCTCCAGCAAATTCGACCGAAGACTCACATACAAAGCGAGTTATTCAACACACGTACACTAAGAGCACCATCGACCTAAGTCAACCAAGGGAGGGAGGTAGGTGGTCGCACTCAGACACACAGACACACCACCACCATTGTACAATCACTACAGAGCTACAGCAATCATTCCAAAGATACCAGCAAACCCTCGACCCCACCAGCTCTCCCACCCTCCCTCACCAGCTCTCCCACCCTCCCTCACCAGCTCTCCCACCCTGCCTCACCAGCTCTCCACACTCTCCCCCACCAGCTCTCCCACCCTCCCTCACCAGCTCTCCCACCCTCCCTCACCAGCTCTCCACTCTCCCCCACCAGCTCTCCCACCCTCCCTCACCAACTCTCCCACCCTCCCTCACCAGCTCTCCCACCCTCCCTCACCAGCTCTCCCACCCTCCCTCACCAGCTCTCCACACTCTCTCCCACCAGCACTCCCATCCTCCTCACCAGCTTTCCCATCCTCCGGCACCAGCCTCCCACTCCCTCACCAGCACTCACACCCTCCTAACCAGACCTCCCACCCTCCCCCTATCAGCTCTCCCAGCCTCCCTCACCAGCTCCCTCACCCTTCCTCACCAGCTGTCCCACACTCCCCCACACTCCCCTGACAGTGTGATTAAAGTACACGAGTAGTGTGGAGGATTCTATGGAGAGGAACACTTTTAATAACTAACAACCCCCCCCCCCACACTTCCACATACCTCGAGCTGCTCAGCAATAACATTTTAACGAAGAGGTTCTCCCAACTAATACACTGCCCTGTAAATGAGTGGGTTATCATGTGTGTCATTAATTACTCCCCGCAAGATTGCTTTCCCCGACTATTCAGTCCTAGAACTTCTCTGGGGATGCAACTGCAGTTATTAGCAGTTCACTGATCCATTCCCACCAAATTATGTGAGATATAACGTATTATATGAATATAAAGGGGCGGAGCATCTTGTGATATTTATTTCTCTTTTAATATGCATGCTATTTATTACTTATTTATTTATTCATACACCGGTTCATCCGATTTACTGCGTTCTGGGACCTCTTTTTGTGCGACACCACTCCGGTCACACGCCGGTACATACAGTTGGCGTCACATGAGCCTAGATTTCAAGCTTTGTAGTAGGTAGGGCGGTATATTGCTCGGCCAGAGCCTCGGTCAATAAATCGGAGGCTTTCCCCGCAGTTATTAGCAGTTCACTGATCCATTCCCACCAAATTATATTAAATATACAGTTAAACCTCTCTAACCGACCACCTCCAAAAGATTAACTACTCCCATATTTCGATCGCTTCATGTGGGTTCCAAATGATCGCCCATAAAATACGATTGTAAAGATTTGTTTAAACTCCCTAAACCGACCACCTCCCTAAATGGACTATTTAAAGTTGGTCCCATGATCGGTCGATTCAGAGGTTTATTTGGGTCCTAAATATGTCCACCATAAGGATTTGGTTTATACTGATGTAAACCTCATCGGCTCCAATTTTACTGAGAAATAGTTATATAATTTTGTTGGTTGATCAACTTTTTTGCTGCAAATAAAGACAGTATTCTCAATCCACCCTTACTTCTGAAACCATGTCTTCTTCGTAGCCAATGAAATATATCTATAAAGCAGCTGTCACACCTCACCGAATTGAGCAACAGACAGAATTGTCTCGTCCAGTGGTGTTTGGGCATGTAAAGTATCAAAATGTATTAAAATGTGTCAAAATGTTGCGCTATCGGGTCAATGGCCGCTGGACAAACAGATATGAAACGGCCATGAAACGGACATGAACGGATAGCCAACAGACAAAACGAACTCAAACCGGACAAGAACCATAGACGTCAATCCGGCGGCATCCGTTCCTAGTTTTGTGCATGTTCAAATCTTGTACGAACACAAACCGGACTTTGTTCAGTTTCTTTTCATTTCCCCCAATCCGGTGATGTGTGACAGGACCTTCAACTTTCACAGCCTACACTGCAGCATTTATGCGATGATTTGTAACTAGGTCATTAGTGTCGGTTTACTTGATTCATATAGAGCTTCAACCGGGAAGCACAACTGCCCTGCTTGGTTTTCCGACAGGAAATACTCGAATCAGTTAAAGCTGCATAGTTTGATGAAAACATCAAATTTTCAAAATCAAAGACGGTGATCTACATTTCATTCTATATATGTAACTTAGATAGTGATGCACTTATCAAACATCTGGTCACCACATAAAATGGAATTCTGAGCCAATTTAATTGAGCCTGTTACTGCCAAAGCCTATGGTGTCTTTGCATGCTTGCCAAAATTAATTTTGCATGTTTGAACTTCAAATATCTCAAAAGTTATCGATTTAAAATAAAAGTTACTTCAAACCAAAGTAAGGTAGACCATAATGATCAACTTAATATATTTATCTCAGAAAATGACAGAAACTCAAAACCATCGGACTATACAACTTTAAATAAATACATCGCTGTTTTTGGCAATGCTGATATCATCATTGCTGAGAATGTCACTCGTGTCCAAGATCTAATTAACTTGAGCAATATCTCGATCCTCTATTTAATAAGATCAACGCACCATCAGTGACTTCCATATTATACGCTGTGTAGAGAAATGCCAAATGTCATCATACAATTTTTTGCTGAAATTTTGTTTATTCTGTGTTTTACCCAAAAGTACATATGCATCTGCCTTATTTTCATGTGTATATTTTAAAAGTCAACATATGTCATGGACCAGACGTGATGGCCGAATGAGTTGAGCGTCCGTCTCCCGTTTTGGTAGATCATGGGATTCAAACCATGGGTTCGAACCCTGGTCAAGTCAAACAATGACTTACAAAAATTATACTTGTCGCTTCCTAGCCAGGCACTCGGCATTTTTAGGATAGGGCAAGGACTGGTTGGCTCAGTGTCAGGATAATGTGACGGAGTGGGATATCGGGTAATGGTGCTGGCGACCTGATCTCCCAGTGGGGCAGCAGTATAAAATCGCCATGAGTGCGCATTGTCACAAGTCGGTACCCGTCCTGATATGACCTTATATGTTGCCAGGATGCGTTGGTTGGTGTTTGGTGTTTGGTGGTCGATGTTTGGTGGTTGGTGGTTGATGTTTGGTGGTTGGTGGTTGATGTTTGGTGGTTGGTGGTTGATGTTTGGTGGTTGGTGTTTAGTGGTTGGTGGTTGGCGGTGGTGGTTGACTTGCGGGGGGAGGGGGGGGGGGGGGTACTAGCTTATGGAGAAGGCTACAAAGTAAGATTTGTTTGGTTGTTGTTGGTTCACGTCCTAACAACATCTTAGGTCATATCAGGACGGTCAAAGTAAGCATTTCTACTGAACAAAAAGTGAAACACGGAAAGAAATGTCACAATAAAAGACAAGGAGTCAATGGTAGAATAGTAGGTGTGTCGGGTGGGGTGAGGGGTGAGGGATGAGGGGTGAGGGATGAGGGGTGAGGGGTGAGAGATGGTGGATGAGAGAAGAGGGATGAAAGATGGTGTAGGGGTGAGGGGAGAGGGAATAGAGATGAGGGATGAGGAATGTGGGATGAGTGGTGAGGAATAAGGGGTAATGGATGAGAGGTTAAGGATGAGGGATGGGGTGGGGGTGGGCATGAAGGATGAGTGGTGATTGGTGACGGATGAGGGATGGCGGATGAGGCATGGCGGGTGAAGGATGAGGGATTAGAGATGAGGGATGAGGGGTTAAAGATGAGGGGTGAGAGATGGTGGATGAGGGATGCGGGGTGATGGATGAGATGTGACGGGTGATGGGATGAGGGATGAGAGATTAGAGATGAGGGATGCGGGGTTAAAGATGAGGGTGAGAGATGGTGGATGAGGGATGCGGGATGAGATGTGAAGGGTCATGTGATGGGATGAGGGATGAGAGATGAGGGATTAGAGATGAGGGATTAAAGAGAATGGGTGAGAGATGGTGGATGAGGTGTAAGGGGTGATGGATGAGATGTGAAGGGTGATGGAATATGGGATGAGGGATGAGGAATGAGAGATGATGTATGAGAGATGATGCACGAGGGATGAAGGATGAGGGATGGAGCAAAGATAAGGATGTGAGATGGGGGGGGGCGGTGATTGTTAAATGGAGCGGTAGTTGTATAGGGATATGTCGTTGGACAGTACATAAGCACAACATGTGGGGTAGTGCCGACAGCGGTTTGTGTTGAGCGGCGAGAGGCAGAAAGGAAACAAAACAAGGCGGTCCGCGCGACGAACAAATGACTGCGGGGGAGTGAGGGGGGGGGGGGGAATTGTGTAAAGTAGGAGGTGGGGATAGTGATGGGGGTAGAAGTAGATGGGGATCTCACCACGACACATTCAGGAACAGGGTGACAGCTTTTGATCGAGGGAGCGACCGGATGCCGCACATTCCAGCTTTATAAAGCCCGAGGCTTTGCGGCCTGGGGGGCCCGGGGAGTGGGTGGGGTGGTGGCGGGTGGTTACCGAAGAAAGGAGGCGCTCCCCCGGCGACACCCGGACTTCCCGGACCCGAGCAGCTCACCAGCTCCGGAGCTCGTGAGCTGCTCGCCTGACCGAGCTAAATTACCATTTCCGTTTCGGGTTTATCCCCCGCTGGACTGCCTCCCTAAGCCTGGAGGGTCTGTGTGTGATCAACCAGAGATGATGTCTTAAAAAAAATCCACAATATTGGCCGCCCCTCCCCTACTCCCTCCTGCCTTGTCCGTGTCCTACTTACTTCACCATCACTTTCAGTGTCTTGTTCTCTCTTTCTCTCTTTCTCTCTTTCTCTCTGCTCACAATCCAGCTACTCCCCCCCCTCCTCCACGCCTTCCACCATTCATGCATATCCTCATCCCAGTTCACATCCGCTTCTCACCCACCCCAACCCCCCACCCCACCTCAACGCCCCCACCCCAACACCTTCTTTAGTTATATTTATAGTCAATGGCAACCCGGTGCTCTCATCCACTCCACAGACCTCCGGACATCTGTGGCTTACACTCCCTCATTCCGCCTACTGCCCACACTCCGACAGACCCTTTGTTGATTCCTGAGCGACGGGAGACACACAGTGTAAGAGAGGGAGTGAGAGGGGGACAGCGTGAGAGAGCAGGATTGAGGTGAAGGCATGTGAAACCCTACATGTACAGTTATTATAATTGGTCTTCCTGGATCAACGGTATTGTCGCGATATGTCCCTGAATAGTTTCCGGTCGACGCCATGCATAAAGCCACTGCTTGCTGATCAAAGAAGACTGCGGATAAGGGCATGTCATGGCAGGATACAGTTGAGCCTCCACCCCGCTGCTACTCGACCCCCCCCCCCACCTCCACACTCACCCCCCCCCCGAATCTTTCTCTCTGAAGGTCTTAACTCTAGTGTTCCTACATATAAGTTATCCGATGAAAACATTGAATCGTCAAATTATCAAATCCAAAACACTTACCTAGGTGTGATCCTACATATCCAACTTAGATATCACTGCACTTAGTAAGCCTTTCACGCTGCATATATAAGGGAATTAACAATTAAATTCAATAGAGGCTGTTTCTGCTGAAGCCATTGGAGGCCACGAAATTTTGTACATTTTCACTTCAAATACCCCCAAAGTTACTTTGAACTAAAGTAAGATTATAATGATCAACGTAATATATATATTTATCAAATATATTTATAATAACAATTTATAATAAAAATGTGTAACAAATATTTATCAAATATTTATCAAATACTAAATTTTAAAATATTTATTTAAAAAAATTAAAACATAAAATTTAACATTTAAAAACATTTAAAACATGTATAAAACATTTGTACAATATATATCACTTGGCAGAAACTCAAGATTCAAGGCGAAGCGGCCATTCACAAACCAAGACGAATACTAGCCGATAGTTGACTTTAACAGGTCGACAAGCCCCTGTCTCTGGTTGTCAAAATAAGTTCAGTAAGTAGTTCGGCGAGTTCAGTGAGTGATATTGACTGGTTCGGGAAGCGGTATGGGGAGGGGGGGGGGGATTGTTGTGCGCATAGAATGGGGGGGGGGGGGAATTGGTATGCGCATAGAAAGGGGGGGGGGGGATTGGTGTGCGCATATAAAGGGGGGGGGGGGAATGGCGGAGAGGAGGGCACAAGTCAAATCCAAAAGGAAGTGGCTTATATACCAGATATGTCCCTATAGAAGCATGCTACCCAATAGAAGCACATCCCCCATTTCAAGATTGAAAGCGCACACAAATTTGCGATCATATTCAGACTGAATGCACATAAAATAAGACAATCCCACTTTATTTCAGAGGCATGACAAAAACAAATCCATGAAATTCTTTAACTTTGAATAGACACGCATCCAGTGCGCATCTATTGAGACATGTACAGTATTTAGGAATCTTGAAATGGAATGTTCCATTTCCAATCAATTGTTAGTCAAGTCTGTTTATCAGTTATTTGGTGACATTGTATAAATTTGAATAGAAACCGTCATTTAATTCATAATCGAAATTGTTTTACAGAGAAAATGAATACTGTTAATTATAGATTACTAATAATAGGTATTTCGTTTTTCCCGCACCTACTAGTGGTTGATAAAGTGAATCAGTAGTGTGTGTGTGTGTGTGCGTGTGGTGGGAGTGTTAGGGGGTTGGGGGGGTTGGAGGGCTTGGGAGGTTGGGGAGGTGGGGAGGATGGGGGATGGTTGGGGAGTTGGGGGAGTTGGGGAGGCTGGGAGTTTGGGGTGAGGGTTGGGGAGGGTGGGGGAGGTTGGGGGGAGGTTGTGGGAGGTTGGGGAGGTTGGGGAGGCTGGGGAGGCTGGGGAAGCTGGGGAGTCTGGGAAGGTTTGGGAGGCTCAGGAAGGTTGGGGAGGGTAGGGGAGGCTGGGAGGTTGGGAGGTTGGGGAGGGCTGGGAAGGTTGGGTGGGCTGGGAAGGTTGGGGAGGCTGGGGAGGTTGGGGAGGCTGGGGAGGTTGGGGGAGGTTGGGGAGATTGGGGGAGGCTGGGGAGGCTTGGGAGTTGGGAAGGCTTGGGAGGCTGGGGAGGCTGGGGAGGCTTGGGAGTTGGGAAGGCTTGGGAGGCTGGGGAGGCTCGGGAGGTTGGGGAGGCTGGGGAGGCTAGGGACGCTGGGGAAGTTGGGGGAGGCTGGGGAGGTTGGGAAGGCTAGTGAGGCTGGGGAGTTGGGAAGGCTTGGGAGGCTTGGAGGCTGGTGAGGCTGGGGAGGTTGGGGACGCTGGGGAGGCTGGGGAGTTGGGAAGGCTTGGGAGGCTGGGGAGGCTGAGGAGGCTGGAGAGGCTAGGGGTTGGAGAAGGGCATGAATTGTGAAGTATCAATTTGAATTCATCAGTATTCCGAGAACTAATTACACAGGCGAGTGTGCCTGGGGAAAAGGCGAAGTGCCCTTGATTGGGATTTGGAGGCTGAAAATGGCAGAAAGTTATATACATTATAGCAGCATTGAGCACTTGGTAATCCGATTAGAAACAGCCAGTCGACCGAGATTAAGTCAATAGCAACATGATTCAAGGCGAAGCGGCCATTCACAAACCAACGTGGTTCATTGGCGGGATTTCATCCTGCAGTATATGAAAGAGGCAGACAAAGATGTGGCCTGTACGTATATGGGTCAATCTCAGAAATTGTGTACCATATATTTGGTTTCCATGTTACATTGTTGAGGATTGTACCCCAATTTGTGTGTGTGTGTGTCTTGGGGGGGGGGGGAGGGGTCAAATAGTTATTGTTGCCCGTGTATTAAATATATTACTTTTTAGCAATACTACACATATTTTATCTATTCCACAAAATGTATCCAAAATATGCTATATGATTTTGTGCTGCAGTGAAAATATGAAGATTTGCATATCAACACCATACATCTAAAACATTTTTTTCTACTTTTTGTTTGCAAGAACTAATTCTTTTGGCTTAACTGTAATCAATCAGATCTCGTTGGAATGTGTTGTGTGTGGTGAAATGATGTTATAGATGTGTGTTTAAAATGCTGTTAAGGATGGATGTTATGCGGTTAATATTAACTGCTTTCTCAATTTGCATAAGATCGAAATCAAAAAGTGAAAAAAATGATATTTCAACTTTGACATATGCACGACATATAAATCTTCATATGAGCATGGATTCCGCTATTAGTTGGAACGGTTTTGTTTGCTGTTTTTTAAAAAAAAGTTTTCACTTTCTTTCCTCTTACTTCTTTTTGTTACGGCTTCCATTGCAAAAGTCATCAGATCAGGTTTTTTTTCGGCGCACCGTGTAAACTGTAAAGTTGGGGAGTAAAATTGTCAATGGAGATAGATTGGGTTTTCTAGAGCCTGTCCAGCATGGTAATGGCCGGTGCAATTTAGAGAAAATGATGGAGTGATTTTGTGGGACTTCTAACTGTGGAAGGTGGGTGGATGGAGAGGCTGTGTATTCTGAAACTGCGTTGTGCTCATTCTGACCGCATACAAATTACAATGCACATGGTTCATACAGCTATTCAGCAATCAAATTCAAGCCTTTTTTGGTACATTAGTTGTTTAAGGAGGGAAAATTTCAGTCGCAGACGACTGGTCTTCCTCATTCCACTGCTCCTTGCCCTATCCTAATAATGCCGAGTGCCTGGCTAGGAAGCGACAAGTATCAATTTCTAAGTCATTGGTTTGACTCGACCAGGATTCAAACCCATGATCCCATGATCTACCAACACGGGAGACGGCTGAAAAGATATGACATTATAATGATATACATATCAACTCTTTATGGTCTTACTTCACCAGGTTTCTGTAGACTGTTTTTATCAAGCAAAAGAAGCAATTATAGAATTAACATCTTTATTACACTTTAAAATTGCCCTAGATTAGTTAATAAGCCGAATACCTAGCCATGCGAAACACGTGTTAATCAAAGTTGCCCTTCTCCTCCCCCCACAATACAAAGAATCCAAGGCTTTTTTTTCAGCATTTGATCAATTTTCAAGGCCTTTTCAGGGTATCTTAAAAAATGAGACACCAAATTCAAGGCCTTATCAAGGGGTATCAAGATTTTATATTTACATATCCAGGATCTGCTTCCAATCAGGCCTCTTCGCTTGCTCTGTGAAAACTCCATTCATATCCTCAAAACAACCCAATCATCCTGATCATAATCATTGTTTATTCAGTTGTTTTTTTAAATGTATTTGTGTGGGTAAATCTATCAAATTAAATATTTTCATTCTGGTCCCGAGGCACTGATCTTTCAGCAATTGCTGGTTCAGTTAAAATTGCATAGTCCGATGATTTAGAATTTCTGTATTTTTTCTGTGATATATATATTATTTCGATCACTGGTATCTACTTTACATTAGTTCAAAGTTACTTTCATCTTAAATGGTAAACTTTTGAGATATTTAGAATGCAAACATGGAAAATTAGTTTTGCCAAGCTTGCCAAAACTCTGACACCATAGACTTCTGCAGTAATAGGTTCTGTTAAATTGACTCAGTAATGCCTTCTACACAGAAACAAATGCTTAATAAGTGCATCAGTATCTAAGTTAGATATGTAAAATCAAATCTAGATAATTGGTTTGGTTTTGAAAGTTTGATATTTCATCGGACCATGCAGCGTTAAGTATACTTGTTCAACTACCATCTGTGATTTTACCACAGTTGCATCCTCTTTTGGCATATATGTCTGTGCTGTATTTTACCTGTTTTGAAATGTAATATTATATTTTCAGTCAGTTATATTTAACCACTGTATGACTCCAATAGCAAATGTTTACTTGCAGTGTTTGTGGTCCATTAAAACAAACAAACAAATATACTTGTTCAACAAGAATTTTATTACAATAAACAAACAATAAATTGCCAACAGAATAATTTCTTAAACATAATGTGTTTCTCATATATTTCACTTCCATATATAATTTCTAACCACTCTCAACTAGACTGGATGGCCGAATGAGTTAGAGCGTCCGTCTCCCGGTGTTGGTAGATCATGGGATCATGGGTTTGAATCCTGGTTGAGTCAAACCAATGACTTAAAAATTTATACTTGTCGCTTCCTAGCCAGGCGCTCGGCATTATTAGGATAGGGCAAGGAGCAGTGGAATGAGGAAGACGAGTCGTCTGCGACTGAAATTTCACCTGCTTAATCAACTAATGTACCAACAACAAAAAACTCAAAACCGTTAAACCATCACCGATCCATCAGTCTCACCCACCACTTAGTCCCTACAATCACAGTCACCCTACTCTAGTTTCCCCGACATGAACATGCCACTCAATTCCTACCGACACTTCACCTAACTACCTCTCCTACCCCGTCTCATCCCGGACTCTCTCCTAATTCACACGTACACACATACCTTGAGCCGCAGCCTTCTATCTCTCCTTTCACCGGCATCACTGCTCCCTCCTTCCATCAGGTCATAGTGCTGGCGGTCTAGTCTCCCAGTGAGGCAACACTATAAAGTCGCCATAAATGCGCAGTCACAAGTCTGTATCCATCCTGATATGACCTTAGATGTTGCCAGGACATAAAATTCCAACAACCAACCAACCAACGACTTCCTCCCACCAAACTCCTCCCTTCCGTACCACCTCCGATACCGCCACCTCACCCCCCCCCCCCCTCCTATCCAAGTCCAACACTCACATTCACACTCAATCGACCCTCCTACACACAATATCACATCCCTCATTTCTCCACACCACCATCACGCCCCGTAACACCTAGATAAAGGATTCACCCGGTATTCGCAGTACACGGGTGAACGACAACGTAGTGTAAATACAGGCGAAAATAGCTTTAGTATGGAACAGGAAGTACAATGCCTGGCTCCACTGTGAAATGGTTACTTATATCGGCACTGAGTTGGTGAAATGGGAGAGATTGTAAAAAGACAAGAATCTTATTAAACCAGATGTTTTATTATATTTTTCAACTCAAAGGTAGCGGGGAAATATGAAGACATATACAACGAATAAATGTTGCTTCTTAGATTGTGAAATTAGGCTCTCATAAAGACTCATTAACCCGATTTTTCGACCGTTTTTATATAAGGCTGGTCTTCACCCGTGTATTACAAGTAGCGGGTGAATCTTTTATCTACGTCACACCCAGCTTTTTAATAGATTTACAAAACCGCCCCCACCTCCCTGCTCCTACTGAGCGACCATGGCGCAACACCTCAGCCCCCCCCCCCCACCTTTCCCGACCCTCACCCTCACCCCCACCCCCCGCCCCGCCTCCCCAGCTTCACCCGCCGGTCTCTACTTACAACACGTCGCAGGAGGGCGCCACGTGTTGCGACTCCAGCCGGCCATACATCGACTCCCAACACGGCAGGACACAGCGCCATGTGCCGAGTGGAGTCGTCCGGGCGCCCCCGGGTCAGCCACACTGGGACTCCATAATTATATGACAGAAACACCCAGTCGTTACCACCAGCACCGCCAACAATTGTCTTCTATGGTATGCCTATATATATATATATATATATTATGTGTGTGTATATATACACATGATATATACCAATTATGTGATGTATAAGACTTATGCGAGTATAAAGGCGCGGAAGGGAAATTTCCCTATATTATCAACCATGTGTTGTGTACTACTTTATGGGTGACCCATTTTCCGGTTGGGGCAGGTGGCGCCACCACCCCCAACCCTACTACCACTGAGGCAAATTCTGTCACTCACGCACTGGAATATATATCACAATATATACCATATATATATATGATATATATGATATATATGATATATATGATATATATGATATATATTATATATATGATATATGTGTGATATAATCTATTATATAAATATCAAATGGCGGGTGAAGTTATTTATAATATTATTTATTATCCTATGATCTTATATTATTTATTATCCTATGATTTGATGATTATTTCTTGACCATGATATATATTTGCTGCGGGCCAGCACGCTTCTTTGCTGCTCCCCCTCCCCCACCTTCTACTTTCCTCACTTCTACTGCTTGCTTTGCACACTACACACCTATTTTTACTTTTGGAGGAAGACACACTCTACTTGCTACCTGTGTTCTTTACCATGTCTGGAACTAACAAGGAGAAGACAACCTGCCTACACATGTCTGTGTCGTGAGCTAAAACCTTTAATTATTTATTTATTTCATTATTTCATGTGTGTCGATTTGGTCTAATATATTGAGAAAGACCAAGATGGTGGAGAGAGGCATAGTCGTCGAGATTGTCGATACCAAGAACTCCATGATTGTCGATCTGATACTAGTCTTTACCCATGTTGGTCGATTTTACCACCAGGAAAGCAGGAATTTGACATACTACCGGCTGTAAAAAACATTATCGACATCCTGTTTCTGGTTAAAGCACAGCATTCCGATGCCTTTTTGTAGTGCTTGTGGTAGAAGTCACGACAAAAAAATCTAGGGTTTGTAACAGTGCTAAGGACGATAGCGTTGTGCATGAGACGAGAAGTACTTCGGCAGCCAGAATGTCTAAGGGCGCATGCAAGGAGGACGTGATGGCGTCGGAGACAGGCGGGGGCTTCAGGAGTGTGGCAGAGCTACGCAAGGAGACTCTTCGGGAGATTGAGGAACTACGCGCGGAGAAAGAGTTGGACGAGTTGCTGCAGACGAGGGACGCCCTGTTAGCGGAGAGAGCGGACCGACGACTACGGCACAACGTGGGCTCGACTGTCATGGTGGCGGGGGGCATGGCTGTGGAACCTCCGAAGATCCAGGTCGGGTCTAGGTCGACGGCCACGACGGGCAGCCATTCAACCTACGGCCATGCAAGGAACCATTCGAGGACCGGGGCAAGGAGATGTAGGCGCCACGATAGCAGTTCTTCGAGCAGCAGTGCTTCACGGAAGAGAAGTAAGTGGTCTCTGAAGCGCTACACGGTTGCCAAGAAAAACATTGAGAAATTGAACTGCCACGAATTGGTTTGTGCTATGGCTACCTGGGCATTAGACATCCAAGCGATGTCGATTGCGGACTATCGGGCTATTCTACATCATATAAGTTTTGTTTCTCACCATGCTAGGCATAATGACTATTTTGATACCAGTCATGTTGAGTATGACGCTGCCATTAGAAAGTTAGCGGAAACGGAGGGTTTCGCTGCTTTCACTGAGGCACACATGGGTAAAAGTGTTTACACTATAGTCAAGCGAATGTGCGTGATAAAAAGCAGAAGGGGGCTTCAGGTGAAAACAGGCGATGCGGGACGTTGGCAGGACCAACTGGCAGCAAGTGCCCCTGTTACGCCCATAACAGTAAGCAAAGATGTGCTAAAAAAGAGGACCAGCGTCGCTTTGCTGTCAGTGCCACTCAGGAGCCGGATGAATCGACAACCCCTATGCCATTCGTCTTTTGTGATGGTGGTGATTGTGATACCTTTAGTAATGTCGATACGGTATGGGACGGTAGCCGGGAAGCCGGCATTGGGTGTCAGTTAATATCGTGTGAAATCGACAATCAGGACGTTCGCCCGGGGGGAAAAGTGACAAGGTTTCCATGGGTTCGGTTAAAATTGGTCGGACTTTATTGTGGTAGTGGAGAGTGAACATGGACATTTGATGGTGTCGGTAAGGGAGACACTTGACTCTGATTTTGTCACTTTTGGAGTCTATGAAGATTGTGCATCAGGTTCCTGTGATTGTATTTATGTATTGTCCTCCATTACATATCAACTAAAACCATGCTGTTTTTTGTAGAGTGCTTTTGCAGGGGAAGCTGTGATGTCGACGGCCTATATATGTTACAGGGTATTGTCTTTGGCTTTAGGGTTATCGATCGAGATTGTGATGCCCGTTATGATGTTAAGACTAGACATACCAAAACATTATGGGAGGCCGATATAATCGAGTCATGCTTGTTGGCTGAAATTCATGACGGCTTTGTGACGAAGGTAGTGGATACTCCCCTTTGTGTGCATGGGCTTTTTGTGGTTCCGAAAGATAGTGGTGGTGGCCGTAGTGTAGTGGATTGCAGTAGGCCTAAGGGTGGTTCTGTGAATAACTGGACTTCTACTATTGCCCCGAAATTTAAATACAAGGGTATCGACGATGTGGTTGAATTATTAGAGAAGGGAGACTACCTGGCTTGTATCGATATTAAGGACGCTTATCGGGCTGTCCACATTCACCTGGATGATAGGTCTAGCCAGGGCCTTAAGTGGCGGTTTAAGGGAGAAAATGTTGATATTTATTTAATTGATAGTAGACTTTGTATGGGGATGTCCTCGAGTCCCTATATATTCTCTCGTATCTCGGATTTTGTGGTGTGATGTGCAGCCAGAGAGAGGGTTTGTCGTGTAGTGAACTACCTCGATGATTTCTGTATCATCGCCGTACATTCGACCAGGCAGCTGCTTACCAGCAGATAACCATTGCTATTCTTCGTCGCTTGTTTTTTTCGCCATCCACGAATGTCAGGTTCCTTGGGATAGAGGTGGATTCCGAATCTCTAGAATTATCACTCCCCCAGGATAAGTTGGATAAGTCGCGAGGAAGACTTCTGAGTTTTAAGTCAAGAAGGAAGGCTTGCAGGAGGGACCTGGAGCGCCTGGCTGGCCTCCTGGCACATTGTGCGAAGGTGGTTAGGGGCGGCAGGACCTTCAGTAGAAGGGTCTATGATTTGATCGGTACTCTTCGTGAACCGTATATTAAGGAAAGACTTAACACAGGCTTTAGGGCTGATATTGACTGGTGGATTGAATTTGCTTCTAGTTTTAATGGCAAGGCAGGTATGTTGGGTAAATTTGCCGCTACTAAAGCTATGTACAGTGACGCCTCCGGCTGGGGCCTTGGCGCTAGTTTTGCTAATGACTGGCTGGTTGGTGCATTCAGCACCGCTGACGAGCATGTGATAGATCAGGTTTGTGGTCACCATGGGGTCAGGTTGATGGACGGATTGGGTGATAAACATATTAATATTAAGGAAATGCATGCGGTAATTGAGGGCTTTCGCCGCTGGGCGGCTGACTGGTCTAATTCAGAGATTGTTTGTATAACTGATAGTGCAGTGGTTCAGGCCTCACTCAATACAGGTCGCTCCCGCTCTGCTGATATAATGGCTATGTTGCGTGAAATCTTTTGGTTGTCTGTTAGCAAGAATTTTGTGTTCCATTCAGTTTACATTAATACACGCATTAACACTGTTTGTGATGCCCTGAGCAGATTGGACGCTCGGTCCAGCTGCTCTCGAATAAGGGAGGTTGACAGTGATCGGGTTATGTGCTGCACTCACCTTTTTGATGCCCCTATCTTTTTTCCTTGCAGATCTGGTGCAGTTGCGAGCTGAACAAAAGGGATTTGAGAGCCATTCTTATGCAAAAAATTCTATTTCAACCCGTTCCGTTCAGATACGGAGGTATTTTGAATTCCTTGCTCTTTTTCTTAGTGACAGTTCTCCTTTTCCTTGTGCCTCTGAGCGAGTTGCATTATACGCAGCTTGGTTAGCTAGGTCGCTGACGTACAGGTCGGTCTTAAATTATTTGTCCGGCTTGAATTATTTTCTCAGACAGAATGGGGCATTGCCCATCCAATACGATGATTTTCTGGTTGCTTCAACCCTGAAGGGGATAAAGCGCCAAAAGGGGGATGCTCACCATCAGGGCCCCCCCTATCCTACCACATATGCTTTTGCGTATTTTTTCTTTATTGACTAACAACCCGGGCCATATTGCCTGGCGTGCAGCAATGTTGTGCTCATTTAGAGCACTCCTTCGTAAATCACAAATCACTGACTCAGATTCTGCCCTGTGTAGGGGGGATTTTTTCTTCCACCCATGGGGAATGATAATACGGGTGCGTCGCTCGAAGACTATACAGTTTCGTGAGAGGGTCTTGGAGATACCCGTATCTCGCTGTCCCAATACAGCCCTTTGTGCAGTGCATTGGACAGAGCGCCATTTTACTGATATAACAGCCCGGGGCGGGGACATGCTTTTCGCCTTCCGGATCTGGGCAGCTCCTCATTTCCGATGACATATTCAGCTTATCGGGAGATGCTAAAGCTGTTCTCAAATAGGGCGGGCCTCGGTGAGGAGCATTTCACCTCGCATTCCCTTAGAAGGGGAGGTTGTACATATTTGGTTATGTCAGGTGCATCTATTGAGGAAATTAAGGTCAGGGATGATTGGGCCTCTGACATGGTCTACTCCTACTTGAAGACCCCATTGCAAGAAAGGATAGTCAATGACTTCAGTGTGGCGGCTGCTTTGTCAGTGATTGAGGTCAGGGGGGGCGGTTGGTGGGGCGGGCTCGGTTTAGCAGTCCCGTTTGGCGTTTATTGCTCGGCCAAGAGCCTTATCAAATAAATTAGGCTGTTCACCAACCTTCGGTCTCGTCCTCTTCCTTTCACTTAGCCTGACTTTATGTGTGATATAATCTATTATATAAATATAAAATGGCAGGTGAAGTTATTTATAATATTATTTATTATCCTATGATCTTATAATATTATTTATTATCCTAAGATTTGATGATTATTTCTTGTCCATGATATATATTTGCTGCGGGCCAGCACGCTTCTTTGCTGCTCCCCCTCCCCCACCTTCTACTTTCCTCACTTATACTGCTTGCTTTGCACACTACACACCTATTTTTACTTTTAGCTTTCTATAGGTAGGGCATTTATTGCTCGGCCAAGAGCCTAATCAAATAAATTAGGCTGTTCACCAACCTTCCGTGTCATCCTCTTCCTTTCACTTAGCCTGACATTATATGATATGTATGATATGTATGATATGTGGGATATGTATGATATGTATGAGATGTATGATATATATGATATATATGATATGTATTAAATATATGATATATATGAAATATATGATATATACTTCGACGATTCTTCGACGAGTTCACAATAAATAATGAGTTGCTGTCATCCTCACCATCAATGGACAATCAAGAAAAAGGATATGTATATATATATATATACATGTATATACATACAACAAAAGATCTTCCGGTGCGACTGACACTGGTCTACATCTGGTGGAGGCGAGGAGGCCACACATGGTGGCACCGGTACAGTGTTGGGCCTTACAGAGTATAAGAATAATGATAATAATTCCCTTGCATATCTCTATACTCGGATAATACATCACATGCGTGATGGCCGATTCTGTAGAGCACAGGCCCCCATGCGGAACGTAGGGAGTTCAAATTCCCGCTCGAGTCAAACCAATGACTTACAAAATTGATACTTGTGTCATGGGGGTGATGAAAATGGGAAATATTGCGCCTAGAGCGGGACTCGAACCCACATCTCTTTGCATTCCGGGCCAGTGTGCTAACCATTACACCACCGAGGCTCCCTGATATCACCACACTACCCACACCTACATGTCTATGTAGTTACTTGCCTGAGAGGTCAGTGCAGACCACTACACTTGTATATATATCAACCATGTACATATATACTATGTGTATATATCATGTATTAACATCATGTGTATATATACCAAGCGTGAATATGGTGTCCATCATGTATAAATACCGTATATACATCCTATGTATATACCATGCACACATACTATTATTTTGTGATGGCTTATTTACCCTGTCCATAATGAGCAAGTCGCATTGTGCCTCGTTTTCAGCGCTGAACAGCAATATTCTCAATTTGGTAGTTGCTTTGTCATCTTAGCTGTGAAGGTGTTGGTCATCCGATCGATCCTGCTCAGTGGACACATTTGCAGTTTGGGCTATTTTCCGTTCCAACCAGTGGTCCACAACTGGTTCATCAAAGGCTATGGGATGTGCTGTCCTGTCTGCGGGAAAGTGCATATAAAAGACCCCTTGCTGCTGATCCGAAAGAGTAGCCTATATCGCGGCAGCGGGTTTCCTCCAAAGAAATATGTCCAATAGCTGAAGATAAAAATCAATGTGCTCTAGAGGCGTCCTTAAATAAAACAAACTTTCCTAATTTTTTTCTTAGCTGTTAGAATTATGTTAGTTTTTTTGTGTGCCACGTTTGTGCCAATTTGGTATATACCTACCCTATGCGCTATGTTTGTATATACCATATGTATATATAGGCTATCATCTGTATATATTCCATTTGTATATATGCCATACGTATCTAGACATACCATGTATGTATATACCATGGTACATGAACCATATGTACATGTATATGTACATACACCTTGTGTATGTATAAATCATAAATCATCCCTTGGACTTGCTTTCTATAGTATATATGTCGATATAAGGCGTTTCAGCCGGCCATAAAAGCAGCTCACATAGCGACTCTAATAACACGCGCATGCGCACAGGAGTAACACGCACCCTATCGGGAAATGCATAAACCAGAAGGCGCTTTATCAGTAAACGAAGCTGGATTTATGGCGGTAACACGACGGACTCCAACCAGCTCACACAAAAGAACCGGTGCGCATGCGCGCCGACCGCTGGAGGCGGGAGTGGACTGACCCCCCAGCCCCCCCCCCCCCACCCACACACACACACACACACACATCAACGCCCCCTGCCTCCGGACGTGCATTGATCCATGTCTACAGTGCACAATCACAGCAGCGGATAATCACACGCTTTATGATTGGTGTGTGGCGAAATAAGTAGTCGTGGTCGCACAGACATGGACAGCGCTATCCACTAGACGTTTATGGGTTGATAGCGTAATGCCTTCTGGACATAAACCTTCCGTGATGTTTCATTTGGCGCTTGTGAAGGCCATTGCGCACTCTCCCTCTCCCTCTCCATCTCTCTCTCCCTCTCTCTCTCCCTCTCTCTGACTCGCTCGCTCCCTCGGTCTCTCGCTCTTTCTCTCGTTCTCTCTGGCCCGCTCTCTCTCTCTTACTTGCTTTAGGCTGAGGGAAGCATGCAAGGGCGCACAATACGGCTGAATCCAGGTATGAAGCCAGGCCGAATTACATCCGGCCACTGAGGCTCCGCATGAAACCTCATTTGGAGGCCTTGGGCGTGGATTTGGACGTGTTGGAGGATGCCAAAGTCCCAGAACATCCCCCGTGGTTGTTGAGAAAGCCATTGGTTATCCTCCGACTCACGGAACTGAGGAAGTCTGGCTGTTGCTGGACTGAAAATGAATCACCCTATTCTAGCAATGGTCATTTATAAAATGAACCAACTGACAACGGATGGGTATGATATCCACCTGTGCTGGGTGCCTGGCCATGCCGGCATACAAGGAAACAAATGAGCTGATCGGGCTGCGAAGAAGGCCCTGAATTGTGATCTTGAACCGTGTCTGATCCCTCACTCTGATCTGAAACCACTAATAGCCACCCACATAAAATCCAAATGGCAACATGAGTGGGATGAAAACATTAATAAACTTAAAGAAATTGAACCATCTGTGGGAAAGCCACCACAGACTCATGCGGGAGGTCGGCGGGACCAAGTGGTCCTTAGCCGCTGCCGTATTGGCCACTCGTGGCTTACACATGCTTTTCTGCTCAAGGGGGAACCTCCCCCTGAATGTATTGGGTGTCAGTCCCCGCTGACACTCAAACACATTTTACTAAGTTGCGTTGATTTTTTTGCCCTGCGCCAACAGTTCTACACTGCAGACAGTATGCATGACATTTTTACTAAACCTCATATAGTTTACTAAATAGATTCTATCAATTATTATTAAAACTTTTCTTTTTCTATGGGAATTTGTTTCCCTTGACCACAAATATATGATTGTGAGCTTTCTAATTTAATGAGTGTCTATTGGCACATAATTGATTGTCTGCTTTTACATGTAAAAGAGATGGTTTGAACAAAAAACAAACATTTCTCGCCGTGAATATGGCCTATGCTGCCGACACGGCGTAAAGCAACCACCAATCAATCAATCAATAAATCAATGTTTTTTTTATGTCCCGGCAACATTTAAGGTCACATCAGGACGAGTACCGACTTGTTACAGTACGCACTCATGGCGACTTTATACTATAGTGCTACCCCACTGGGAGACTAGGCCGCCAACATGGTGATCTGATATCACATTCCTTCACATTATCCTGACAATGAGCCAACCAGTCCTTGCCCTATCCTAATAATGCTGAGCACCTGGGTAGGAAACAAGTATACATTTTTAAGTCATCGGTTTGACTTGACCAGGGTTCGAATCCTACCATCTACCGACATGGGAGACGAACGCTGGACTCATTCAGCCATCCTGTCTGGTTTGTGAGAAGTGAATGCAGACTACTACACTCATGATACATCACTCATGGAAGGTTATGATATACCTTCCAACAAGTCCAACAAGTCCAACAAGTCCAACATCTAAAAAAAGTCTAGCAAGCCCAACAAGTCCAACAAGTCCAACAAGTCCAACAAGTCCAACAAATCCAACAAGTCCAACAACGTCCAACAAAGCCCAATAAAGTCCAACAAAGCCGAACCAAGTCCAACAAAATCAAACAAAGTTCAACAAAGTCCAAGGAAGCCCAACAAAGTCCAAGGACGCCCAACAAAGTCAAACAAAATGAAACAAAGTCCAGCAAAGTCTAAACAAAGCCCAACAAAGGCCACAAAAGTGAATTAAACCCAAACAAAGCCAAATCCACAGAAAGTCAAACAAAGTCAAACAAAGTCAAACAAGACCAAACAAATGTAAACAAAGTCCGACAAAGTCCGATAAAGCCCAACAAAGTCTAACAAAGTCAAACAAAGTCAAACAAAGTCTAATAAAGCCCGACAAAGTCCGACAAAGTCCAACAAAGTCCAACAAAGCCCAACAAAATCAAACAAAATCAAACAAAGCCAAACAAGATCAAACAAAAACAACAGGTATGGACTGCACATGCGCAGATACAAATAAATAATACAGACCCCTGCCATGGTAGATTACGGCTAAGACGGAAGGAAGCCCACATTGCGGCGAATCCGGGCAGACATCACAATATATACACGCGACGCGTGCGGAAAACAAGTGTCCGGGTTCCACCGCCATACGACCCGAACGCGGCCCCTTAGCGACGCGGGCGTTCTTTATTCATTGCCCCGCCAATTGGCACGGCCCGTTTGTGAAGCATCTGGTCCCACAGTGAACCTCCTGCTGCTGCTCCTCCTCCCAACCACAATCCCCGCCAACTAACTGGTCAACTCGATTCAAAATACCGGGGAGAGAAACAGAAAGGGTGGAACGCCCGGGGGCCGGTCAGTCAGGCGCATATATAGCCGACTATGCACCTCCACCGGGGGCGATAAAAGAACATGTACCACACACAAACGGACCATAATATGATATTGTCAACCAACAAAAAGCAAGTTTGTTCTTCTCATGAAATCCCGCTCAAAGGTTGGCTTTTTTTTTATTGTTGTTCTTACGTGTTTTCTTCCTTTTTCTTTCTTTTATTTTTGGTCGCGGCGAGTGGTGACGATGTGTGGTAAGGGGCCACTTGAGGCGGGGGCGGTGGGCGGGGACGGGGACGGTGGAGGTGGGGTGGGGGGGGATCTGGACAGTCGCCTAAATGAGACTCCGCGGGCGTTTTGTTGTGGTCACGTGGTGCTGCCGGTGCGGTCGCGGCTAATCAAAAGTAACATGAGAAGACGTGCGGTCAATGGAGTGGCGGCACGCGCCGGTCCCTCCCGCCTGTCCCTCCCCCTGTCACTCCCCCCTATCCTTTCATCTATCCCTCTCCCCTATCCCTTCGCCTAACCCTGACCTTTTCACTAGGCCGACATGCTCTTCTGGAGGTGCGCCGCCCAAGGGCGGGTCAAGGAGGCGGGGAACGAGGAGGCCGGGCCGGGCAGGGGCGGGACCGGGGCAGGGCTGGGACTGGGGAATTAGGGGGCGGGGCGAGGCAGTGCGGGGCGGTGCGGGGCGGGGCGGGGCAGGCGCTGCGTGTGGCAGCATCGACGTGGCGGGTCACGCGGCCTGCGGGAGCGGGAGCCAGGAGGATGCGGCGACCACCCAGCACCTCGCCAGAAACCACAGCGCACCGGGGCTGCTTCCGTGTCGCGTCGCGTTTGACTAGCAATTCGCCGGTCATTTTGACAATTGAGCGGTGAGTGAGTCAGTGAGTGATTCAGTGAGTCAGTCAGTCAGTGGGTGAGTCAGTGAGTGATTCAGTCAGTGAGTCAGTCAGTGGGTGAGTCAGTCAGTCAGCCAGTCAGTCAGTCAGTCAGTGGGTGAGTCAGTGAGTCAGTGAGTCAGTCAGTGAGTGAGCCGTGAGTTAGTCAGTGAGTCAGTTAGTGAGTCAGTCAGTGACTCAGTCAGTCAGTCAGTCAGTCAGTCAGTCTGTCAGTCAGTCAGTCAGTCAGTGAGCCAGTCAGTCAGTGAGTCAATCAGTGAGTGAGTGAGTCAGTCAGTCAGTCAGTCAGTCAGTCAGTCAGTCAGTCAGTCAGTCAGTCAGTCAGTCAGTCAGTCAGTGTTTTTATTATCACCATTATATTTATATCACCATCGTGGTTTTCTTTTTTTATTGGTGGGCACCAAAATGGCGTGTTCGGTACAGCACTGAGTGCAGATCGGATTAGTTGGTTGTTAGAGTTTTACGTCCTGGCAACATCTAAGGTGATATCAGGAAGGGAGTGCAGCTCGGAAGCAATGGGTGGGTGTGTTTCCAAGTCTGTTCTTGAAGATTACCAGCTGATCTGAATTTGACCGCAATGGTTGTTGTTTTTTAATAATACGAGTATTCCTCCAAATTCCGCTGGTTACCCAGGAAGGACTAAAACTCATAGTAAAGTCTTGCATAATTTTGGAGTATGTGCATTGGGGTGGGGTGAGGATTCTGTGGATGTTCTGACCCCACAAAACAAAGATAGAATAAAACATTCATGATGTTCCTCATGCGTGTTCCCTTAACTCAGAACAGCTCAATGAACAATTCAAAGGAGCTACTCGTGTAGCCTTGAGAGCTGCTCGGTTAACCTGGCGAGTGCACAGCTCCAATTATTGACAACAGGTTGGTTGCGTGTTGGCAATCACGTGATGGCTGCGATCTAGATGTGGCTGGGGTCCAAGACGGAGGCGGCGGAACCAATCTCAGCCCCACCGCACACACCAGACGGGTTGGCCTGTTCAGTGGAGCACCCGCTTTGTGTGTGGGAGATCGATCCCCAACAAAAACCAAACTCAAAGGGTCAATTATGAACTATGTTCGCTGCTATCCTGCCTGGTGTTCGCCATTGCCAGAACAGGGCAAATAATTGGGTTGGTTCGGTGTCGGGATAATGTGACAGTGGTCGGGTCATTGTGCCAGCAATATGGTCTCGCTGTGGGCCAGCACTATAAAGTGTGGCATGGGTTCACACTACCGCTGTCCTTATATTACCCTATGTGTTTTTTTGACGCAAAACCTCCTTAAACAGAATCACCGTCTGCCATCGCACAGATGAGGTATGGGATGGCATGGTAAATTGAAGATATGGACAGTTTCTAGTCCATTCTGAAATGGCCAGGTTCAGTATCACTAAGTCGGCACTGTATACTTGGTGGCAGGTTGCCGAGTTCAAAAGAGGACCTGGTTTTCAAAATATTGTTAATTAGTCCAGCAGATATGCGTAATATTTGAGGGAATTGTGCCTTTGATGATACAAGCAGGAGCTTTGGTGCACTGTTAGTGTTAGAGCTTGCCCTAATAACTATTTTTAGCTACAAGACAATCACAGACTTTCCTATGGCTATAATGGCAACCATTTTGTACAATGGCTGCCACTGGTTTTTATTTTACCAGTAGGTCAAATTCACGAGCACCAAGGATCTTGATTCTGGTGGCTAATGCTACATTTTTAAGGATGAGTAATGCAGTGGTACTATTTATAATATGCTAGCAACTGCATAACTACATAGTACATTCAGGAAACTAAATAATAGTAAAACGATCAATATATTTAATATTGGAGGAGCTATACATGCTTTTGAACTGCGACATATGAGAGTACAATGCCCAGTGTTTTCTTATTATAATATTTGGTATATATTTATGTGAGCCATAGTTTACAAGATGATGTTGTATCTTGCAAATTAACATTGCATGTCCCAATGTTGTTAGACAGGTTAGGGGCGAGCACAAGTCCATGACAACCCCCCCCCCCCCCCCCGCCCCATTGTTAAACAACTTAATAATGGGGGCATTTTATAGTATTAGAGCTTTGCAATGAAATGCAACATTAGTTCAGAAAACACAGTCCACCACAGTGGAAAAGGGGAGTGTACTGAAGTGCTGCCTTGATACGTTTGCACTGTCCTCTGCACCCCTTTTGAAAGCAAATAGGAGGAGTTCAAAACAAGCGTGAGTTGCTTCAGTGAACGTCTCATCCATCTGTGTCCTTCCTCTTCCCCTCCCTTCACCTGGCGTGGGAGTTCAGAGTGACCACCAGCTTGATAGGGGCATCCTCTGTGTCCTGAATCAATGCTGCTTGTGTGGGGAGGGAGGGGGGGGTCCATCAAATGTTCTACCTTTCTGGGTGAACAGAATTACTGGCTGCTAGTGCGGTCATAGAGCAATATCACGAATTACTCCAAAGGCTCCATCCAGTTGTCTATGGCATCTGGAGTGGCAGACAAGGCACAGAAGGCTCCAGTGACGTCATCAAAGGTCATCCATGTATCCCATACTATCTTGCACCGAGAAATTACACTGTTATATCCAGTTAAGGCATGGAACATTGGAAAGGGTATATATACATCGATCCCGACCTAATGCCTTCACCACCTCATGAGCTGCTAAATGCGGCTCAGTGCTGTTAAGGTATTAGCCTGATTTCACTGTCAGTACTAGCACTTCCATGTCAACTGTGCATAACGACACATTGGTATACCATTCCTTCACAGCATATTCTAGATGCAGAGGGTTGTGGGTATCAGCCTCCTCATGTGTGCATGATGCAAGACCTGATTATATACAAATAATATATATATATATATCACGGCTGATCACAGAGGACTTGAGCAGGATGGGTGCTGATTATTTGTTTTTAAGTGTCACTGTTTGTCACACTAGTAGCCAGACAGGAGAACAGCTCAGTTTTGTTGTAGTCAATGCCCATAAACTCTGGCCAGTCTCCGGGAATGGGATAACACATCTACAAACTCTCTTCACAGTCTTCCTGCATGTTGCAGCCTTCAGACTATCAGGCAGATGGTTCAGCTGAGACAGGATATACGGTGAAAACACTTGCTGCACATAATTGGGAAAATGTCTTAGCAGCACCAGGTCATAGCATGTTCACAAGAGCAGCCCCCATCAAAGATGATAACCTTACTGTGCAGTTGGAAGTATTCTCTTGGGAAGGAACCATGTCCTCCAACCAGCCCACCTGGGAAGACTTGATACTATTTCTCAACTTGCCAATTCTTTTTTGTGATGCCTGGTTTTCATGCTCAAAGAACTCATCCAGATTTCCATCATGTCCTTGCGATGCAGAGGACAAGGAACAGTCATTCTTCAGGAGACACCATCCAGCATCACAGAGCTGCAGCCTTACGAGAGAAGTTATGTGTCGTCTTCTTCACAGCAAAGTTTCCTTTCAAAACCTGACTGTGAACACAAGGATGAGTATCTTTCAGCATAAACATGCCACTCATGTGGATTGGTATCCATCTGACAGAGTCGGTGTGTCCTAAGATGAAGAACCAAAGCACAATCTTGGTCAGGGATGTATAAAATGGAGTAAGACGTTGGCCTCTCTCATTAATTAATTGTAGACCATCACCTTTAGTTCCAGCTCCAGGATGAAACTGGGAACATGTCACAGCTCTTTCAGTGAACCAGTCTTCCGGGGACATCAGATGGTCTCCCTTATCCAGGTTACCGCTGTACTCAGTGTCGGCCTTCTGCAGAAGATGTAAGCTAATCGCTATGAGTTGATGAAGGGAGCAAACCCTAAACAGAAAACCATGTCACTGTGGCAGCATTGAGGGCGGTTGATGTATGGAACTCCCAACATCTCAGGACCAGCCACTGCAGGCACAAATAGTTTTGCGCCTGTCTTGACATGTTCTTGCCAGTGTTAAAGCTCTATTTGCTCCCCGAAAGAGTGCTGCTGGTAACTTGCAAAAGCCAGCAGCTCTTCAACACTTTTGCAGGCAGCTTTCATGAAATGGGTTCAAGGATACCATCAAGAGAAACCTGGAGCTGAGAGACATTAAGACCGACTCATGGATGCAACTCTCACAGCAGAGAGCTAAATGGAGAGTGGCAGTCAAGTAATGAAAGCAGTCTTTGTCACATCGTTGATGATGATGATGTTAGTTGATGAGCATGTTGGGTGCATGTCACATGCGAGGCTTTCAGAAGGGAATCTGTTGTCCCAGGAGTAGCAACTCGAGCTTCTACAAATGCTCCTGTCCACCGACCCCCATCCAGTAAATCGCCAAGTGTCTTGACTGTTTCCATCTCAATGTGAAGCCCACCAACAATCGCAATAAAGTAATCTTCGTCATAAGTCTCTGGCCAGCTCCACTGGATTTGCTTTCGTACTGTGTACAGAAGTTGATCCACAATGACGAAGGGTACTTGAATCTGGATTCAGAATATCCACCACTTGCTTCACGCCATTCATGGAATGGCAAATTATGGCAACAGATTTGGCTTGGTCATAGAAGAAGGGAAGTAGAGAAGTGAGCACACCACTACTCTCTGGTAGTGCATTTGGTGGTTGAAGGATAGCATGGTCTAAGCTAACAAGATGGTATCATCCCCTTGGAGAGTCTCTGTGGAGATGTCCAGCACCTGTTCAAACATAATGCACAGTCCTAAGTGAAAGAGTGCCTACATGGGCTCATTTGTGGGGGTTTGTGCAGAGTCTAATGCCCAGGTCTTGAAGATTTATACTGCCTGTCATGTATAAGTCTGAATAGACTTGTTTTCACCATTAGACAGTTTGTCGTCATAAAGCCTGAGCCTACACTTTTACCGACACCACATAGACATGGTATGAGAGCAACTGGCCTTTGATGATGCTGTAAGTTATACACAGTGGTGGAAATCCAAAGTGGCAGAGGTGGGGAGGGCATCGGGAATCGGTCCCCTCACCTTCAGATTAGGAGTCTGACCTAGAAAATAAAGTCGACACTCTAACGACTCTGCCACAGAGAACACAGAGGTAGATAGATGGACAATGGTGTCTTCTCATCTTGGATGTGCCTACTGCTAGTAGACACTTGTCGTGGTGATTTCGCTCTGGCGCATCACACTGTTGTACATGGTTGGTTGTTGGAGTTGTATATCCTGGCAACATCTAAGGTAATATCAGAACGGCTGTTGTACATGAGTCGCTGTGACAGGGTGCGGGCTGGTTGAGGTAGAGCTGGACTGGGTTGTGATGCTTGGTGCATATAACACAATGGACACGAGTGCAAAGAATGAAACTGGCACTGCCCCCTCCTGGCCGTTGCCGTCAAATGAGCCATTGAAGTCATGAACATGTTTCTCAGAACTATGTTGGCAGTTCTGGCTAGATGAGCTGCATCATTGTCAGCAACGTGCTCAGATCCTTTGCCTAACGCAGCAGCAACATCCTCACGTTCTGTATGATGCATATGCAACTAAATAGATTGTTGGTTGGTTATTGGAGTTCTACGTCCTGTCAACATCCAAGGTCATTTCAGGACGGAGAACCAAATAGATGCATACATATAAACATATGAGGTCTGCACTCACGCAGGTCTTCACTCACGCGGGTCTGCACTCATGCAGATATACACTCATGCAGATCTGCACTCATGCAGGTCTGCGCTAATGCAGGTTTGCACTCATGCAGGTCTGCACTAATGCAGGTCTGCACTCATGCAGGTCTACACTCATGCAGATATGTACTCATGCAGATATGCACTCATGTAGATCTGCACTCATGCAGATATTCACTCATGTAGATCTGCACTCATGTAGATCTGCACTCCTGCACGTTTCCATGAACCGATTTTGTAATTCTGGAAAATATGCATAACTCTGCTAATATTTGATGACTTGACTCTTATTTAGTTCCATGAAAACCATATATATATGTGATTAGGTAGTTGCTAGCATGCTATAAATAGTACCACTGTATTCCTCATTCTTGAAAATGTAGAATTAGCCACCAAAATCAAGATTCTAGGTGGTCTAGAACCAGAGCTGCTGGTAAAATAACCAGTGGGGGTCATTTTGTAGAATGACGGCCATTATGGCCATGGGACAAATTTGTGATGGCCATATAGCCAAAAATCTTCCTTAGGGCATGTTCTAATAGTGTGCCAAAACTCATGCTTGTATCATCAAAGGCACAATTCACTTACATATCTGCTGGATGCGCATGTGCATGGACTGTAGCGTTACGTTGCATTCAAATTGCACAATCTGCAGCAATCTGTAACAATCTGTTGTTGTCCATTGTACCTTAAGAATAGGATGTTGATTAGACTGGAGGTAGTGGTTGGATCGACAAGACCCCTGACTTCCTGGGACGTGTAAGGCATGCGTGGTATGCGCGACATGTGACATAGCTGACGGTGGTCAAGGTGATGGTCACGTGACACCAAGGGTGCATGACCACACGGCAAATAATAAAGGCATCCGTTCACTAGCACTCGCGTTGTCCACATCTCTAATGAAGACCAAGGAAGTACCAGGTCACTGTCCGGCCTGAAACACCGGGCATCATTGATATTAGAAGGAAACTTGGTGAAAAACTGGAAATTGTGGCACAGCGCCGAAGAAATTTAGGCCAGGGCTGCAGGAGTAACGTACATCGAAGGCTTTCTTACATGTTGCCATCCCGAAGGCTCACAAACTGTGCCATATTCTTGACATAGACAGTTCAGCATGAGGGGGGGGGGGGGGTATCACACAACCCCAATCCCTGCCAGAAGCCTTGCACGTGTATTGTTCAGGAAAGTCCACCCTCACTGTGGTCCGCTTCCAGTTCAACACATCAGAAAACGACGGAAAGTATGGAAGCATACATTCCTGAGCTCAGACAATCAGAATGGAATCACTTATTGCAGATACCAAGATTTTGAAGACTATGGAACTTTAATTCTCGGTAACCCTAGGACACGATGAAGGAAGATAGTTGACATGGTGTAAACATGTAAGGCGTCCCAACATTAAGAGGTGCAATTCAAGGATGTATGACAGGTTTGTGTGCGGGATGCAGGATGACAACCTGCGCGATAAACTTTCACAAACACACGTTATGATGTATGTAGCTGGTGGCGGGAAAAGAGACCAGCGAGCCGGAACCAGTGGCGGCAGGAACCAGCGAAGGCTGGAAACACCGGGTCAATGAGCCAGTCCATATTCAAAACGTTGTGTGCACTTGGTTTTACGCTAACAACTTTATATGGTGTCAGAAGAGGAATCTTGGATGGAAACCATGGCACTTACTGGTCTAAAACCGCCATGCAGGCTAAACTTGAAGAACAATTTAGCGGCAAATTGGAGAACATGGGACGACGCCTATGATGTTTAGGTGACAGCAAACCGGTGTGGCTAGCAAACGTTGGTTGGTTGGTTGTTGGAGCTTTACGTCCTGGCAACATCTAAGGTCATGTCAGGGTGGAGGCTAGCAAAGGTGAACAAGTTCAATGTGCAGTAAGTTGCTAAGTATTCCTACACGTGGTGGGTGCTGAAACGCAGAAGATCCACCAGAACATGAAATTTGAAGTAAACGACAGAGACAAAATGTCTCCGTTAGTAAATGGTTGGTTGGTTGTTTGAGTTTTACATCCTGGCAACATCTCACGTCATATCAGGAGGGGTACCAACTTGTGACTGCACACTCATGGCGACTTTACAGTGCTGTCCCCACTGGGAGACCAGGTCGTCAACACCATGAGCTGATATCCCACTCAGTCACATTATCCTGACAGAGCCAACCAGTCCTTGCCCTATCCTAATAATGCCGAGCGAGCGCCTGGCTAGGAAGCGACAAGTATCAATTTTTGAGTCGTTGGTATGACTCGACCAGGGTTCGAACACATAGATTTGAATACCACAATGTACCAAAACGGGAGACGGACGTTCAACTCATTTGGCTTTCCCGTCTGGTCATTAGTAAATGGCTTCCGACAGTATTCCGAGGGTAGAACTAATATAATGGTCACGCGCTATAAGCTCAACATGCTTAACCAAGGCCAAGAAAACATGGACACATATATTTGCGAGCTGTGCAGTCAAGTCGGATACTGCCAGTAGGGAGAAAATTGAAGTCTCGCTCCTTTGTGACAGGTTGGTTATCGGAGTAAAATGTAACAGGCTTCGCGACCGCCTGTTGCAAAACCCCAACCTGAACCTCAAACTGTGTGAGGAATTGTGTAGGGGATATTTTCATCTACGAGACGAATTTTCATCTACGAGACGAATCACATTATATACGATATTTCTGTATGTAACGAAACCAATCAAAGAGCATAATGAGAATCTAATAGTTGTTCTGGATGGAGCCAGAGAAGTGGATCTGAGGCTGAACCATGTTAAATCAATTATCTGGTAAGAGTGAAATCAAGTATGTAAGTCATACCTTAACGCAGAGTGGCATCAAACCTAGCAACCAATGAATACAGATGATTGTAGATAGGAAGAACCCCCGACAACAACAAATCGGTACAATGTTTCTTGAGTGCCTGTCATATGGCGGATTGAGCAATGGACAGAACCGGACAAAGAATATTCTAGTCCGGTGTTATTCGGACTAAAATATATCGATTATGTAACGGACGGGTAATGGACGGTAAAAGTTGATAATGTATCTAATGATCAACGGACAATTCAGAATACAAAAAGAACTATAACGAATGTCAATGGACTTTTAAGGGATATGTAACGGACGGGAACGGATGGGGAACGGACGGGGAATGGATGGGGAATGGACCAGGAACGGATAATAACAGCATAGGTCAGTCCGGCTCAATCCATTACAAGTCTTGTGCATGCTCAAAACTTGTAACGGATTGGGCGGGATATCAACGGATATCAACGGATATCAATGGATATCAATGGATATCAATGGATATCAACGGATATGCAACGAACACAAACTGGACTTTGCCGGATATCAACGGACTGTGTTCGGTTTCTTTCCATGTCCACAATCCAGTGAGGTGTGACAGAGCCTTTAAAAGATGATAGCATATGTAGGCAAATTCATCCGCAATGTAGTCAGTATCACAAAACCCCATCGTATCTATAATGACACCACATGACACTGGGATTGGGAACAAGACCAGTCTTTTAATAGATTAAAACATCTATCCAATGCGCCTGTATTGCGGTATTACGGTGTATTGCGGTATTACGGTGTATTGCGGTATTACGGTGTATTGCGGTATTACGGTGTATTGCGGTATTACGGTGTATTGCGGTATTATGGTGTATTGCGGTATTACGCTATATGTAGACGCCTCCAAAGGATGATTTCCGCTCGCATGCAAGGGATGCGATAATGCCTCCAAAATTACGATTTCGAGGAAGACCAGTGCTTCGGCACTGACAAAAGACTTATTCAGCAGAATAAACATATTTACCACAGAGTTGGTCCACATTAATGGTGCAAGTATGCACATTGCAGACGTGCTCTTCTGCGAGCACAACAGCAAGATCGAACCCAATAAGTCAACACATAACGTAAAAATGTTTATACAAATATTCTCAAGTCCTTTGTACCCCACTCAGCAATGGACAGGCAGAATGTAAGGTACAAACCATAAAACAGCTATTAAAGAAGGCAATATTAGACAACAAAGACATATTGCTATTAGCATTAGCGATTCGAATCCAGGCCGAGTCAAACCGATGACTTATAAAATTTACAATTGTCACTTAGCCTGGTGTTCGGAAATACTAGGATAGGATTTGGAAAAGTGAAATGAATTGTCTGTGATTGAAATTTCCCGAGCTTAATTAACTAATGTACAAAAATAAAATCACCCCTAAAAACTAAATCTAGTGGAATTACTTAAAGTTGTATGAACTAGTGATTTCGATTTACTGCAATTTTCTTTTTAGATATAAAAGGTTAATCATTATTTGCTTTACTTTGAAGTTAAAGGTGCATAGTCCGATGAAATATCAAATTTTCCAAACCAAACCAATTATCTAGATTTGATTATACATATCTAACTGTGATACTGATGCACTTATTAAGCATTTGTTTCTGCGTAGAAGGCAATACTGAGTCAATTTAACAGAACCTGTTACTGCAGACGTCTATGGTGTCGGAGTTTTGGCAAGCGTGCCAAAACTAATTTTCCATGTTCGCACTCAAAATATCTAAAAACTTTACCATTTAAAATAAAAGTAACTTTGAACTAATGTAAAGTAGATACTAGTGATCGATCTAATATATTTAGCTCGGAAAAAATACAGAAATTCAAAACCATCGGACTATGCAACTTAAACTTATTTTAAAGGTTTTATCTTAGACATATTTGAGGTGAAAATATGCTACATTAATTTGTTGTTATGCCCACTGAAATATCAGACAAGGACATGTTATTCCCACTTCCATGCATAGCTGCCTCATTGTCCAGTTGCGGTAAATGTTTAACGAGTGAACCAGTATCTAAGTTAGATATGTAGGATCAAATCTAGTTCAGTGCTTTGGTGGTTTTTTTTAATTGATTTGATCATAGCAGATATGCATTCAAAATGATCGGCAATGCATTAGCACAACAAGGCAAATCTATCACGTGATAGGAGGGCGCCAATCGCATGACACAAACTTGCATGCCTCTCTCGGTGAGGATTGATGGTGCTGTTATCGGAGATTTATTGACGCCCGATTGAAAGCAATCTGTTAACTCGATATGTGAATGCAATGAGCTCTTCTTCACGCATAGGCCATATATTGGGGACGTTGATTCTCGGCATTCATCCAAAAGCCATGATATGTGTATGGACTCATTATAGCCCTGTCACATTACGACGCATCGCGCAAGCGCATGGCCAATGGGTAAAATCACTTTTTTATGTCGAGATGCATCAAACTTTGCGGTGCAGGGGGGCCCCAAGTTGGACATATATGTACCGCATACATAGCTTCTGGCCAACATATGACCTACGTATCGCTAACGCGCCTCCCGGCGAAAAACGCTCGAATTATGCTCATGATACATTCGCAGAATGCAGGTGAATGTTATATACATAATTTGATCGCCAGAACTACACCTCATACATTACATATGTCAAGACACAGTGGAGAAATGCTAAACATATGTTAGACATACATTAGACATATGTTAGACTACGTTAGATGCACATTAGACTACCTTAGACATATGTTAAACATACATTAGACATATGTTAGACATACATTAGACTATGTTAGACATACATTATCCATATGTTGTCGGTACAGGTTAACAAAGTGCAATGTAGTGAACAATGTTTGTCTAATGCATGTCTAATGTACATCGATGTACGCCTAATGTATACATACCATACGGCCAACGTAAAATCCACATGTTGTCGAATGTCGAAAGTTTTGTGCATGCACAAAACTTTCGCAACCCCTTAACGAATGACACTTTATATCGACGTACATCGGAATACGCATAATAAATGCTAATATTCGAGTAACGCATATTGACGTATCCCGACGTAGTGGCCAAAAATCACCTACGTCGGCATACGTTTGCGCGATGCGTTGTTATGTGACAGGGCTATAAGGGAGACGATTGGGTTGAGACAGGAAGGTTGAGTGCATGGGGGTGATGTAGGTTTTTTTTGTTTTGTTTGTTTGTTGTTCTACGTCCTAACAACATCTAAGGTCATATCAGGACGGAGGGTGGGGGTGATGTAGGGGGGCTGATGTAGGGGGTGATGTAGGGGGGGTGATGTAGGGGGGGGGGTGATGTAGGAGCGGTGCTCTGGAGGATTTGTTTGTTTGGGTTTTACATCCTGGCCTCATTTAGGGTCATATCAGGGATGGATACAGACTTGTGACAGTGCACACTTATGGTAACTTAGTAGCGCTGCCCCCAGGGGGAAACCATGCCGCTGGCACCATGACGTTTCTCACTCAGTAACATGTTTGTATGTTTGTTGGTGTTTTTAAGTCCTAGCAACATCTAAGGTAATATCAGGACTGGTACCGACTTGTGACAGTCGGCACTCATGGGGACTTTACAGTGCTGCCCCACTGGAAGACTAGGCCGCCAGCACCATGACCTGATATCCCACTCAGTCACATTATCCAGATACTGAGCTAACCAGTCCTTGCCCTATCCTAATAATGCCAGGCTAGGAAGCGAAAAGTATCAATTGTGTAAGGCATTGGTTTTACTTATTTGGGTTTTTCAATTCCCGACCTTCGGCACAGGAAGCCTGCACTCTACCAATTCAGCCACTGTGTTTGGTGTGCATATATGTGTGCATAGAGAGATGTGTGTATATGTGTATATATGTACACATGTGTGTGTTTCTTTGTTTGTGTGTTTGTTTGTTTGTTTAATGGGCCCCCGGCACAAAAAGTAAACATTGGCTATTTGGGGGTCATACAGTGGTTAAACATATCTGACAAAATAATTACATTTCATTTCAAATAGATCAAATAGAGCAGAGATGTGTATGCCAAAGGAGCATACAACTGTGGTAAAATCACAAGTGGTATGTGATGAATAAAATCAACAGTAAAAGACTTTTCAAGTTAAAAATGGAAAATGAATGTACGTAAAAACCAGTTTCCCGAAAGAATTGTCTGAGTTGCAGATGGAATCAGAATGACTCCATTACACCCTTATTTCCAAACACATCACATCGCTAACTGATTGTAGATGAGGACATCTCACAAAAATATGACACACTGATAGTATACACCAGCAGTGCTCACATTCTCCCAAGACTGGCTTCACAGAACGAAGTTATATAGGCCTATTTGTGTATAAATGTGCATACATACGTGTGTATATATAATACATAAGCATATATACACGTATATATATGTGTATATATACACATATATATATACACATGTATATATATTTATATATACACATGCATATATACACATGCATATATACACATGTATATATACACATGTGTATACATGTATATATATATGTATATATATGTCTACATATGTATACATATGTATATACAAGTATATATATGTATATATATATACATGGGTGGACGTGGAAGTAAATGTTTATGGATGAGGTTTCCAGACATCTGAGTGCGTAGTAGTAGTAGCGGGTGTTTGTGTTGTTTTTTTTTCTTGAAGATTTATACTGCCTATTATGGATAAGTCTGAATAGACTTGTTTTCACCATTAGACAGTTTGTCGATAGAAAGCCCAAGCCTACACTTTTACCGACCCAAGGCATTTTTAACCTCCTACACCACATAGACATCGTATTAGACCAACCGGCCTCTGATGACACTGTAAGTTATACACAGTGGTTGAAATCCAAATTGGCAGAGGTGAGGGCGCAGGGATTGCCTGACAAGGTGTGGCGTACCAGTCGACCCCGTGACCCGGAGATCCGTGTTCTTTGCCGTGGTCCATTACCAGGAGTGACAGCTCCAAGTGCGCGGGTCTCTGCAGCCACAATCTCCCCCCATTCACACACTCCGCCAGTGGGCGCTCAGGGCACTATTTACGCACAATTCGGCGAGTGTATTCCTCCGCCAAAAATAAAAGACATGGAGAGGACACCCACAATTATTTTTTTATAAAGTTTGTTTTAGTTAACAACGCCTCTAGAGACACTGATTTTTTATCATCGGCTATTGGATGTCAAACACATGCTCATTCTGACATATTTCTTTGGAGGAAACCAGCTGCCACCACATAGGCTACTCTTTCCGATAAGCAGCAAGGGGTCTTTTATATGCACTTTTCCACAGGTAGTAGAGCATATACCCCAGCATTTGATGAACCAGTTGTGGGCCACTGGTTGGAATGAAAATAGCCCAAACTCCAAATGGGTTCCACTGAGCAGGATCGATCGAATGACCCACACCTCCACAGGTGGACACACAATCGCCTGAGCTACATCCCGCTCCCCCCACAATTGTACATGTTATTGTTAACATGGATAATTCTTGGGCGAGACGGAACATTATTGAACCCACTGACCCGCCGGCGACACCATCTGTATAAAACTCCCCCGCACTACGCATTGCCACTAACATAGTGGCCGCCGAACTGCACTGGCGCCCCCTTATGGATCTTGCCTGAACTAAAGCCTGTAAGCGAGTTTGGCACCAGGAGGCGACACTGGGAGTTTTCCCACAAACCCTAGAGCCTCAGTTCAGACCAGGACACAACTGCTGCAGCCATCGCCATTGAACCACCAACAACATTTCTTTGCCCACCCACCCACACCGAAAAATAAGGAAAACAGGTAGGGCTGAGGGTTCGAGTCCGGGAGCTTACCATCAGAGCTGACCCGAGATGACGAGAGAGACTGATGTGGCTTCTTACTGACCAAAACTGTATAACGTTCATTGAGTTCTTCCGTGTAATAAAGACCCACTATATATATATACTTCTGTCTCGGCCTTAATTGAATTATGACTTCAGGGCTTTGTCGACCTCCATATGTGTGCACAAAAATAGGGTTTTTTCCACCGTAACGAATTGGCATTAGACGTAGAGGCCTCATACGGCCTAGATCAGCCAGAAGAGGATCTGTAAGTTAATCTGTAAGTAGCAGAAAGTGGTAAAAAGAAACGCCCACCACAGCTGTGTATATAAACCAGCATGGCGATCAATATAAATGTCGTTTTTCAATACCTTTTTATATATTGAAAATTCGTTTAGTGACAAGCAGACAATCCTATCTAAACGGCTTTGATTCCTTCTCACATATTTTTCATGAAAAATGGAGTGATTTTGTTGTTGTGCGCGGAACATTCAGGCAGTCACTCCCGCCTCTGGGGAGCGCGACCTTCTCCCACGCCGACATGTTGTCCTGGCAACGGGCCCGTCGAGGGGTCGCTTAGTCTCGCGGCATCTCGCGGCCTTTCGCCGTCTCTCGCGGCCTCTTGTGGCGCGTGTCCAAACTGTGTTTTATTCTAGTCGCCGGAGAACAAAAAACAAAAAAAGAAAGAAAAAAAGGTTTCCCGGAGGGCGCAGGAGAAGAATATGCGTTCGAAGCCTACTTATTTTATACAGAGGGGAGATTTTCTGACAGTGACACACTATTTGAGATAGACGTAAGCACTTCAAAGAATGCCTTGATCTGGTTATAGTTAGTACATCGATGTCATGGTTGACGAATAGTTAGTGCGACAGGACACGACGGGAGTCGGCCCCTGCTGTTTCCACTCCAGATTTAGGTTCTTTCCCGAGGTCTGTGAGTGAGGGAAGGGTGTTCCGAGAGGTCGACTGTTAACCGAAAGGTAAAGTGTCCGTTCTGTGTACGGACAAACACTAGTCGATCTCAAGCACGTGAGAGAAGCTGGTGTGTGTGTGTATATATATATCTATATATATATATAGTATAGTTATACGAGTCTTACCTGGGTATAGATGATGGATAACTGTTGTTTTCCCGAGGTATAAGCCTCGGGTAGACGTGGGCTAGGGAGAAGGAAGCACATCTGGGTCCAGCAATCTTTACCTACTTATTCAGGATAAAAATGATCTTTCAATACAATGGATACTATGATTCCAAATTCCTTCCCGTAATGTACACCAACGAGTAGTGATGTGTAGGTGTGGAGGCGCACCAGCCCACGTCTACCCCAGCTTATACTTCGGAAAAACCACGAGTTATCCATCATCTATACCCAGGTAAGACCGTAGAACTATACTATTTTACCTCGGTATAACAGGCCTCAGGCTAGCCTCAGGCTAGGAGACTTTTACATAATCAGTTGATCCGGCTTTTATACTATTCTTTATATAACATGTTTCAGTAGTTTATTGTCATTTTATTATAATTGTATTCGGGGCAGCCATGCTCGGTGTTCTCACGGGGGGGGGGGGGGGGGGGGTGTGGGGACCTATTCTTGTTAGTTGCTGAGCAGGCGCTTTTCAATGCCGGTAGGCTTTTCTAGTCGTTTGTTGTAATGTTTTGCAAACGACTTAGCTGTTTTCCAGCCTGCGTGCGCTAGTATTCTTTTTACAGAAATGCCGAGCAAACGTGCCTTGGACACCATGGCACCTCTGGTTGAGTGGGAAGAGTATTTGCCCGTATCCACTCCAGCCAATTTCAACACCGTGATTGTCCCTCTGGCAAGGGTGTCTCTTGAAATTGCCTTATGTGGCTTTATGAAGCTCACTAATAGTTGTTGTCATACACGTAAGTGCTTTGTCTTGGATATATAAGACCGTATGGCTGTCACAACACATAATTTCCGATCATTTGGGAAGTAGTCTAAGTGAACCGTAGGTAAAGGGTCACCTAACGTGTTTGATTTGAGCAAATGTGCTAAACCAAACGTAGCTTGTTTCTTGTCTATGTCTAATCCAGTCAAGGATAAAGCAACAATCATTTGTCCTCTGTGTCCCGTTACTAAAAGTAACAAGACCGCAACCTTAAAACAAAATTGTTTTATCTAACAAAGAGTTGTGAGGCCAAGCCTGAAACAACTCAAATACTATAAAAACATCCCAAAAGCGACTAAACTTTGGTTTTGGAGGATTCCTTTGATAAATTGACCGAAGTAGATAATGAAGGACATAATGTTTACCAACTGTTTCGCCATCAATTCTAGGTAATATAATTGATAACGCGCATCTTGCCGCATTGACCGCCCCAAACCCTAGTCCCTCATCCTCTAGAGAACGAAGAAAATGGGCTACTTGTGCAATTGTTGGATTTGTTTGTTTGACTTTCATTAGCAAACAATGTACACCCCATTTTGTTAAATATGTTGTGTACATTTTTACAGTTCCTGCTGAGTAACCTTATGTAATTAAAAATGTCATAAACCTGTGTTCCGAAAAGGAATGCCAGAAGGGGTGTTGTTAACACATCTCCACGAACCATCAATGCTTAAAATTTGTCCCCTTGCGTGTAGGAAAAGTATAGAGTTTGTGTCTGGTAAGGCTAAAACTTCCAAGCCTTGCTGCGTGTCACAATTGGGGACTATTAAAGCCCTCCTTACTACTCTGCCGATTAGGCTGAATGTAATAAATTGTATTTTCCCAAAAGGTATGCTCTGGATACCATGAGACCAATTCTATAATATGTTATTATTTCCGGAGGCCAAAGAATTTATATTTGGCTTTCCCCATTCAAAATTAATTATGTTCTTTAATTATATGGGTTGGACATTGTCCCTCCCATGTTGCGAATGGAAGCCATTGCTGTAGTACTGTCTGTCAACATTCTGACATAGCATCTGGGTATGCAGACTAAACTACATTACCCTAAATACACTATTCTCCAGTCTAGACCATTAATATGATCTACCCTTCTTCATGAAGGTATTGGCCTTCAAAAAACCCTTTAGTTCCATCTTATGCTAAATTCTTAGCTATTTGCTGCAAACTTAACTTTGTAAATGTTGTACATTAATCATTACTTTCAACTGCGCATCCAATTAATCATCAAGATACGGGAACCGAAAGGTCCTTCCCGCTGAATGAGCGAACAAATTGTTGTTTTTGGAGCTTAGTAAATAAGCGAGAATTACGAGCTAAACCCATTGGTAAACAAGTAAATTCATATAGTTGTTCATTTCAAATAAACGTACCAAATTTTTGTCTGTATCCTGAATTGGTTTGTAACTACCTGTGAGCAGGTCAACTGTAACTGGCCCATAAGAAATGACCCATGTATGTATGGAAAAAATTAATTTATTTTTACCTTTTGGAAAAACCTGTTTCCGTGGCCATGTGAGTTTGCGGTGCAACCTCTACTTGTTCTCTTTGAGATTTAGCTGAGAGCATTACTCCAGCTTCTTGAGCCGCTTCTCCATTCATGGATAGTCGGCGTCTGGCCTGCTTCCCTCCTGTAACCTAGAGTGTGGCAGGGAAGCTTAAACCATCACCTCTGGTGAGGACTATTTATCATCGTCAATGGGATCTTCGGGCTTACAGCCCTTCGTATCCCACAAACCCTTAACTCACAAATGTGTAAGGATCAATGAATTTTATAGTTTTCAACCAACTGTTTGTTTGTTGTTGTTTTTCGTTCAGGAAAATCTAATCCTATCCAGACGGGTAGCGTTTATAACGTATATACCCATGGCTAATAAAGCCAAAGTACCTCTCCGGTCCGTACCGATCAATGAAACTCAGAGTGTTCAACCGACTGTTTGTTCGTTGTTGTTTTTCGTCCTGGAAAAAATGTATAAACATATCCAGACGGGTACCGTTTGGTACAAACCCATGGCTAATAAAGGCCAAAGTACCTCTCAGGTCCGAAAAACCTGTAACTCTCATTTGAAAGTTTGAGTGTACCCAAACAGCGAGATGTGGCTTGAGCCAACCTCGCTTTCCGTTCCTAACGGGGTACCAAACGTGATGTGGTTATAACCATAATCGGTGTTCGCTCATTCACGGGCGAGTTACTGCAATGAGGCTTCAGCCTAACTCTCTCTTCGGTTTGGCCCGGGCGGTATCCCGGGCGAGGTATTGTGATGAGGCTTCAGGCAACATCGTTCTCCATTTTGCCACTAGCTTCAAAAAACTAATACGGCCCCAACCATCACTGCTCGCCGTTAGGCAACAGCGGCTTAACATTATGTGGGCTCTGGCAAGCTCGCTCTCCATTCGGTCACGGGCGGCAATACTGGTGTTGGAGAACGTATTCACACCGTTCCAACACAGGCGTGTAGCCTAAGTGTAATGTCATATGGTAACCGTATGGAAACCAACCTCCATGAGGTGTAGAACTCCATGAGGTGTAGAACGCAATGTGGCTTCAGCCAACCTCGGTCTCCGCTCGAATACGGGCGGGTTAAACGCAATGTGGATTTAACCACAACGCTCTCCATTTGCCAACGAGTGTCACAACGTAATGTGGCTTCAGCCAACATGTCTCTGCGCTCGGCAACGGGCGGCTTAACTTTATGTGGCTTCAGCCATCATCTCCTTTCATTCGCAATGTCATGTGGCTTCAGCCAACATCGCCCTCCGTGTAGTAACGGTTTTCAGCCAACATCGTTCTCGGCCTAAACTGGATGTGGCTTCAGCCAACACCTCTCCCCGTTATAACGGGCTACCACGTTACGTGGTTGTAACCATCGGCCCTACCCGCCGGTGACGGGCGGGCTACCGCGATGAGGCTCAGCCAACATCATGCACTTCCATGTCTTCCGAGTCCCAAATCAACCGTACCTCATGGTGGGTCTCCCCGTCTGGGTCGGAAGGGATTATAGTCTCGGGCTAAGGCGACGGCAAAGCCGTCCATCCTGGAGAGGAGTAAAAATCCTTCTCCGGGCGAGCCGCAGGAGCTAATGCCCCTGCCATACTCCACTTCGTGGCCATCGGCATCTGTCACAATCAAATGTGAACAGTACCGGAATTTGACTAAACGTCACAGGAGGTGATTAAACCAACATCTGTGCGTATAGTGGTGTTAAAGAACGTATTTATACCGTCTCAACACAGGCGTGATAAGCTAATGTATTGGCGAAGGTTGTCAGTGTTAACACCGAAACCAAACGCGGGGTCGGGACCAGCGTATCGGCCCACCCACCTCTCTGTTTCATACACTTCTCCCTCCTGCGGCTTCTGTGCCAGCAAGTTGGAGAAAATGCTACAAAACTCGGAGGAACGCCTAAAAAATGTATTGTGGGGAGTCTATAAAAGAAACCCAGGATCATCCCCAACGTGACTCTTTATGAGAGTCCGAGAGAAAATCCACTTGGAGATGCGGTTTCACCCTGCAGCTTTCGCTTTCATCTCTACCCGTATTCCACGGGTGCAACAACCAATCAGTATCGGTTTTGTTTTGTATACCAAGGCTCTTTGGCCGGTCACCATCATTTTATCCGTTTGTAAACATACCTATCTCAAACAGACTTACGAAGTTCTAAACTTAAAAAAAGATGCCATAAAGCATAACAACTATCTTCATACAGTTTGTATTAATACTTATAGTGAATACAACACTCCAGACTTATGTCAACTGTCAGTGACTGGTTTCCTCCTGAGTAACTTAGTAAGCCTCCAGTATTCTTGTTTAAAGTATTGCAGTTCCAAGATTCGAACCGGTTACCCTCTGGTCTTGAGACCAACACTCTGCCATCTGAGCTACAGAGGAAGTGCTTTCACCGAAATATAAATATAAATAAATATACTTTCGTAAATAGCGAACTCCGGGTCGGCAAGGCACCCGGAAACATTCAGTGTTGCAGAAGTGCAGCCATCAGTGCATCAATGCGGCTGAAAACTCCCCAAAACAACACACGGGCCACGTCGACTCGAAAAACGTACCGGAAATCGGAACGGTTAAACGCTAATAACTGCCAAAATACAGTCACCACCTATCTAAAAATCACACAAAGGACGTAATTGTCCTTAATAAAGAAACGTGTGGAACGGTTAAACCGTAATATACGTCCTTCCTTAGCGAAAGACGAATAAACTATAGAAGTAATCGAGCGAAAATGGGGGATTTAAGCGACCCAACGCACCAAGGCGACTCGAAAGCTAGCGACCCGGAATTTCGTTACGGTTAACGCTAATAATTCTGAAAATACAGTCGCCACCTAGCTAAAACTCGCACAAAGGACGGTAATGTCCTTAATAAAGCAACGTGTGCAAAATAATCCACGAAATCCAGGTATTTGTGGAGAAATTCGTAGAAAAATATCGCTGAACAACTCGCATACGTACATGTACCACGAGATTCTTATGCTAATTGCTGGACCCGGATGTGCTTCCTTCTCCCTAGCCTGAGGCTAGCCTGAGGCTGTATACCGAGGTAAAATATATATATATGCATATATATATATAAACATATATATGTTTATGCCGGTTTATAAGTAAGCGCTCGAGATGCATTTCCAAAATGTCAGCGGTAAATGAATCACCGCTATAAGGGGTCATACAAGAAGTTTTTTCGTTCGGGCTTTGTCTTAGCAACAGTTAAGGTCATGACTTTATAGTGCTGCCCCACTGGAAGACCAGGCTGACCTGCTATCCCATTCAGTCACATTATCCTGACACTGAGCCAACCACTCCTTGCCATATCCTAATAATCCCAAGCACCTGGCTAGGAAGCGACAAGTATCAATTTTTAAGTCATTGGTTTGACTCGACCTTCTAGTGTGTGTTACCATCAAGGACACTTTTTGTGTGGAACGTTCGCGTAATTTCTTTATTAGCAGCAAAATGATGACGAAGCAACTAGTAGGTATGTAATGAGCACAGAAAGAGATGACAAATAAAAAGAGAAATCATGAAGATAAAAATGGGTGAAGCCAGACATCGCTTTCAGCAAATATTAAAGTTGCATGGTCCGATGGTCTTGAATTTCTGTGATTTCTCTAAAATAAATATATTAAAATGATTGTGTAGTGGTCTGCACTGACCTCTCAGGCAAGGAGCCGCATAGACATGTAGGCATGGGTAGTGTGTTGAGATCAGTGAGCCTAGGTGGTGTAATGTGGGTTTGAGTCCCGTTCTAGGCGCAATATTTCCCATTTTCATCACCCCCCACGACACTGGTTGCTGTGACCATGATCCTATACAAGCTACGCTCTGTATAGTCGTTGAACCTCCCCTGTGTATGTGTAAATGCACTGCCTGTATGTACGTAATTGTAAGCAGTAAAAGACTTACAATTCCAGGTGGACGAGTGTAGTGGTCTGCACTGACCTCTCAGACAATGAGCCGCATAGACAGGTAGGCGTGGGTAGTATGGTGATATCAGGAAGCATAGGTGGTGTAATGGTTAGCACACTGGCCTGGAATGCAAAGAGATGTGGGTTCGAGTCCCGCTCTAGCGCAATATTTCCCATTTTCATCATCCCCCCTGACGACAATTGTTATTATCTACTTTACTTTAGTTTGAATTAACTTATCTTAAATTGCAAAGTTTTGTGATATTTGAAGTGCAATCATGTCAAATTAGTTTTGGACAGCATGCCAACATCCTGAGACCCATAGGCTTCTGCAGTAACAGATTCCATTAAATTGCCTCGGTATTCCCTTCTATGTGGTGACAAATGTTTTAATAAGTGCACAAATATCTAAGTCAGATATGTAGAATCGATTCTAAATAATTGTTTTGGTTTTGAAAATAATGATGTTTTCGTCGGACTATGTAGCTGATCGGCTCATTGAGGAAGGTTGAAGGCATGACCATGGGGGAAGTACAACTAGCATAATGACTGTTGGAACTGAGCCAATCAAAGTTGCAATGAGAAGACGATGTCAGAGAGATGGCGGACAGATTATGGAACTGCGACTAGAGCAATACAGGCAACAGGAGAGGTGTTGTTGACACTCATAGTAAGCAACAAGAGACCGCAGCAGTGCTTGCAGGCACCAGTCAGAAGGTTTGTTTTGTTTGTTGGAGTTTAACGTCCTGGCAACATCTCAGGTCATATCAGAACGGGTACCGACTTGTGACAGTGCGCACTCATGGCAACTTTATAGTGCTGCCCCACTGGGATACCAGACTGCCAGTACCATGACCTGATATCCCACTCAGGCAAATTATCCTGACACTGAGTCAATCAACCCTTGCCCTATCCTAATAATGCAGAGCACCTGGCTAGGAAGTGACAAGTATAAATTTTGTAAGTCATTAGTTTGACTCGATGGGGAATTGAACTCCTGATCTCCTACACGGCAGGCCTGAGGTCTACCGATTCGGCCACAGCGCCCTGGTTTGGGTAAGTCTGGGTGAGACCTGGGCCGTGTTCAGGGTCCATCTCGGAGACGTCTCCGTGATGCTTTTTGGCTTATTTCCGTTCAGGGTGCATCTCGGACATGTCTTAGAGACATCTCTCATTTCAAACAGGAGATGAAAAGCACCTCGAAAATGGCCGCCATATTCAGTGGTTTCAGCCAATCCGAATGCTTCTTTTTCATTACAAATGGCTTGCGACCAACTGCTTTTGCCATTCAGAATAGCATGACATCAGGGATTTCCCCGAGACGTCTAGGAGGCATACCCTGAATGCGGCCCTGTTGCCAGGAACCAGCGCCACTGACTGATTAGAAGCTGGTTCCCAGCGCGGCGACGCTAAAGGAAATTTGTGCAGTGGACTGATTAGCGCCGCTGCTGGAACCAGCGAAACCAGCGAAACCAGAATGCTGAACAATTGAATATCTCATTTCCTGACAGGCAAGACATGACTACTGTTCATCCAGCCTTGCAGCCGCTCTCAGCGGAAATGGAAAGGGAAAAGCCCCGGAAGTGCCAGAAAATCATTGTCATGCGATTGAAACTTGTTGAGCTAGATTTTCGACAATTGTATTATAGAGAGAAGTGTATCTCAACAACCCCAACATGGCCACATTGAAAAGATATTCGATTGGTGTCCCTTGTGTAGATTGTGTGAATAATCGATATCTTGATGGTAGAACTGCTTGCAAATTACCATGTAGTAGGTTTGTTGTTCTACGTCCTTACAACATCTAAGGTCATGGAGTAAGACAACAGAGATGCTGAAGCCTGTTGACAGACGCCACTGCTAAAAGTAAACACAGGAGACGACACCGAGTTTTCTAGTAACGAGCAATTCATCTCCACAACGATCAGCCAAATGACTGACAGTGAAGACAATGCACTGTTTTCCCAAGAGGCTGGCAACTTTGGAATTTGAAATTTAAAAAAGAAAAGGGGGAGCGGGAAGAGAAAATGACTTAAAAATAAATGTCTAACAAGAAAAAGACCGGAAGCAATTCGCCCTTTGACGGCCACCTCGGCTCATGTTGGTCTCAGGAAATTGTGAGCTTTGTCTCTCTTCCAAAGCAATTAGGTGGAACCAACAGTAAATGGGATCTGAGGATGGCAATGTGGGTGGATGGGTGGGTGTGTATGTGTGTGTGTGGGGGGGGGGGGGGGGGGGGGGGGGGGGGGGGGGGGGGGTCTCTGCGGGTGGGTAGGGTTGGGAGTTGTGAGGGGAAATCGGCTCAGACAGGCATCGCGTCTTCTCATCGTACCCCCCCCCCCGCTGCCCGCTAGTCTCACCCATGCCCCGCTCCTCCCAGGCCCCCCCCCCCCCCCCCCGGTCCTCAACCCCCCCGCTCCTCTCCCCGCCCCCGCTCCTCTCCCCCCGTCTCCAGCCCCCTGCTCCTCACCCCTTGCACCCCGTCCCTGCCCCCGTCACATCCCCAACTCTTGCCCCGTTCCATTTCGGCGCAGTAGGAGCACTGTGCAAGGGGGACTCCCCAGCCCAGCATCACCCTCGCCAAACTCCACCCACTTCTCCGCATTGTGATCGGGGAATATGTGCATTGGTGTACTAATGAGCTGCTGCTTGGGGGCTGCAATCGGGTGGTGTGGAGGAAGAAGGGGAAGGCAACGCAGGAGAGGGGCGGGGAGGATGGAGGAGGAGTAGGAGGGGGGGGAAGGGGGAACGGCGGAGGGGGAAGGAGAGAAGTAGGGGGGGGGCGGGACGGGCGGGGAGAGCTGTTCGGGAATGGGAGGATTGTGTCACTGATCGGGCGAGGGCTGTGGGACCGTGTGCGTATATTGGCCGGGACCGGACGGGGGAGATGCGGTGGCCGTGGCGGGGGGAAAGGGCGAAGAAAAGGGTGTGCAGGGAGTGGGCAGGTGCGGGGGCAGGGGCGGCGGGACTATGTCGGTATTGGATGGGGAGGCGAAGAGGTGGTTGGGGAGTGTGTGAGGGGGCGGGGCAGGGGGGCGTGGGGGGGCGGGGGGGGGGGGGGGGGGGGGGGGGGGGATGGGGGGGGGGGGGGGGGGGGGGGGGGGGGGGGGGGGGAGGGGGGGGTGGGGTGGGTAGGAACACGATGAATAAATACCACATGCACCCCTTCCAGAGCCAATGTGAAGCCGGTGGTGAGGATGGATAAGTGAGGAATGAGAAGGGGGAGCGGGGAGGGGGAGGGGGGAGGGGGAGGGGGGAGGGGGAGGGGGTGGGGGAGGGGGGGTGGGGGGAGGGGAAGGGGGGAGGGGGAGGGGGAGGAGGGAGGGGGGAGTGGAGGTGGAGGGGTCGTGGGGGAGGGGGGGGGGGAGGGGGATAGGTAGCGGGAGGTGGGAGGGGAGGGGGGGGAGCGGGAGTGGGGGGAGGAAGCGGGAGTGGGTAAAGGACAGGGGTGAAGGGACAGGGGGAGGGGGGGCCCCGCGGGGGTAGGAGGCAGGGAAGGAGAGGGAAGGGAATGAGAGGGAGGGGTGGATTCAAACAGCACATATCCCAGCAGGACCCAGTCCCGCATTTGGCTCACATTTGCCCGAGATTGAAACCAATTCTCAGATGATCCGGCCAGCCTGGCTGATAGTATTGACTCGCGAGGAGCTCCATTGGAGTGGGCGCGTTGTGCCGGGAAAAGGGTCAGGGTCCCGGCTGCTAGATCTATCATAGAGAGAAGGGGGGATCTAGAAGCCAGGGCGGGCCGGGAGGCGGGGGCGGGCGGTTGGGGAGGGCGGACCGGGAGACGGGCCGGCGGGCGGGCGAGTCGCCGGGTTGCGTTGGTCCTCCTTCTCCTTCAAACTCCCAAAATAACCACGCGAGCTACCAGGTCAGAAATGCTTCCCGGGAGGTAGGTAGGTACATTCTTAAGTTTGTTTGTTGCTTGCTTCATATCCTAGCAACATTTAAGGTCATATCAGGACGGGTACCAACTTGTGTCAGTGCGTACTGATGGCAACTTTAATTGTGTGCTGCCCCACTGGGAGACCTGACCACTGGCACTATGACCCCGATATCTGCCAGTCATATTATCCTGATACTGAGCTAAACCAGTCAGTGCCCTATCCTAATAATGCCAAGCGTAATGCTAGCTAGCAATAATTATCAATAGTACCAATTATATAACTCATCGCTTTCACTCGGCGGGGATTCGAACTCCCGACCTCCCGCACAGGAAGCCTAAGCTCTGCCGATTCGGCCAGCGCGTCCGGTAGTCGGTAGTCAGATGGGTAGGTAGGTTGGTTGTCGGAGTTTTACGTCCTGGCAACATCTAAAGTCATATCAAAACGGGAGGTAGGTACGTGACTGCAATGCTGTATGGCTGTATGGTTCACCGTTCTGCATTTAAATACCGGCACCCCCCACCGGAAGTGAGTGTGTGCCTGCCCCACACACCCCTCCCTCGGCACCTCACACCGGAAGTGAGTGTGTGACGCTGCCCTACACCTCTCCCCTCACCCGGCACCCCTCTTGTCGTGGCCCGCCAAGGCCACTGAGAGGCTACATACATTCCAGCGCCCAGTGGCAGTCAGTCAATGCACATCAAAGCGCCCATTTGTCTCGCCTCAGCAGAGCGCCCGATGACCCGCCCCCCGCTCCATTGTTCCGATATGAGGAATGGCTGCCGACTGGACCCAAACAAAATGTGCTCGTATGTACATCAGCCCTGCCCGTGTAAACGTGAACACCGGGGGCAGTAGCACTACCTCCCTCCACACCCACGTACACGTACACACACATGCACACACTCACACACTTCTCATCCACATTCACCCTACTGCAAGTACGCCCTCCCCACACACACCGCAACCCCCACACATGTCCACCAGTCATTCATACTCCCAATCATATTACCCCCCCCCCCACACACACACCCCCCCCCCCCCGCCCGCCCTTACACCCTTGAGGCACCACCAACAAGAATTTCACGTCAGCATGACGACACACATTTCAATTTCCGTCATCGGTGCACAAACGGATGCGGTAACACTACTTTTGCTGAGAGTTCCACTTCCGCAGCCCACCCTTCTCGCCGCACATTGCTATCGTGTATGACGTTCCTTCCGTCATCATTAACCGCACTTCCCCACGTTAATGCTGTCCGTTGTTCTTTAAGGTTTCTTTCCGTTGTTGCTCCTGTTCACACTTGAAAGTGTTGACAAAGGACTCCAACCCGTTAGAGATGAGCCGGTTCTATATGCGATGTTGAACCTGGGTAGAAACGGTTGTTCTGGAGTTTTTTGGTTTTTTTTCATTCTAATTATGTAGATCCAAAAGGTTGGTTGTTGAAGTTTTATGTCCTGGCATTATCTGAGGTCATATCATGATGGCTACCGATTTGTGACAGTGCACGCTCATGCTGACTTTATAGTGCTGCCACACTGGTAGACCAGGATGCCATCACCATGATCTGAGATCCCGCTCAGTCACATTATCCTGACACTGAGCCAACCAGTCCTTGCCCTATTCTAACAATGCCGAATGCCAAGTAGCAATTTTATAAGTCATTGGTTTGACTCAACTGGGAAGTAAACTCCCGATCTCCCGCACTCGCGGCCCGCGCTCTACCGATTCGGTCACCGCGCCCCAATTGTCAACCAACCAGCAGTGCAATAAATCTGAATTGTTGTCTCCCTTGCAAAATATTACATTAATATAATATACACAGATACCAGATTTGCCCTTGCACTGCACCGCTCCCCCTGGCGGCCTCTGTAACCTCTGTAGCCAGTGAGCATAGGGGATCGTCATTGCACCGCTACTTGAGCTAGGTGACCAACCCTCCGCATTAGATTGTTTAAAAGCCAATGATACATGCCTAAAGGCCCTGTCACACATCACCGGATTGGGGTACCGGATAGCAAACGGACACTGTCCGGTGAAATACGTCAATGTCCGTTTTTGATATGGTTGGCATCCGGCGTGTCCATCATCTGTCCGGTGGTGTCCGGTGTATATGGTGGGATGTTTTGAACATGCACAAAACTTGTGCCGGACACAACCAGACTGACTTGTATGGTTGGTGTCCATTTTAAGTCTGTTTAGTCTGTTTTGTCTGGTTCATGTCCGTTACCCATCCGTTACGTCTCCAGTTTGCTTCCTGCAGAGTCTGTTGCCGGTGTTGCGCGAATTTGGTATGTATATGTTTCCGGCGCGTCCGTGATGGTCCGGTACGTGTCCGGTTGATGTTTGGTCCGTCCATTTGTCATCAGGTTATCGTCCGTTTATCATCCGCTTATCGTCCGGTGGCTATCTGTTCATGTCCGTTTCATGTCCATTCGTCCACCGTTCGTTGATGTGATAGCGCAACATTTCGACACATTTCGATACATTTTGATACCAAACACCACCGGACTAGACAATTCTTTGTCCGGTTTATGTCCGTTGCTCAATCTGGTAAGATGTGTCATGCGCTTTAAGGTCAGTCCATGACCAAAGCACTCAACCTCTCGAGAGAATAAAGATCGAGACCGGAACGCTAATGTCTGTGGGGATTTTGTTGTTCTTTTGGTTTCGAGGTTGCAGAAGGGAGAAGGGATAACCAACCTCATCACATATCGGGATTTGTCTATGGAGGCCTATAACTTAAAAATGGAAATAAATGAAGAGACTGGCTTCATGGCGATGTTGAGGGGTTGTCAGCTTGAGGCTGGGGATGGGCCAGAGTGGATAGCATTAGCAGGCATACATTCCAGGAATAGAACTGCAGATGTGTGTCAATATATATTATTAGGCTGAGGATGGGCCAGAGTGGATAGCATTAGCAGGCATACATTCCAGGAATGGAACTGCAGATGTGTGTCAATATATATTATTAGGCTGAGGATGGGCCAGAGTGGATAGCATTAGCAGGCATACATTCCAGGAATGGAACTGCAGATGTGTGTCAATATATATTATTAGGCTGAGGATGGGCCAGAGTGGATAGCATTAGCAGGCATACATTCCAGGAATGGAACTGCAGATGTGTGTCAATATATATTATTAGGCTGAGGATGGGCCAGAGTGGATAGCATTAGCAGGCATACATTCCAGGAATGGAACTGCAGATGTGTGTCAATATATATTATTAGGCTGAGGATGGGCCAGAGTGGATAGCATTAGCAGGCATACATTCCAGGAATGGAACTGCAGATTTGTGTCAATATATATTATTAGGCTGAGGATGGGCCAGAGTGGATAGCATTAGCAGGCATACATTCCAGGAATGGAACTGCAGATGTGTGCCAATATATATTATTAATTCCTTCCATAAGAAAGATGAGGACAAGACATGGTTAATGACTCGAGCCTAAGACTCTGGCAGGCCCTAAAGACCTACCGTTGCATTTGTATTGAGCAAAGTCAGAGGCGAAGTGGGCCGATATTAGGGGGGGGGGGGAGTGCCCCCTGGAGGCCAGTAGGATAAGCAGGGGGCTCTGCTTGCAGGCAGACCTCCAGCTCTCCAGGCTGCACCCCCACCTCCAGTACCCCCACTACAGAAGAACATATCAACAAGGGGGTTACAGGAGTGGAAGTCGGTAACAACAATAATAAGAGAAGAGAGGGTAATTACATACATGAATAATATTTGCATAATAAGGTTTATACCACATACTTTGTTTGTTTGTTTGTTTAACGACCCCCAGCATACAAGTAAACATCGGTTATTATGGGTTATGCAGTGGTTCGACATATCTGAATAAAAAATAACATTTCAAACGGGTAAAATAGTTTGTTTGACGTCCTTGAAACATCTAAGGTCATATCAGGACGGGTACCGACTTCTGACAGTGCGCACTTATGGCGACTTTATTTTTTTAAATTTTAATTATTTTTAATTGAGGCTGTATTTATACTGTCCATTGCATATAAGCCCTGGTACCCAGGCTTGTTTCAATGCTGGCCAGTTGTAGTGTTGGTGTTATCTTACCACACAGTAGCAGAGCTGTGTGGTGTGTTATTGCTGATAAGTTATTTGATTGCGTGCATTTCAGTAGCAGATTCACCATCATTTCACTTTATAGTGCTCTCCCGCTGGGAGACCAGGCTACCAGCACCATGACCTGATACCCCACTCAGGTCACATTAGCCTGACACTGAGCCAACCAGTCCTTGCCCTACCCTAATAATGCCGAGTGCCAGGCTATGTAGTGGGAAAGTAACAATTGCATAAGTCATTTGTTTGATTCGGTGTATAATCTGAGGAATAAATATTTACCACCCAACAACAGAAGTGCACATTACCACACACGTAATAATGACCTGGGACTTTGATAGGAAATAAGACTCCAATCAACATAAGTGCTTATCAGGAGGCAGTGTAGCCCTGATGAGTTGAAGTTCTGGTACTGTTGATCTTGGTGTTGTTGTGTGCTAAGGCTTAGTAGCATCTGGACTGAATGGGCTCAGAGCATGTCAGTGTTTGACTCGAGTCATGAGTGTGAACGGCTGGGTGGTGGCATTTTAATGCGCAACAGACACCTACCTACCTTAAAGATGCTTAGTCCGATGGTTTAAAGTTTGTAATTTTTCTGAGATAAACATATTGAAATGATTGTTATAATACACCTCACTTTAGTCTGAAATGGCTAACTTTTGAGATATTTGAAGCGCAAACATGTCAAATTAATTTCAAGAAGCATACTACAACTCTGACACTATAGGCTTCTACAGTGACAGATTCTATTAAATTGGCCTTCTATTTCATTCTATGTGGCAACAAATGCTTAATAAGTGCACCAGTATCCAGTTAGATATGGATTAAAATTTAGATCATTGTTTTGTTCTTGAAAATGTGATGCTTCATCGGACTGTGCAGCTTTAATAATATTGTGAACACGGTAAATCAGCCATCAGGGATATTATCGTTTGTTGTGGGTTTTACGTCCTGGCAACATCTAAGGTCATATCAGGACGGTTACTAACTTGTAACAGTGCAAATGCATGACTTTACAGTGCTGCCCCACTGGGAGACCAGGCCGCTGGCACCGGGACCCGATCTCATACTCAGTCACTGATCTAACCAGTCCTTGCCCTATCCTAGTAATGCCGAGTGCCAGGCTAGGTAGTGACAATTTTGCAAGCCGCTGGTTTGACTAGACTGGGAATCGAACTACCCACCCTGCGCATGGGAAGCCTGGGCTCTACAGATTCGGCCACTGGTCATCAGGAAGGAAAGTAGACATTGAAAAGGCAATGCAGAACCTCTTTGGCAAGTATGTGTATATATAAATTATGCACATATACACCGACAATTTATAAAATTTATATAAATATGTACACACACATACACATGGACCCGCACATATAACACATGTGCATATACATATATATATTATATAAATATATACATATATACACATATACACATACATACACATACATACACATACACGCATCCACCCACATACATATATGTGTACATATATACACCTATGGACATATGCACATATACATATTACATATTATATACACATATCCACATAACATGTGTATATACATATAATTATTTTGAGCGTGTGGTAGAGGCAAGAGGCTGAGTCAGGACAGCTGAATACACCAGGTGGCAGCACCAGGCGAGGCAGAGGGCCTGCCCATCACTAGTTGTGCAAGCATCATTTAGGTGTCACACAGAGACAACACAGTTCATGGTTAATCAGTTTACGGATAATGCTCATACAGCACATATGCACATAATACGCACATATACCTGGATATATGCATACACATTTATATGCATGTGTAGTCGCGCCAATTGTGGCGAACACAGCAAATGCGCATGCGTAGACATCACATGACCGGAAATGAGCGCACTCGGGCAGTGTCTGGTGGACACGACTCAGGTAGTGCGCGCGGGCGCTGTTCTTGTTACGCATGCGTATGTGACGCACGTCCGCGCACCAGTTGTCTCATTTGTTAGGGCCCAGCTGGGAGTGGAGATCAATGTGTGTTGTGACAACACGGCGGCCCGCCCAACCCACGTTCCTCCGTGGAGAAAGGAAGAGCCGAGAAAACAGGTGAAATCTGTAGTTAAAAAAATAAAAAAGTCCACACACACACACCAAACAACTAAACAAAAACAACCTCTGGCTTTGGTTTTGAACGGAGGGAAGCAATTATTTGCAAAGCTGCTTAATATGTTTTTCCGCCCCCCCCCCTCCCTCCCCCCAAATGTTTTTTTGTTTCTGTTCTGGGAAGTGATAGGGATTCGGGGGTGGAAAAGGGGAAAAGGAGTCTGAATCTTTCAGTAAGTTTCATTACTTTCCCCATTAGTGTGTGCCGAAGGTTTCCAGGAGACAAATGAGAGTAGTTGAGTAGTTGTGTGTGTGTGTGTGGGTGTGGTGGGGGGTGCGGGGGGAAGTTGAAGCGATGTACTTTCCAAGCACACCAAGGTGACATTCTGAGACCTTGACTGCCGACAAATTTTGTTCATGTCCTGGCCGCTTGGTGTCGTCTTGGCTATACAGTAAAACCTCTCTAAATCGACCGACCATGGGATCGACATTAAATGGTCCAATTAAGGCAGTGGTCGGTTTAAGGAGTTGTTTTTATAATTACAATGGTATTATAGAGGCGATCGTTTGGGACCCAAATAAAGCGATCAGTATAGGGGAGTGATTGTTCTGTGGAGGTGATCCATTAGAGAGGTGTTACTGTATTAGGTGCACGACTCCATGACTGGGTTGGTTCATTCCCCCAGGAGACTGAACCTTATGGATCATACTCGGTTTGACACAACTTAGGTTTATTTATTTCCTTACAAGCTTAAGCCACAGTCAGACAATCGACGGCTTGCGACCATTGGCGACCAGTTTGCGACCAAAAGCCTCAACTGGTCACCAACCGCGTGCAAGTGCTGAAAATGATTGGTGACCTCTCCTTGTAACCATTTTGGTCGCAAGGATGTTTTGGTGCAGCATCTGCAGCCCCCTTGCGACCAAAATGGTCACCCTAGTTGTCAGCGAGTGGTTAATGACCAATCGCTGACCATTGTTTTTCCCGCCTTTTTGTTGCTTCGGTCGCAAGGGAGGCTGTCACCAGCTTTTGGCCGCCCAGTGGTCAGAAATCGTAGTGTAATGAGGCCTTAATAGCTCTTTGGGACCATCTAACCTTGTATATTGTGTCTCAAACATAATAAAGCCAACCCTAACTTGACATATATAAGCCCTCTGCCATATTTTCTACATGAACCTTATTTATGTCATCCATGCGTAACGGTATGACTACACGAGCGCGAGTAACAATGGAAACAGAAAGGTAATATATATTTATAGTTGTGTTCTAATTGTGGGTACTCCGTTCAGATTAATTGATTTTTTGTTTGTTTGTTGTTATTTTACGACCTATCAAAATGTAAGGTCATATCAGGGCGGGTACCGACTTGTAACAGTATGCACTTTTGTGACTTCATAGTGCTGCCCCACAAGGAGACCAGGCCATCAGCACAATGATCTGTTATCCCAGTCAGTCACATTATCATGACACTGAGACAACCAGTCCTTGCCCTATCATAATAATGCTGAGTGCCAGGCTAGGAAGCGACAAGTATCAATTTTTAAGTCATTGTGAAGAATAACTGGTTTGGCAGTCTCAGTTCTCATCTTTCTCACTACTATCAGGCAGATCCTGGCAACTGTCTGCCAGTCTCCACCTATACAATATCAACAACAACTCATAAGAAAGAAAGGAAGATAAGTCATGCAAAATTGACAGTGATAAGGTTGAGCTTTATTGCAACAACTCTTGTTCACCTACTAGTGACCTGCCACCCTGACTCACTTACAACCGGCCACACAGACCAACATGGTTCCTGCTTCGTCAGTCTAATCAGTGCATACAGCCCATTGAACCTAAGTCCCATTTGTGTTAGACATGGCTCAGCGGTGAACTGCTTCTTTTGGTATCTCTAGAGTGACTGTGTCTGCAAAGCAAGTGCAAGGAGTACAAGGTGACTGGGCTCACACAGTCAGCCAATCAGACACCCCTGCAGCCTGGGAGGGGCGGCGCCCAAGAGGAGCACCTGTCACTCAACCCCAGTGCAGGTGGTGTCCATAATTTATGTAGAATGGCTGGGTGCACTTACCCAGTGGTCCCATGGTAACAAGTAGTCATCATACAGTTACAATAAACATTAATATGTGTTCCCACTCTACTTGCACTCTTCGTGGTGCATGGAGGGAACATTTCTGTAATTAATAACCGCACCGTCATATCTGGACATCATATCGCAATCCCGGTCACTGGGTGCCATAACATTTCCACATAGTTATTTATATGTCACACAGTGAGTGGGCATTCATTGCATCGCTATTACATAACAATTGTCCCCAACTCCGTCACCCGAGATATTAATATGATTCCAAGCTTGTCTATCACGACCGAAAGACTGTATATTTTTACAATTGGTTTGACTCGACCAGGGTTCGAACCCACGATCCCATGGTCTACCAACACAGGAGATGGGTGCTCTAATTCATTCAGCAATCTTGTCTGGTTCAGATTAATTGTTGATCCATGACACAATATTTTCCCACTTCCATCGCATTCATCAGCAAAGACCATGTACGACAATACACAGCATTCAGCGCTTTATGTGAAATACAGCAAACAAAGACAGGTCCCCCAGCCCAGCCTGACGGTTGTACTATTGAAAAAAGGGGACAGGTTCCATAGCCCACCCTGACTGCTGTACCATCAAAGACAATGTATGACAATTATAGTGTATTATCTCCTAATATTAATAATGAAAACAATACAATAGTCTAGTAAATCTCAATCATATTCTTAAACGCTTTAATCTGTGTCATACATAAATCAAATTTGTGATTATGTCTGAGTGAGAAAACTACTAGTACACCTAAAGGCGCTGTCACATTACGGCGTATGGCGGGAGCGTATGGCGGCGTAGCGGCTTACGTCATATACGTCGCCATACGCCGCATACGCTACGCATACGCTACGCATACGCTACGCATACGCTACGCATACGCCGCCAGTGCCGCAACACGCCGGCGTATGTGAAGCCTATGATGCATACGCCGCCATACGCTTTCATAAATCCGTCCGTCCAAATTTTTTTGTGCATGCTCAAAAAAACGCGACCTATGAGGGCGTATGGCCCATACTGTCAAAAAATGTCACAGCACGCTCCCATACGCTCCCATACGCTACACATACGCTACGCATACGCTACGCATACGCTCTTCATACGCTCCTCATACGCTCAAACACACCCGAAAGTGGCACCCGATGGCGTACGTAGGTTTTCAATACGCTCCCGCCATACGCCGTAATGTGACAGCCCCTTTAGCAAATACAATGCACCTTATTTGCTGTGGGATTTCGCCATTGGATGATTATTTCAGAAATTCCAATGCAAAAGGGCTGAGGGGCGCGTCTTGTCATACATGGTCTTTGGTATCAGTAGAGCTAATAGCCATGATGCTGCTGTAGGCAGTGATTGACAGCCTATTCTTACACATTAACGCGATAAAGAGGTCCGTCCACCTTTTCCTCGGGTGAGGTCACATGACCACACAGTTCCACACAACCATCATCACCACCACCACCACCACCACAACCACCACCACCACCACAACCACCACCATCACCATAACCACCACCATCACCACCACCATCACCACAACCACCATCACCACAACCACCACCATCACCACGACCACCACCATCACCACAACCACCACCACAACCACCACCACAACCACCATCACCACAACCATCATCACCACAACCACCACCACCACCACCACAACCACCATCACCACCATCATCACCACCACAACCACCATCACCACCACAACCACCATCACCACCACCATCACCACCACAACCATCATCACCACCACAACCACCATCACCACCACAACCACCATCACCACCACAACTACCATCACAACCACAACCACCATCACCACAACCACCACCACAACCACCACCATCACCACAACCACCACCATCACCACAACCACCACCATCACCACAACCATCATCACCACCTAGCCTGGCACAATCATCACCATAACCCCCAAATCACCCCCCCCCCTTACAATGTCAAGCTTGTTAGAACAATCTAAAGGGGCTGTCACATTAGGGTTTTTTGGGGGGGCGTATGGCGGCGTAGGCGCGTTACATCATATACGTCGGCATACGCCGTATACGCTACGCATACGCTACTCATACGCTACTCATATGCCACCAGATGCCGCCAGATGCCGGCTTATGTGAAGCGTATGAGGCATACGCCGCCATACGCTTTCATAAATCCGTCCGTCCAAATTTGTTTGTGGATGCTCAAACAAATTCGACCTATGAGGGCATATGGCCATACTGTCAAAAAATGTCACAGCACGCTCCCATACGCTCCTTGTAGGTTCCACATACGCTCAAAACCACCCGAAAGGTCACCAAATGTCATCATAGGCCGGCACGCGCAGGACCTACGTAGGTTTTCAATACGCTCCCGCCATACGCCGTAATGTGACAGGGCCTTAAACACCCTCACTCCACTCCCAATTACCATAGGGTACTTGATTCAAAATACTCACTATAATAACCGGCATTGATGGCGCTACTGTCCTGTCTACAGTAAAACCTCCACCTCCACAGGTGACCACCTCCACAGATTGACCACTCCCCTATACCAATAGCTTTGTTTGGATCCCAAACAATATTATTGTAATGATGAAAAAACTGCCTAAACCGACGACCTCCCTAAATGGACCATTTAAAGTCGGTCCCATGGTCAGTCGATTTAGAGAGGTTTTACTGTGTGTGTATATATATATATATAGTATAGTTATACGAGTCTTACCTTGGTACAGATGATGGATAACTGTTGTTTTACCGAGGTATAAGCCTCGGATAGATGTGGGCTAGGGAGAGAGGTAAGCACGTCCGGTACCAGCAATCTTAACCTACTTATTGAGGATAAAAATGACTTTCAAACAATGGATACTATTACTTTACCGAAAAGGTACACCAACGGAATAGATGTGGCAGGGTGTGGCGGGAGGGCCCTAGCCCACATCTATCCGAGGCTTATACCTCGGTAAAACAACAGTTATCCATCATCTGTACCAAGGTAAGACTCGTATAACTATACTATTTTACCTCGGTAAACAGCCTCAGGCTAGCCTCAGGCTAGGGAGACCTTTACATAATTCATTTTTATCCTTAATATCATTCTTTCTTATTATTATAACATTCTAAATTTTTGTTCTCACCTATTCTTGTTAGTTGGCGAGAAGACGCTTTGCAACGCCGGTAGGCTTTTCTAGTCGTTTATTATAATGTTTTGCAAACGACTTAGCCGTCTTCCAGCCTGCATGCGCTAGTATTCTTTTCACAGAAATACCAAGCACCCGTGCCTTGGAGACCATGGCTCCTCTAGTTGAGTGGGAAGAGTATTTACTCGTATCCACTCCAGCCAATTTCAACACCGTAATTGTCCATCTGGCAAGTGTGTCTCGTGAAATCGCCTTATGTGGCTTTATAAAGCTCACTAATAGTTGTTGTGATGCACGTAAATCCTTTGTCTTGTATATATAAGCCCGTATGGCCGACACAACACATAATTTCCGATCATTCGGAAAACAGTCTAAGTGAACCGTTGATAAAGGGTCACCTAACGTGTTCGATTTGAATTTTTCTAAATCGTCTGATTCACGTAGCTTGTCTATTTCTAATCCAGTTAAGGATAAAGCAACAATCGTCTGTCCTCTGTGTCCGGTTACTAACAATAACAGGACCGCGACCTTAAAACCTAACTGTTTTATATCTAACCACGAGTTGTGAGGCCAAGCCTGAAACAACTTAAATACTATAGAAACATCCCAAAACCGACTATACTTTGGTTTTGGAGGATTCCTTTGATAAATTGAACGAAGTAAATAACAAATAACATAATGTTTTCCAACTGTTTCGCCATCAATTCTAGGTAATATAATTGATAACGCACACCTCGCCGCATTAATCGATCCAAAGGAAAGTCCTTCATCCTCTAGAGAACGAAGAAACCGAGCTACTTGTGAAATCTTTGGATTTGTTGGCTTAACTTTCATTAACAAACAATGTACACCCCATTTCTTTAAATAGGTTGTATACATTTTGACAGTTCCTGGCCTCCAGGCATCCGATACTATCCTATCCTCAGTAATTCTGTCCAATCCAAATTGCTGTAGCTGCTTCCTTAGAAAAGGAATGCCAATAGGGGCGTCGTTGACACGTCGCCGTGAACCACTAGCGGTCCGTGGTGCGTCAGATTCCCGAGTTTTCTTGGGAATCGTATACGATCTTTTGCCAGTTGTGAAACTGCTGGCAGCCAAGGTTGCGTGTCCCAATCGGGCACCATCAGTATCGCATGTGTCCCTTCCAAGCCGATTTTTCTCACTACTCGGCTGATAATGCTAAATGGTGGGAAAATATAAAAATAATTATTTT